>JAJQWJ010000030.1:3178457-3600703 GCA_023637945.1 Phaethornis superciliosus | reverse complement strand
CGGACACGGTGACACCCGTGACACCGCCGAGTCCCACCCGGGACACCCCACTTGCCACCCGTAGGGGCACCGGTGACACAGCCCACGGGGGACACGGTGTCACCATGGGTGTCCCCGTCCCTCTCAGGGGACACCGGGGCTGCGCCGTCACCTCCGGGCAGCGACAACCGGGACCCCCCCGGGAGGAGGAGGAGGAGAAGGGGGGGGGTGGCAGCTCCGGTGCGTAGCCGGGGGATGGCGGGGACACGGCGGGGACAGCCCGGGGACACGGGGGGAAGGACAGGGACCGGAGGGGACATCACAGCCCCCGGGGGAGAATCACGGATGGCGGGGACATGGCGGCTCCGGGTGCCCCGGGGGATGGCAGGGACCGGGGACGGGGAAGGGGGGTGCTCGATGCTCGGTGGCCCCGGGGACATCGCGGCTCCCGGTGGCCCGGTTGGTGCCACGGACCGGGGGAGCACCGGGTGTACCGGAGAGGGGGGGGGCGGGAACCGGGGAGGAGACGACATCGCGGCTCCCGGTGGCCCCGGTACCATCACGGCTCCCGGTACCATCACGGCTCCCGGTACCATCGCGGCTCCCGGTACCATCGCGGTTCCCGGTTTCGCCCCGTCGGTTCCCGTTGCCCCGCGGCTCTGCCGGTGCGGGGCGGGGCCGCGGGGTTCCTCCCGCCCTCCTCATTCCCCTCCATCCCCGTTCTCCCGGCCATCACCCCGCTACCAAACTTCCGCGCCCCCGGGGCCGGTTGCCCGCCCTCCCCCCCCCCCCTCCCCATCCCAATCCCCCCCCCCCCTCCCCCTCTCCCCGTTTCTCCGCCGCCTCCACTCACTTCTCCCGGGCCTGGCCGTCCGAGGGCACACCGGAGCCTTTGCCCTTGCCGTACATACTGCGGCGGCGGCTGTCAGCGGCCCCGTTCCCGCTCCCCTTCCCTCTCCCGTTCCCCTTCCCCTTCCCGTTCCGCCGCCATCCCGGGCTCCGGCACCGCCGGCTCCGGCCGCGCGCGCCCGCGGGGGAGCTTGAAACCGCCGCCTCGCGCCGCCCCCACCCCCCCCGCGCGGCTGTTCCAGCAGCACGAGCACCCCCCCCCCCCCCCCAAACCCCCCCCAAACCCCCCCCAAACCTAGCCCAACCCCCCCCCCAAACCCAACCCAACCCCCCCCGCGTCACCGGCACCCGCCGGGCTTAAAGGGGCGATGGCGGAGAGGGGACACGGGGGGGGACAGGGACACAACGGGGGGGAGGGGGGGGGTGGGGAGGGGGCGCCTGGGAACACGGACATGAGGGGGGGGCAGGAATGTGAAGAGAGACAGGGACACGGGGGGGACAGAGATACGGGGGGAGGTTGGCACTGGGGGACATGGACACGAGGGGGGTGGGCGTGGGGGGGCCATGGATGTGAGGAGGGACAGGGACACGGGGGGGACAGAGATACAGGGGGAGGTTGGCACTGAGGGACATGGACACGAGGGGGATGAATGGGTGTGAAGAGGGACACGGACACGGACACGGGGGGGTAGGTGGGCACGGACATGGAGGGACACGAGGGGAACACAGATATGGAGGGGGGGGAACAGGGAGGTTGGCCCTGGGGGACATGGACACGAGGGGGGGTGGGCAAGGGGGGACACGGATGTAAGGAGGGACAGGGACACGGGGAGGTTGGCACGGACACGGTGGTGACAGAGGGGTGGCCGTGGAGGAAGAGGGAGACGAGGGGGTGGACATGGTCACGGGGGGGAGACACGGAGGGACAGGGACGTGAAGAGGGACACGGCCACGAAGGGGTGGGCGAAGAGGGACATGGGGGTGGCCTCGGTGGTGACAGAGGGACGTGGAAGTGCGAGGGTGGACACAGAGGGTCAAGGACATGGGGGACAGGGAGAGGGACACGGCTGCGAGGGGTGGACGTGCAGGGACACGGACACGAGGGGGCGGACGCGGACGCGGTGGACACGGGGAGGGGGTTAGGGTGGCCGTGGGGGGACACGGAGGGAGGGGACACAGAGGTGAGCGGCAGACACAGATGCACGGGGAGGGGGCACACACAGACACGGGGGGGACAGACCCACGGGGGTCCCCGGGATGGGCACAGACCCACGCAGCCTGCATTGAGCCCCCCCGGCTGCAGCGATTCCCCACCGGGAAGGGCTGGGGGGTCCCGGGGGTGCTGGGGGGTGAGTGCTGCACCCCCCAACCCCCCCCCCGGGGCTGGCTACGCCCCGGCAGGGTGACAGGGGACAGCGGGGTGACACGGGACAGCGGAACCCGCCCGTTCCTCTTCCCGCAGAGCAGCGTCCGGAGCGCAGGCGAGTCGGGGGGGGGACTGGGGCTGGGGGGGGGCGCAAATTCACACACACACAAAGAGCCCCCCCACCCCCGGGTGTTGCCCTGCCCGGGGGGGGTGGGGGAAAGGGAGCGGGGTGGGTGCCAGACTGGGCTGTACTGGTTTGCACCGGGGAGGGGGGAAAGCGTCAGGGAACTGGGGGGTGGGGGGTGTTGCTGACACCCCCCCCTCTCCCTATCCCCCACCCCAGGAGGGTCCATGGGGCACCCCCCAGCCCCCCTGTTGGTGCTGGTGCTGGTGCTGCACCCCGTGGGCCCCGACTCCCCCTGCTTCCCCCTGAGCCCGACCCCCCCGCCCGAGCTGGATCTGTCCAACAGAACCCACCAGTGCTCCCAGTTGGACTGGGGACCCTTCCAGCACCAGAGGCGGCTGCGGCTGAGCCACAACGGCATCGGCACCCTCAGCCCCACGTCCCGCGTGGGGCCGGGCCTGGAGGAGCTGGATCTGTCCCACAATTTGCTCCGGGAGCTCCCGCCCGCTTTCCTCTCCCAAGCTCGGCAGCTCCGGCACCTCCAGCTCCAGCACAATCGCTTACGGGAACTTCCCGAGGGTTTTTTTACCAACGCCACCTCCTTGGAGACCCTGCGGCTGGAGGGGAACCCCCTGCCCGCTCTGCCCAGCACCACCTTCCAGCCCAGCCTCCAGCTCCTCTCCCTGCAGTGCCGCTGCGATGTGCTGGGCACCATCCTGACCCCCTGCTCCTCACCCAACCGCACTCAGCTCCGGTGCTGGTGCCTCACCCCCCAGCGGGACTCGCTCAACGCTACCGAATTCCATAGGCGGGAATGTCGGGATAAGGTGGGCTTGGTGGCTGGCTTGGCCGGAGGGGTGCTACTGGTGGTACTGGTGGTCACTGGGGTAGTTTGGTACCGGCGGAGGAAAAAAAACAGTGGCACCAGTGGCACCAGTGGCACCAGTGGCACCAGTTCTGGGGTGGGGTGGGGTAAGTGGGAGACGGCGGTGGTCCCGGGGCAGTCCCGGTACATCAGCCGTGACACCGAGGGGGATGCCAGCCCGGACTATGAGAACGTCCTGGTGAGCCCCCCCAGAGCCCCCGACCCCCCCCCGGGGATGGACACCGGGCTGGACAGAGGAGAGGCACAGGTGAGCTCTGGGACATGTCCCCTCCCCTCCCATTGTCCTGTGCCATCCCCCCCACCCCATCCTCTCCCATGCCGTGTCATGCTGTGCTCTCTTGTCCCATCTGATGGCACCCTCAAGCCATCCCATCCCCCCCAACCCCACCCACCCCACCCATCCCCCCCCCCAACCCCACCCACCCCACCCATCCCACCCCACCCATCCCACCCATTTCACTGATCTCATCCCATCCCACCCCATTTCACCCATCCCCTTCCACCCATCCCAGCCCCTTGCCATCCTGACCCTTTCCCCCCCCCCAATGTCACCCTCCCTATTGTCCCCCCCCCAGCCCCCCAGCCCCTCCAGACGATGGGGACTATTTCCTGGGGACTGAGACCCCCCCGGGGGACCATCCCATCTATGCCAACACCCAGGACCTGCATGGGGACAACTTCTACAGCCACTGAGGGAGCATGGGGACCACAGGGGGGGGAGCTCAGGGTCCCCCAATGCTCCCCCCGGGGACTTTCCCTGGTGGCCACCTCAGCCCAGAGGAGACAGGGATGGGGACACACGTGTGGTCCCAGGGACACTTTTTTTTCTCGGGGGGAAGGGGTGGGATTTTAACATTAAGATATTAATAAAATATAAAATTAAAAAATACACCCCACCCCCACCCCCTTCGTTCCACTTCCCAGAGCTGTGGCTGCCACTTCCTCTCCCCTGGGGACCAGTGGCCACCAACCACGGGGACACCTGGGTGACATCCGCCAGCAGCAGGATGGGGGAACACGGGTGGCCCCAAAGAGGGGTGGGGGGACCATGCAGGGTGGGGGGGACCGTGTGGCCACCAGGGTGCACGGTTCCTCTTCCCCTTTTGCTGGGTGCCAGGGTGCATCTGTGTGTGGGGACATGGTGGCAGATGGAGACATCCAGGAGCGGTCCTGCTGCAGCCTGGTGTCCCCCCCCCTCCACCCGCCCTTTTCCTGCTAAATCCCCCAGTTTGGGGAACAAAGCAAAAAAAAACCACAAACAACCCTTTCTTTAATGCTCCCAGAAAGTCCCCAAGCCCAGCTTGGCCAGGTTGCAGCCCTTGAGGGGACATGGGGACACCACAGGTTGTGGTGTGGCCCCTGACACTCCACCGTGCCCCATAAAATGCTTTAATTATGTTACATGGCCCAGGCTGGTGGTCCCCAGAGCTTGTGTCCCTGCAACCCTGGTCCCCAGAAGCTACACCTGAGTGGAGGTCCCCATAATTTGGGTCCCTCAAGCCCTGGTCCCCAAAGCCTCCATTCCCAGAGTGGAGGTCCCTATATCCCACATCCCTCCAGTCCAGGATCCCACCTGGAGCTGCTGAGGATTGGGGCAGCCCAGGAACCCCTCAGGATGAGCTGGAAAAAGGGATGGAGCAGAGAGAAGCTGCAGCCACCAGAGACAGAGTGAGTCCCTTGGGGACACCCATGTGCCACCACCCTTGTCTGGGCTTTCCCCTTGTCCCTGGGTGCTCCGCAAGATCTCACAGCTGGAAACACCTGGAAATTGGGCAGTGTCCACATCCCAGCTGGATATCCCACCAGGAGGTCAAGGCTGCTCCCAGCTCCCACCTCAAGGTCACCAAGAGCCCAAAGGTCTCTGGAGCATTGCCCGGGTTTTACTCCAGGCCATGGGAGGGCATAGATGGTGCCTGGAAAAGGGATTTCTCAGTAAATCCACCTGGAACCAGCACCTCGAGGAGGGGGAAGAGGGGGTCCAAGCCATGGGACCCTCAGCTGAAGGTGACCCACTCAGTCACCCACTTGGTGACCCCTTTTGGGACTTGGGGTGGAGATGAGTTGGGCTGGGGTGGGAGACAGCATCCCTGTTCCCATCACTTTATTCAGTGACATTATTACAAATAGAAATATAGAAAATACAAATGGACCCAAAAACCTCAAGGAAAAAAAAAACCAACCCAAAACAACCCTTTTTTTCCCCAAAAAAAGAAACTCTTGACCCCCCAAAAAAACCCTTTCACCCAAGGCATTTTGCTATAAAATACAATAATTTAAGCAATAAATAAAAAAACCCTCATATAAATAAGTCTCTAAGCAGAGAAAAGACACTGAGAACACTTGGGGACAGACCCCCCCCCCCCCCAGCCTGCTTGGGCTCTTTGGGGTGGGAAGGATCCACCTCCCTGAGAAAAGCTGGATTTAAATATGGGAAGAGACCAGGAGGAGGTTTAAGTTCTTGTGGAGAAGAACATCACCCTGAGGGGCTGAGCTGGAGCTGTTTTGTGGCTTTTGGGGTGCTGGAGCTGACGGGATCCGGTCAGGATTGATGCCATCCATCCCTGGTAGTGTGGCTCCTCCCCCTAAATCCAAGGTGCTGCCATCAGGCACAGTGGCAGCTGGTGACCAACATGTCCTCAAAGAGGGTGGACACCAACCTGCCCTCCCCATCGTAGTGCATCAGCACCATGGGGTCGTAGGCAGCGGGGACACAGCAGGGTGGCGGGGTGGCTTTGGAGAGGGCGTGGACACGGGCCTGGATCTGGGCATGCATGGTGGCAGCTTTGTAGTTGTGGGGACAGGAACCTTGGCAGAACCTCATGTAGTAGCTGTTGGGAGCAATGATCCAGTCTGACCACCCGATGTCCTGGAAGGAGACCTTCAGGGTCTTGAGGCAGCACTTCCCCTCGCTCTTCCCACATTCCTCCTCCAAGCCCCGGGTTTTCCTGGATCCTCGGCCTCTCCTCGACCCCCTTCCCACCTTCTCATAGGTTTCCACTTCCAGGGCCAGTGTCTCGTTCTCCAAGGTGGCCCAGAAGGCTGGGCCATGGGTGGTGAAGGCCAGCTCCAGGTGCAGTGTGTCTTCAGGACTGGTGGCCCAAGCCTGGATGGCTCCGGTGATGTCCAAGCTTGGAGCTGGACCATCCAGCTCTTGGCTCTGGAGGAGCTGGGGGGTCCCCCCAATCTCTCCTCGGGTGTAGATGCTGACCCGGGGGGGCACTGAGGTGTTGGGGGACGTCAGGGATTGCTGGAAGAGCTTCAGCTCTGCCCGGATCACCTGGAGCTGCCGGTGGAAAGATTCCGTGCGGGAGAGGAGGAGATGGTAATGGTGGGGACCACGGGGGTCCTGGTGGCCCTGGGGCTCTGGGTGGCCCTGGGGGTCCTGTTGTCCCCAGGGGGTGTCCATCTGGTGTAGCACTGTGAGGACAGACTGGGTCAGAACCAGCCGTTCACCCTCCCATTCCCAGCTCCTGACCAGCAACCAAACCACCCCCCCCCTCTCGGGGTGACCCCCCCTTCCCCTCCCCCTCCTGCTCCCCTTCAGCCCAAACCTCAGGAGCTGAATATTTCCCTAAATCACCCCAAATCCCCTTCAAAGCCCGAAGTAGGGCTGGATGTCCCCAAGCCACCTCCAGGTGCCCCCAAGCTGTCACCCCCAAATTTCCTGGGTGCTTTTTTTTTTTTTCTTTTTCTTTTCTTTTTTTTTTTTTTTGTGATTTTTTTTCCAGAAAACAACAACAACAACTAAAGCAGCTGCTTCCCCTCCCGTCCCAAAACCAACCAGAAGGAGAGGGACGGGGTGACCCCGGCCACCACCGAGTCACGCGGGGTCATGTCCCGGCACACGCCGAGGTGACATGCCCGAGCAGGGACACGGCGGGTGACACAGGCGTGGTTGTCACACGACCCCCCCCCCCTCCACCATCACCCCCACGGAACCGCTGCCACTTACGGGTGGGGGTCAAGCGGTGCCGGCGCCTGATCCCGGGCTGGGTTCCCGGTTCCGCCTCCCGGCTCCGGTTCCCGCTCAGCTCCGCCACTTTCTGCCGGTAAAGCCTCTGAGCTCTGCGGATGCTTTGGGTGTCCAAGGGGGTCCGGAGCACGGGGGGTGCCGACAGCCCCAACCTTTCCAGGATTTCTTTTTTGATGCTTTCCAAACGGAATTTCTCTTGGTCCCAACCCTGAGGTCTCGGCTCCACGCTGGTGAGGAGGAGGAGGAGCTGGAGGAAGGTGAAGGCGGCTCCCAGGTCCCTCAGAGCCTTCGGCATCGTTCCGGGATTGAATGGAAAAAAAAAAAAAAAAAGGAAAAAAAACAAAAAAAAAAAAAAAAGAAAAAAACCCAAACCAATTCCTCTAAGAGCAAATAAAATAAAATAAAACTGGAGGTGCAGCTCCCGGCGATGCTGCCGGGGCAATGAATGAAGTTGGGTCGGATGGGGATTTATAAAGAGCAGAACTTTGCCCGCCCCCCGTCCCCCCCTCCCCTGTCCCGGTGCCGCCCAAGCAGGAATCTCGCCGGGATTCTACTCAGGAGCTCGGGAAGTGTCGCTCCCCGGTGATTCCCAACCTGGCTCAGGGCTGCGGAGGTGAAAAATTTGGAATCTTTACCCTCAGACCCCGTTTTCCCCTTTTTAACCCCCTTTTCCCCCAGGGATCGCCATGCCGGGGGGGGATCCCCCTCCCCGCCAACCCCCCTTGGCCAGGGGTGACACCTGATGGCTCGGGGGTGACAGGAGGTGACAGGCAGAGGGCAGGAGGTGAATCGCCCATCCCCGCATCCTCGCATCCCTTCTCCATCCCTCACCTTGGGACAGATGCATTCCCCACCACTTCCCTCCCCAAACCCCACCCCGGGAGCTGGAGCGGAGCCGGGGAGCGGTGCCAGGGCCGGGCTGGTGACAGCATGTGAGCAGAGCTGGGTCCTGTTGGACCTTGTTCTCCCAAAGTGGCTGATGACACCCCAGCCCAGCTTGCGGCAGGGATCCCATCCCTCCTGAGGCAACCTGGGCCAGGGTTACATCACCCCGAGAGAGGGTTGGGACTGGAGAAAACCCAGGGGAGGAACAAGCAACCAAAGGTGGGGACCACCCAGCTCCAAAAGATGCTTTGACAACCTCCCCCCCGCCACCCCCCCCCCCCCCCACAAAAAAAAAAAAAAAAAAAAAAAAAAAAAAAATGGGAGCAGAAGGATGAGAAACCCTCAGTTGGGATGAGGTGAGAACTGGGCCACCCCTTACCCAGCCAGGGCAGGCAAGGTCAGGCCCAAATGGTTTGAAGAGAGGTTGAACATTTGGGTTTTAAGAGCTAGCCACAGGATGGACAGAATAATCCCATGATTTATGGCTGTTTATCCTCCTCGGGACATCTATCTCCCCCTGCAGATCTCTCCCCCCTTCCTCCAGCTCCAGCCTTGCTCCTGCTTTTCTCCCCCAGGGTTTTCTCCAGGAGCTGTCTGAGGCAAACCCAAGACCAAACATTTCACCCCAAAACCCCTGAAAGGAGAAGTTTCTCAGCACCAGCAGCGTCCCACCCCACCTCCAGCCCCTCTGTCCTGCATCCTGCATGGATGAGGAGGGGACAGGACCTCCCAGCACCTCCCACCATCTCCTGCTGCTCTTCCCTGCTTGGAGCCTCCAGCCTGGACAAAAAAAATCCAAGGGAAACCTCGGGGCCAGGTTTATCTTGGGTGACATGTCACCTGCCCCTCCAGGACCCAGGCAGGGACCACACTGGGATGAACAGGGACCATCACTGGGATGAAGTGATGGAGCTGGCCCTATAACCAGATGACCTTTAGGGTCCCTTCCAACCCCAATTCCTGGAAGGAGGGAGAGGGATAACCACCACCCCAGGAGGACAGCAACCCCCCAGCTCCTGACCCACCACCAGCAACCCCCTCATTGAGCAAGAAGACCCTGCAAGCCCCTAAATCCCCAAATCCTGCTTTTGCAGGGAATTTTCTGGGCATTGCATGGCATGAGCCCCATCCCCTAGAGCCTCAGGGTGACCTCCAGCTCGAAGAGCATCAAAGTTGTCCAAAACCGGATGTTTTTTCCCCAAAAAGGCGCCAGCCCTGGAAGTCTGGAGATTTACAGCAGCCATAAAACTCGGGGGGATGAAGAGTTGGGAGCATGGAGTGACCTGTGATGAAATGTCCCAGCTTGTCCTCACCAGGCTGCAAGATGTGATTGCACAGCCTCTCACCACCATCCCACTGCTCCCCCTCGGTCCTCCCGGCATTGTCTTCTTCCTCTGGAAGTCACATTTATCCAACTCTGCTTCCTGGGGGGATGTGGGTTCCTCTGGGACTCATGTGTCCCTCAGTTATCTGGTGTGGAGCTGGAGAAGTTGTCCAGGGGGATGCTGGTGGCCACATCTCAGAGGGGTTGAGGAGGAGGTGATGTCCTCACGCTCGTCCCTCGCTCCACACTCAGAGAAATTGGGATTTTAGGGAGGCAGCAGCTGGAATGGATGCTAGGAAAACCCAGTGGAAGCTCAGAGAGGGCACTGCTGAGCCTAGGGAGGTGTAAATGAGCTTTTGACTTTCTCCATCCACGAGGTGGTGAGGACAGAGCAGATGGACACTGCCAGCCCCTGAGCCACCCGCAGCTCCAGGGAGGGGGGGAAAGGAACCAACACTGCAAATCAAATGCTGAGAAAGCCCCAAAAGAAATGGGAAGAGGAAGGTGAACATGAGTCACTTCCCCATGAAATGCAAGATTGGGTGGGGCCTTCAACTTGAGCCACCTCCAGCAACACCAAGAGAAGCTCCTGGATCCATCCGGGACAAACCCCAAACCATCCGTGTGCAACAGGGGCTTTGCTTCCCCCCAAAATTGCCAAATTTCCTCCCCCAGAACCCTTCCCCTGCCCCACCCGCAGGGATTCCTGCAGCCTTGGGCAGTGCCAGCAGTGGGAAGGGAATTGTTGCCCCCCTAGAATTTTGGATCTGGTTTTGTGGAACAAGCAGCTCCCAGAAAGGTGCTGAGCTCCTCTGAAGAAGAGGCAGCAGGGGCCAGGACAAGCAGAGCATCCCCCAACCCACTGCAAGGCAACTGGCATCACCTCCAGAACCAGAACCACTTGGGTCGAGCAAGTTGGGTGCTGGAGAAAGGTATTTACTCCCAAAGGAGGTAAATCAGACTTTCCCACAGGGGATTTTTCCATCCAAGGGTCAGGAAGAGAGGAGCAGCACAGGTTCCTCACTCTATTGCCACCAGGAGAAGCTCTGAGCAGCCTTTTGGGGTTGGTCTTGAGGGAATTTGGATGCTGGAGGCAGCTTCAGCACTTCCAGGAATAATTCCAAGTGAGAAAAACCTCAGGGAAGAGGAAGAACCCAAGTGGCCTTCAAGGTGGTCCATCAAGGGCAAGTTCTCTTCCATCCCATCTCATTCCAGGTCTGGAACTGGGGGCAGGGGGATGGGAAGGGAGGACTCTGGCTCTGCTGCCAGCCTGGGATGGTTGGCCAGTTGGATCCAGTGTTTTCCAGTGCTGAGCAGTGTCACGAGGAATCAGCAGAACCCTGGCTGTCTTGACCTTTAGACATTTTTAAACAGGAGACCAACACAGGGTGGGTCAGGTGAGCAGAAAAGCAGCTTTTGCCCCGTTGGGGTGGGAATCAATATTTTTCTTCCTTTTGCTGCTGGTTTACAGCACCTGCCAAAACTGAGACTTCTGCTCCACTTGGACAAAGACATCCACTGCACCCATGGTCAACGATTAACTCTCCCTGGAACCTTCTCTGGGGCTGACCAACCCTAACAAGCTCAAACTGGCTGCAAAGCAGAGGTTCTGAAGCCTTCAGGATCAGCTCCATGCCCTTCTGGTGTTGGAGAACCCAGGGATGGTCCAGAGGAACTTCCAGAGGAGGAGAATCCTCTCCCTTGCCAAGATAGCCAGGGCCAGCTCCAGGATCCACCTCCAAGCAGCAAGGAATGACAAAACTTGTTGAAAACAACCCCCCCCTGGGTGAGGAGCCCCAAAAAAGGGGGGAAATACTCCAGCAGGGCATCATCTCCCCCACGTGAAGCACATCCTGAGGAATTCTCAGTGTGTCCATCCTCAGAAAGAGCCAAGCCTGACCTGGGACCTGCCCACACATCTCTCCAGGGCTGCTCCCAGCAGGCAGGAAATTCCAGCCATTCCCTTGGCCCAGCAGCTGCTTTGGAGTTTCTGCTTTGGAAGCTCCAGGGGGGATGGGAAGAGAAGGGGTGGGCTCAGCAGCACCTTGGCTTCAAAGGGGGAGTGGGGGGTTTGATTTGGAAGGTGGGAAAAGGCAGGGAGGGAGCAGCTGGCCAGATGGAGGCTGCCCAAAAATCCCACCTCCTTTCCAAAGGGTTTGGAGAAGGGGGAGGAAGAAAAAGAGGGAGAAGAGAGCAGGCTGTTCCATCAAAACCAAAGTTGAGATGAAGATCTATGAGGAGGTGAGCCCAGCATAAAACAACCTCCTCCCAAAGCCTCCTCTCGATCTTCATCCAAGAAGCCCACCAGCCAGAAACTGGAATATTTTTTTTCCTCCCTCTGGAGAGTTGAGGTTACAAACTGACCTCATCACCACATGGTTTACCCAAGAGGATGACATCAACCTTCAAAGGCTGCCTGGCAGGAAGAACTTATCACCTCCTCAAGCCAATTAAAAACTCTCTGGTTTCATCAGAAGAGAGCAGGATTCAGGTTGGGGTTTGAAGATCTCCAAGCTCCCGGGTGCTCCTGGCATGCAGGGTGATCAAAACAGAAGCAGCCAGTGCTCCATCTGCAAGGAAAAGGCTGGAGAACTCAGCAAGCTCTGGAAAAAAACATTCCCAGGGCCAGGACATCAAAAACCAAAACAAACCAAGACAGAAAAAGCAGAGAAAAAATGTTTAAAAAAAAAAAAAAAAAAAAAAAGAAAGAAAAAAGAAAAAAAAGAAAAAAGAAAAAAAAAAAAAAAAAGAAAAAGAAAAAAACAGGTTTTCCTTTCTGATCTCTCCTCCTTAACCCTCTGGAGCAGGGTTGGGAAGTTCTGCCAGTTCAGCTTTTGAGTTGTGTGATCTCCCTGAGCTCCATCTCCCCCTGGTTCCTTGGGGTGGCTTTGCCAGGAAGAGGATTTTAGCCCTTGGTCTCAGCAAACCTGTGCAGGAGGACAAGATCCAAACTGAAGACATGGAATCCTGGAATCATTTGAGGTGGAAAAGGCCTTCAAGATCACCCAGTCCAACCATTAACCCAACTGGTTGATGCTAAATCATGTCCCCCAGCACCTCTGCATGGGTTTCAAACACCTTTAAAGGTCCTGGGTGCCACCTCCAGCCTTGGTGCAGGTTCCTTCACCCGTGAGATGGTGGAAGCTTGGAGAATTTGGGAAAGGCAGGACCACATGGAGCCCCCAGGCTGAAGCTGTTGAGGTGCTGTGGCTTCAGGCTGTCCCTGAAGCTGTAAGGCAGCACCATCTGGTGGCACCAGCCCTTCCCATTTTGCTCCCAGTCAGGACCAGTGGGAGCAGGAAGAGGGGAAGGAGCTTGAAAGAAGCCAACAGAAACTTTCTGCTTGTCCTCAGCTCCAAACCAGGCTGCACCTCATCCCAGTCCAAGCTCCTGCAGCACTCAGCTGGAGCAGCCTGGCACTCCAAGATTTTCTTGGAGAGCACAAGGAGAGCTCCAGGGTTAACAACTTGCTCCCAAGGCAAGAAGTCAAGTTCACTGCACCCCAAGCAGCTTCCAGGAACACTGCTCATCTTCCCACGACCCTCAAGGGAGCTCTTCCTCCAGAAAAGGAACGTGGCAGAAGGAATCTGGCTGGAAAATGCCTCAGGGTAGCTTTCTGAGTGGTTTGAGATGCCCACCAGGGATTTTGCAGCCTGGGGATCAAAGCCAGAGTGCTCAGAACCACTGCTGAGAGGAGGTCACCTGCAGCACCCACCCCCCCAGGCTTCACCCTGAAACCTGGTTTGGTCAGAACTGTGGAGAGGAGGGGGAAAACTGAAAAAAAAAAAAAAAAAGAACAACTCCTTGATTACCTGACAGATCTTAGGGGGCAGCAAAGACTTGGTAAAACTGTCAAATTGGAGCTGAAAAGGGAGAGCCAAGAACTCAAGGATGTTCCTTGTGCAGCTGTCACCAGCACACCCTGAAGTTCTACCAGACCTGCAGCTCCCAGAAGCACTAAACAAGGGCAAACACCTCACCTAAGAACAATTTTTTAAAAAGGGGTTAATTTGGGTGATTTCAAGTCACTGGGGAGAGGTAAACCCAGAGTTATCTTGTCCTGGTTGCAGCTTAGAGGAAACTCCAGGTGCTGGAGGATCCTAGCTCCAAACTCTGATTTCCAAGCCCCAGGGAGAGCTTCCATTGTGCCTTTGCTTCCAGAATTTAATCAAAATTCTGAGGAAATCGGTGGTTTGGGGGGTTTATTAATCAGGTCTTTCACTGTCACCTCCTGGAATTATCCAGCTTGGAGTCTTCAAGTTGCAAATTAAAAACCTGATGTAGCTTTTTCTGCCCCAAACTTCCAGCTTTCCAGAACCAAGGGACTGCTGCAGGTGTTGAAGAACCCCAGGGGCACCAGGATTTGCCAGACCCATCCCCTGTGCCTTCACACCAAGGTTCTAAATATTGTAACTAAATATTTTGCAAAAGGAAGGGCTGGAAAAAGGAATTACCCTGGAGATACAAGGAAAGAAGAGAAGAGATCAAAGAAACTTGGAGACACAGCAAGATAAAGCATCCAAAGAGTTTTTTGGAATAAAATGACCCAAAAAATCCAAGAGCATGAGCTCAGATAGCATTGATTTCCATGCCAAAACCCAGCCCTGGGGGATGGGATCTGTGCAGCCCCGGGGTTTGAAGTCTAAAAACCCAAAACTCCATTTATCTGTGCTGGAATTCCCACCCTGCAACAGGCACCTTGCTAAAAACCACCAGGAGCTCAGAGTTCAACTCTTTTTATTTGACTTGGAAACACGGGTTTGAATTTTGTTTTCAGTTTACAAAGTCCCAATCCAGCTGAAAGGATGTTCCTGTTGTTGTTTTTTATTATTATTATTATTACAACAGCCCTTTGGTGACAAGGGGGGGTTGGTTGGGTTTACAAGGCACTGCAAGAACACACGGAGAGAAAAAAAAAAAAAGGAAACAACCAAAAACCAAACCAGAAGCCCTAAAATGGAGTGAAAATTGTAGCTACAAGAAGGGGACAAAAGCAGCAACACCTGAGATACTCAGAATCAGCTCATTATTTCATCTCAATTAACAAAAGAAGCCAAAAGTGATGGTGGAACATGCAGAGCCTGAACAAACCTTCAAGAAAAGACAAAATCATTCAACCAAACTAACAGAGCAGCAAATATTATCCATTTTTTCCCCTTTTTCAGGTCAAAAAACCTCAAGAACTCAGTTTTGGGTTTGCTTTTGGAGGAGCATCCCAGGATAGTAGTTTGATTTTCAGGGCAGTGTGTAATAATTTCACCCCCTACATTTCATTCCTCCCTCCAGGGAGGTGTTTTCTCTACTTTTCTCTGCTTCTCTACACTGAAAACCAGAGGAGAAGTGGATTTCATGTATTAGTTAATACAAGGAGGAATGAGTATCCCATAAGACACTAATCAGACACAATACAAGTTTCTTTGTAGGAAAAAGTGCACTTTATATCACAAAACATGAGGGTTCCTGGTGCAAAAGTCACAAATCCATCTAAGTCAAGATGGGGATTTATGGTATTTTATCCGAGCTGACAGATACAGTTTTTCAGCTCTGAAATTTCTCTCACTCATATGAATTTTCTCTCCTGCAAAATATTACTGGGTAGCCTAAGAAAGGAGACAACAGGAAGGAAGTTACTTTGTAAAAAAACAAAACAAAAAACCCACACCTCTGTACAAATTCCCCCATCCAAATGAATTGCTGACCATTTTATTACCTGCACTGGGGGATGAAAGCTGAAAATTATAATTAAAAGAAAAAAACCAAAAAACCAAACAACCCAAACAGCTATCCAAGGAGATTTTCTACCTCTTAATCAGCCTGGGCTCTGATGCTTTCATCATGAGTTCAAAAAGATGAATGAGCCCCAAGGGGTTAAACTGGGAAGCAGCAGAGTCAGTGCTGCCCTTGCATTACTGGGGAAGTTTGGGGTTTTCCCCCCCCGTTTTTAGTTTTAAGAAGCTGCTTCTGCAATTCCTTTCATACATTTCATAAGAAATGAGCCAACCACTCATTCCCTCAGCCAAATGAAGATCACTGGAGTGTTAGAAGACTATCAGTGGATTATAACTTTGTTTTTCAGCCTTTTCACAGATGAAAAAATAACAGCCCTGGGAGTCTCTGCTCTCCATTTGCCTGGAAGCAAACTTCCACAGGCCTGGAAGTGCCCATGTTTTTATTCCAGGCATGGCACAATGTGAGAGTGGCACGAAATAATCCCCTTTGCCATCTGACTGAGGCACTAAAAGAAAGAAAAAAAGGAATTTGAGGGACAGGACCTGAGCCTTGGCAGCAGGAAGGACCCACGTTACACTGAAGGCAAAAAAATCCTCAATTCATGCAAGGGTTCAGCCAGGAAGAATTTCTCTCCAAGTTTGGACACCTGATTGCCCTCTTTGGGGGTGTGTGTGAGAAAACAGAGCAATGGTTGAGTTGTTTGTGAAGTCTTCAAACTTTTGAAGGCCCTGGGGAAGGTCCCTCCTGGAAGGGCTCTTGAAGCTCAGCAGTTCTTGCAGTCTCATGTCACAACCCCAACTCAACACCTCTGACCATCTCCATCACCTTTCCATCCCTTCCCACTCCTGCCCCCTCTAGGAGGGGGCCACCAGGTTGGGGAATGCTCCAGGTTAAGTGTGAAACTTACAGATTTTTGACAGCCTTGCACAAAAAAAACCAACCCAAAACCCAAATAGCTCCTCAATGATGAGTGTTCACCTTCAAACATGTCCTAAACCCATGGGTGGAAGGGACCCATGAGGATCAAGTCCCCCATGAACCTTTAAGCTTTAAATTTCAAGCTCACAGGGTGTTTTGGTTTTGGTTTTGTTTTTTTTTTGCTGTTTTATAATACAGATTCTCACATTTAACTCAAAGGAAATATCCCCCTGACATCACAAGCACCAAATTATGAAGTTTACAAGCACCTGGAGCTCCTCAAAATCCTCCACAGCATTTAAATTAAATTCTCACCAACAAACTCCATCAAAACCTCAAAACCCATCCCTACTCCAAGCTGTTGGCAAGCAGAGAAAATTACAGCAGACCCAACACAGTGGAACCTTCCTAATTCTCTCTTCCCCACCAAATATTCTCACCCCTGTTTCTCCATGAAAACCTCATCCCCAGAGCCAATTTTGCAGCCCCAAGATTCTAAAACTTTACCAGCTTTTACCTTTCCTTAATTGCAGGCCCAGTAATTAACACTAAACCTGAAACTTCCTCCAGCTTACAAACTAGCAGGGAATTTTTTTGATGTGGTTAGCAACAGGTCTCCCAGTCAGTGCAAATTAGCAAATTCTATTTATTGATGATCTGGAAAGAGAAAGTAGATAATAAGTGTGACACAAAACATCAGCTCTTTGAAGCTCTGCATCAGTTGGATGTCATGTTTGCAAAGGAAAAAAAAACAAATCAAACCAATGCATCTATGGGGAAAGGCAGTGGGAATTCATGAGTTTAACAAAAAGATTTAAAAAAATCCAAAAAACCCAAAGCAACCCACAAAAGTGTTTAATTTAGGTCAGATTAAATAAAATTAGTTTAATGCCATTTCACTCTACAAAATGTCTCTACCCCCAAGACACCCTCCACAAATATAATCTCCAAGGACTAATTCTCACCACCCTAACACCCCCAGAAAAAAGATTATAAAATAAATTATGTTTTCTAAGAAACAGGTGGAAGCTTCACAACAACAAAAAAACCCTCAAACCAGATCTCAGGAAACACACAGCTCAAAGCCACGTTCATAGTTCCAAAAAATGAGATTTTTAACACCACCCAGTAGAAGCTCAACCACCACTGGCCTTGGACAAGCAGCAGTCACAAAAATCAGCTCCAGGTTTCTCTCCTGAGCACCAGGAACAAAGGTGTCCAAGAGGTGACAAAACCAGCTGGTGAATTTGGAGCCACATCCAGGGGACTTCCAGGGCTCAAAGGAAGCACAAACAGGCACAGATCAGGGACATTTGTCACCAGACCCTGAGCAGTCACCTGTCACCTCTCTCAGCCCTTCCTTACCTTCATCCTCATTTCTTTTTGTTATCACCTCACTAAGCTGTTGATCTTCCCCTCCCATTTCATTCTTAACTACTTTACACAGAAACTAAAGGGCATTACTGGTAATTACTCAAAAATCAATTGCTGAACTTAGCAGGACACATTAATTACTCCTCTTCTCATTAGCAGCTAAGATACATCCATGACAAAAACTTCTTACCAGAGAAAGGAATCAACCTACAAGGAGCTCAACTATTTGCCAAAAAAGCCCCAAAACAAAACACAAAACAAATAAATGCATCAGACCACAAATATTTAAACAAAACATTAAATAGAATAAATTACCAATCAGAAAGTCTGCCTGCCTGCTGACTGTCTGACAAGTGCTACTTCATATTTGAACACAAAAAAATATAATATTGACTTGGAAGGCAACATTTGTTGATGGGGAAAGCCTGGAGGGTAAATCCAGTGGTTATTTCCTTGGAAAACCCACAATTCTATCCACACCCCACCCCCCAAAAAAAAATCTTCAGGTGCCCTTAGCAAAGGTCTTCCAATGGCAGAAGTCTTTGTCCTCTTCTCGAGGGTTAGGAGAAGTGGCATTTCCTTTGTCACTTGAGTTGGACTGGAAAGCAGCACCTGGCAGCTCTCACTGAGAGATACATTAGCAGAGTCACTCAGCATTTTGAAAAACCCAAGTCAGGGGATTTTAAAATGCTTCAAAATCTTGGGGTTTCTACACATCTATCTCTTTGTAGAAGTATTAGACTCAAATCACAGACTTCTTCACCCCTCAACGAGAGCCGGGGGGTCACAAATTGCCCATTTTGTGCCTGTTGCCACTGTGGAACCTCCTCTGCTTTCCCTGGAGTCTGGGAATTTGGGAGCAAAGCTCCAGGCACGACGTTCAACGTTCTGCGTGGCCAAACAAGTTCCCACAAGAAGCAGCACTTCAGACCCTCCCATTGGGAGGGGGACATTAAGGAAGAGCCCAAATGCTCCATCTAAGCAAAATGGGTTGGTTTTTTTTTCCTTACAAATCAGCTGGTTTAGGGACAGTGGGAACAGGGGGAAGGTTTCAGCCTCAAACGTCCCCGGGATCGGCGCGCGTCGGTTTCTGCTTCGAGCAAATCCAGGTGGTAAACTTGGAACTGAAGTTAAACATTACTCCTCAGCAAACCTTTACCAGGGGATGAAAGTTATAAATTACTCAACCTTCACCTCAAAAAGAAACAGCTCAGCATCAAGAGGCCAGGACCAAGATCTCCTGTGGAGAAAGTGGCCTTCAGCAAAGCTATGGAACCGCTGGTGATTTGCTCACCGCATGGGGTGCTCTGGCCAGGAGGCATCCAGCTGATCTGAGGGAGGAAGGTGGCATCAGAGGGTGAAAATAATTAAAAATAAAATTTAAAAAAGACATCTGGAAATATTTGTTAGGCTCATTTAAAAAAAACCACCCAAATTATCACCTGCTCCTCACCAAAAGGAACCCAAACCACATCCCTTCCACCTGCAGCTAACCAGCACCTTACAGAGGTCCCTACAAATACCTGGACACTGTGGGGTGAAAATCAGAGCCTAAAAATCTTTCTCCCTTCCAACCAATTGATTTTGAAGCCTCCTCATCTCTGCTTTCTGCAGACAAACCCAGGCCACTCCAGCTCCCTACTGCAATGACCTCCAGTTTGGGCCAACAAAAAAAAAAACAAAACCAAATCCAAAACAAAACCCCACAAAAACTGAAAGCAAAGCTTTCCACTTAAAAACTAGTTGTGAGAAGGCTGGGAGAGCAATTCCCAGCACCTGAACACCAAGTTCAGACTTTCCACCTGTAGTAGCCTGGTTGTAAGCTCTGAGTAAAGCACAGCACACACGTCAGGCACTGCAGAAACCAGGAGATGCAGGCGTTTCACAGAAGAGTTTGGATCCTTGGTTGCCCAGCCTGAAATTCAGATGTTGGACACCAAAAAAAAAAAAAAAAAAAAAAAGTCAATTTCTAGTGGATATTTTCCTCTTTTCTGTTTGGTTTTTTTTTTTTTGAAGTCTCCAATTCTGGGTCTGGAAGTTTCAGACCCATTTGTTCCCCCCCCACCTGGTACTTGGGTAGCAGGGCAACTTTGGGAAGTGCAATACTAATAACAGGAGAGCTTCTGCCCACTTTCAATGTTCATGCTGACAATTAATTTTGTCTTCAGAATGCTCCAAAACCTCCAGCATTTCCTCAATGATAGCCTGGAGGGCCCGGCCCAGCTGTTCTGCTGTGTAGGGTTTTCCCAGAGGAGGCACATGGATAAAAGCTGATCTCCCCCTGCTCTGGTACAAGGAGGTGTAGTAAGTGAAGTCACAGAGGTATCTGAAAGACAAAATCAAGTTTTTATTTAGCAACAAGTGATAAATAAAGAGTGTGAAGTGCAGGAGAGGAGGAGATGTGAGCTCATCCCTCAGCATTGCAGTGACACCTGGTGAGAAGGAACAGGGAGCTGGGTGTCAATCATCACAGAATTCCAGACTGGTTTGGGTTGGAAGGGACCTTAAAGCCCCCCCTGTGCCACCCCTGCATGTGCAGGGACCCCCTCCCACCAGCCCAGGGTGTTCCAAGCCCCATCAAACCTTCAACACTGCCTGGGCAACCTGGGCCAGGGGCTCAGCACCCTCACACCAAAGAATTTCTTCCCAATATCTCCTCTCTTCCAGTTTAAAGCCATCACCCCTCATCCCATCACTCCATGTCCTTGTAAAAAGTCCCTCCCCAGCTTTCCTGGAGCCTTTTCAGGAACTGGAAGGTGCTCTAAGGTCTCCCTGGAAACTTCTCCAGGCTGAACACCCCCAACTCTCTCAGCTTGGCTCCAGAGCAGAGCTGCTCCAGCCCTTCCAGCATTTCCAGGGCCTCCTCTGGACTCATTCCAAGAGCTTCCCTCTTTAGAGACCCCAAAACTGGACCCAGCACCAGAGCAGAGGGGAAGAATCCCCTCCCCCAGCCCAGGACACAGTTGCTTTCTGGGCTGCAAGGGCACAACTGAGCTTGTCATCACCCAACACCTCCCAAGTCCTTCTCCTTGGGGCTCCCATTCCCCACCCCACCTGGGATCCTCTTTGGGATGGCTGTACCTTCCAGCATCCTTGGATATGGTGACGGTGACATCCAACCCCAGAGCTGAGACTCTCTTGCAAACTGTGTCCATGTCAATGATGGAATCAATGCACTCAGGGCCACCTTCAACACAACACTGAGAGCCAGGGCAGAACCTGCAGTTGTCCAAACCTTTGTAGCCCACATTATGGCCACACTTCTCCAGAGTCACAGTCGTAGCCATCCCCGAAACACCGACGTGCACCACTAGCTGCAGGAGGGAAGAAACAAGATAAATCAACCCAGGGAAAATTCCCAGCCCCTAATTCCCACCTCAAGAGTTCCTGCAGGAAAATCACAGCTACAAGGCACTTTCTCAGTGAGCTCGCGAGTCCTGCATGGAAAAATTCTTCTCCTTTCACCTCCTCCTGGTGTAAATTGTCATTTAATGGGGGCAAAACTGAAGGCTGGCAGGCTGACAGTCTAACCTCTGTCTAGACAGCCCTCTGCAGTGGCCTCTTCACACCAGCTGCTCCCAGGAATTCCAGCATTCTATCCCAAGCTACCAAACTCTACAAATCCACATGTTCTCCCAACAAAAACCCTTAGCCAGGGACTCCCAGGCTGAACACCCATTAAAAAAAAAGGGGGACTTCAGCTGGTGGAAGCAGGACAGATTCCAACCACTTGCTGTGTCTTTTTTTTTTTTTTCTTCTTCTGCCTTTCCTCACTCACTTCTGGGCTGTGTTTTTTCCACAAGGCAGGAATGAGTCTTTGTACTGTCTGGTATTCAACTGGGACCTCGTAGACGTGCAGATCAACATCATCTCCCAGTCCCAGCTTCTCCAGCTCCTAAAAAAACAAAACAAAAAAACAGGAGGAAAGAAAGGAAAACCAAGATGGTCAGACACCAGCTCAGCAGAGGGTAGAGTTGGGGAAAGTTTATGAGCTGAGTCTGCTGTGAGCACAGCCCAGCAGATGCTTCAGGCTGAATAACCCTGTAAACAGCACTGTAAAAGGGGAAAAAAAACCCAAAAAAGACATAACAGGGAACAACAAAGGCATCTTTCTCCACCTGTGTTAACAGTCAGTGCCCACAGGACCCTTTGAGTTTGCTCTGATGTGTTTCTGAGAAGGAAATCAACATTTAACAGACACCAGTGAGCAGCAACACCCACCCTCAAAAGAAAGTCTGGCTCCATGATGTGGAGAAGCAGCTCCTCAGACTCACTTCTTGCAAAAAACCTCAGTGTTAGGCAGGGAAAGGAGAATTGGGAGGATGATATTAATTGTTTCATTTCTTCTCTGAGCAAATCCCCATGAGGCTGCAGATAAAGAGGGGTGAGGTGATGGTAACCCCAGCCCTGAGTCCCTGCAAATATTAAGGAATGCTCCTCACAGGAGGCACCCACTGGCACACCCTCCTCAGCAGATTCCTTTGGTTTGGGCAGAATTTGGAACACAATGCAGTCTGTTTCCAAACTGGGAAAGGACTTTTCACCACTAGGCTTTACCCCCACTGCTCCATTGTGTTTCATTTTGCTCATCTGACTCATGCAAGTTCAGGATTTCTCCCTCTGCAACCTTAACTAAAACCATGCCCTGAAAACATCCCAAAAATCCAGGCAATAAACTCAACCAATTTCCTTTAAACCTTTTAAAACACCAAGTGTCAGTTAAATACCTCCTTTCAAGCCAGGAAAGTTCTTCCTTCCCCCTCCCCCCCCCCCCCAGTTTTATCCCAACACTGTGAGCTGAAACACAGCCCATGGGCCTGGATGCTTCTCCCTTGTTCTTTTTTGGTCTCCGCTTCAAGGCATCCCAGTCTCACCAGTAAGGCTTTGGTTTCAGGCTCATTTGGTTCTTTAGACTTTCCCAGTCTGGCCCAGAAGGAGGAATTTATCAGGACTGAAACCTCCCAGAGCCATCTACCGCAAACTTTCAAGAACCTTAGGACTGAACACCTCTAACAAAGAAAGTTCTGCAAAAAAAAAAAACAAGTTCCAAACCAGTTCCAAAAACAAAAAAAAAACAAAAACCAAGAGCTGAGCTCAGATCTTCACCAAGAGGCACCTCTCCAGTGGCTGAAGTGTTTCAGCTCTCACTTTTAATGGGTTCTCACAGCATTTAACCCAAAATGAGCTTCCCTCTGATGAAGACAACTTTGGGGACTCTGAAAAAACCTGGCAGCTGCTTTTCAAGATTGATTGGGGCCATCAAGCTTCTGTCAGAGCCCTCCCAAAGCTCCATTTCCTCTGGAGAGGACACTCCTGAAGGAGCAGTGAGCTCTTGAATTTCTATCCTGGATTTTGATTGCAGACCCAGCTCCAGCTCCTCTCCACCAAAAGCTACATCAGGTGAAAAAATGCCAGCCAAAAACTTGTCATGATTCCTTCTGCTAGCATCAAGCAGAGAACCTGCAGCTCTTCTCCTGGAGCTGAGGTAGAAGCCAGCAAACCACCAAAGAGCATTGGAAATATTCTTGAGTGATCAAATCATCTCCATTTCAGGTTTGAGCCCAGAGCTGCTTTTCCAGGAGATCCCTGGGCTTTCTTTTCCTGGGGCCAGGGGTTGTACTTGCAAAACCTCAGGCTGGGAAGCTCAGAGGAGCTGTTTGCAACTCAGCTTCCTCCATTTCCAATCTTGTGTTTCCCCTACTTTGAAATTCTTTCAAATTCAAGCTAGGTGAGAGGACAAGCTGAGGTTTTTTGGACCCCCCCCATTACAACCCCAACTCCTCTATCTAAACCTGAGCTCCAGGTCCCTTTTTTTCCTGCAGTTGTTTCCTTACTGAGGAAAGAAAAAAACCAATTTTCACACTTGTGGGGACAGGAGAAAGAGTGTAACAAGATGTAAGATAACTAAACCACCACAAAGAGCAAGACTTCCATGGATATGAGCAACAAGGATGATAAATCACTGGCTCTGGCTCCCAGGGCAGGGCTGGTATTAAAGGCTTGTATTGATCAGTGTCTGGCACCCAGAGCTGTTCATTACCAGAGATGGATGCTAAGTGAGGCTTCCTCACACAAATCCCCCTGGAAAACACTCACCTTCTGCTGGGCTGGTGTTAGGAAAGGAAGGAGCTCACAAATGAGAGTGTTCAAACACAACTCAGCCACCTTAGGAAGATCTCCAGGGTGTTAATTGGGAAGAATTAATCACCACCCTCCCAAAAAGCACAGAATCTTTGAGATGGATTTGAGGGTGGGAAATTTTACCCCTGGCTCCAGAGCAAACCTGCACCAGCCCAGTGTCAGCAACCTCCTCCAGCCTGTTTGTAAACCTTCCATTTACAAACTCCTCACTTTTTTTTTTTTAACCAACCCCAGCCAATAATAAAGATGTACCCTGGCCTCCCCAGACAACTTATTACCCCCAGCCTTGTCTACCTGCCAAACAGCCAAACCAACGTGGCTGACCCATTCCCTGACCCCTCCACAATGGGTGTCTTTGTCAGCCTTTAATATCCTTATCAGGTCTGTCTAGACACCCTGACAGCAATTGTCCTAAATAATGTCAAAATGCACCCTGACCTCTCTTCTCCTCCGCCTCCAGCTCAGCCAAAAGCTTTTTTTTTTTTTTTTTTGGGGGGGGGAGGATGGGGGGTGAAGCAGGAGGCCACTGACTTCACAGCCCACACCTGTGCCTACACCTGAGCCCTCTGAACAGAAAACTCCTTACTGAGACTTTTTGAAAGGAAGGTCCCCCCCACTGCCCAAGCAAAAATGCAGCTGGAAAAACAATTCCTCAAGTGAAATGGTCAAAAGGTGAAAAAAAACACCCCAGCCAAGCACCATCAAGGTGGAATATTTTTACTTAAAGCCTTGACAAATAAAGAAGAAAGAAATTGGTCTTCTCTCTGAATTTAAAGATCTCTTCCCTTCCCCCCCCCCCCCCAAATCTCCAAATGTTTCATCCCCCCATTAGCAGGTTGCTGCTGTCACTGTTTAAGGCACCCACGTGTCAAAATCACTTGATTTCCAAACCCAAACAGCTCGACCAGAAATTCCCTGCAGTCAGGAGGGGAAAGCCACACCACAGCCCTGCTCTGGAGAAGCAGCCAAATAAAACCAAAAAGAAGCCTGGGAAGAAAAGCAGAGCATTTTATCCTCAGGCTGCAGGCTAATAAAAGGTGTAATAAAGCAGGGCCAGTTCAGCCCTAAAGCTAGGAAGGCTTTACAGAGATTGTTTAATTGATTTTTATGATTTTTTTTTTTTTTTAAACATTTTTGTCTTCTCCCCCTCTCCTTGTCTCTATTAAAATGCAGCTCACACCGTCTGGGTTCCAGCGACTCAGACACGCCTTTGTGTCCCCTCTGCTCCATGAAGTCCCTTGTCTGAAACCTGCACAAAGCCTGAGCTCAAAGACATGCTGTTCCCTTTTTGTCTGAGCTGAGAAGGGGCAAGGGAAGGCAAATCCTCCCCGTGGCCTCCAGAGTTCAGGGGCTGAGGCAGAAAGCGGAGCGGAGGGAGACGCAGCCACCGACTCGGGTGTAACAGTTGGGTTCTGAGGAAGAGGAGAAACTGAGAGGGGAAAAATACTCTGACACAAGGCTGGGATTTCCCCGAGGGACTCATCAGTAATGCTGAAATAATATTAGTGGGGAAATAAATTAGTAAACTTGGTGGTTATGGAAAAAAAAACCCCAAACTCGGCGGGTATGGAAAAAAAATACTAAGTTTGGTGGTTATGACAGCTGCCCCCCAAAAACTGGGATCTTTGTTCTCCTGCAGTTACCCTCAGCCTCACAGTTATTTAGGAAGAGGGTCTTTACTCCAGCTGTTACTCTTTGCAGTAGTTCTGACCTGTGTAGCTTGCCCTGTGCAACCATTTTACTCAGTGAGGAAGCACGGTGACACCAGAGTAAGAAATTAGAAATTAAGGGCTCCAGAACCATCCCAAAAGTCACCAGGGTCACAGCTTTCTGAAGCCTTCGGTGCTGGCATCAGGGAAGGTGACAGCAGCAGACAGAGAGACACAAAAAACCAGATTCTTCCTGTAGTAAGTGATAAGTTTTGTCCCCTACTATTGCAGCTTTGCACCTGCTGCAGCTCTGATCTCATCCCTCCTAGGAGCGTGCACACATCCCTGAGCCACTCTCCTCCTGAGTCATTTTCCTGAAATGTGTCAGCTCCAGGTTTTATCCTCTCAAAACAACCCCAAACCTCTCAAATTGAGTTTAAAATGGGGGGGGGGGAGGGGGTTCCTTCATGTAGCAGGCACAGAAGTGGGGGGGGGAGAAGCCACTGGGCTGAGGGAATGATTTGCTTGACAGAAATTACAGAGTTTTGGGCTGGGGAGCAGCACCCCAGCACCCACCACTCCTGGCCCAGCACCACAACCACCTTTTTTTTCTCTCTCTCCTCTAAAATAAAAGCAGCTTGCTGACAGCACCTGGCATGACACCATTAAGCACAAACCAAAGCAACTGGGCTCATGAGTAAATTTCTCTGTAATTTGTTTGTTGTTTTTTATTTTTTTCCCCACATCTCCAGCTTGCATCTTGTCTCAAACTTTACCCCTTCACTCCAATATTCTCCTTTTCTCTTGGAGGAAAAGAGTTTCATCTCCTTGCACCAGGCAACACATTAGACAGCTGGGCATTAGTTGACTGTAATTGATTAGAGTTTGTGATTTAATTTAAAAGCATTCTAAAGAAGATATTAATCTCCGGGAGCTGAAGGGAAGAGAGATGTGTTGGGAAGAAAAACAGATTTAATTCCCTCAGCAACCAGCCTAAAAGGTCCCTTTGAATTGCCAGCAGCTTTGTCAGAAACCACAGCCAGAAGTGACAAATCAGGAAGCAGAGGGCTAACATGGCAGCTTGGTCCCTCAATAATCATTTCCCAACACAACCTGAATTCCTTAGTTGAGCTGGGAGTCCAGCAGGAGTTGGATTTCTCTTTTTGTGACTATAGCAGTGGAATAAACTGGATTTGCTCCTGCATGGAGGATCTGCTCAAGCAGGGATCCTTGGTGGATCCTTGCTTTGCTTTGAAACCCAAGTCCTGATGTTCAGACTGGGTGCTGGGCAACACTTGACCAGGTAGGAGTCTCCTTACTGGGTTGGGGAAGGAGTAAACTTAATGAGACTCAGTTTAGAGGTTAACCAACTCAAGAAAACATGAAAATTCTCTTGGGTTTATTTATTGGTAATTCTCTAAAGCAAAGGAAGATTCCAGGCTCCCTGCCCCACCTTCCAAACCTAAGGAGCGAGCTGGTGAATTCCTTACTCACTCCAGCTCTAGCTTAAGGGCTTGTTTTTAGGGAAGCAAATCACTCTGCAGCTGACCACCTGGGGTCCCTGGAGGGAGAAGGGAGTGAGAAGCAGCTGCAAACTGAAATCCAGAGAATTTCCCAGCAGGGGTTGAACTTGTGAGGAAGGAGGTGGAAGCCTTACCTGGACTGCAATCCAGCTGGCGTTCACTGCGTGTTCCCCAAATGGTCCAAACCCTGCAAGAAAAGCAAAAAAATCCACAGTGGTGAACCCAGTCTGAGAGGTTGGACAATGCTTCCTTGGAAAAGTCTGCCCTGGTTTCTGTATCCCAAAAGAAAACCCCACTACTAATGCCCAATCCCTCTTTTCCTGACAGACAAGGACCACAGGAGAGACTTCCAGAGCAATGTCTGAGCTTCTGCTGGGAAGGAAACCAATAATTTGCCTCCAAAAAACGTTTTTGTTTTTTTTTTCTGCCCAACAAACCCAAGGGCACCAGGTTTTTGTTTTGCTTTGCTTTCCTTCCTGACCAGGTTAGCAAAACTTGTTAGCATCAGCTAATTTCACCAAGGTCAGGGAATCCTGAGTGGATTTTCCACTCCTGATGGCTTCAGCTCCCCCACCATCTCTCCTCTGCTCAGCTCTTTCACCAAGAGAGAAACCAAAGAGCAAAAGTTATGATAAAATTATAAAAAAAGATTCCCTCACCACATCTAAATGAGTAACTCAGAGTTAACCAGTAATCCCTAACAGCTTTTCCTGAGCAAGCAGACAAAGGTGAAGCAATTTATCTGGGTGTAACATCAATATCCTTCCATTTCAGAGCATTCCCCTCTAAGCCTCTTGCAATTAGGAGGCATAAATTTTGGTTTAATTCCTGGAAGGATTTGAGAGGGAGCACAAATATTGGATGACACTTTAATGGAATCACTCTACTTGCTATCAACAGGAGCTCTGAGGTTACACTGGAGAGGAGGAGGTGAGGGATTTGCACAGCCCAGGCTGGGGAGGATCTCCTACAATCCAACAGGGTTGGAACCACCCCGGGATAAACCTTCCAAAAGTCTCCCCAAAAGCAAAATGTAGGTTTTCCTGACAGTGCTATTAAAAAAAGCTGTGACTGCAGCACAGGTGAGCAAGAATCAGACAACTTTTCAAATGCTTCTGCAATTCAGGTATGTCCTAAGTGAGTCTGGAGGAAGAGCAGTGTCCTGCTGGGTTTAATTCCTCAAGGAACTGGTAATAGTCTTTAAAAGTCAATAAAATCCACATCTCTCTTCTTTGATAACCCTGCCAGGGAAGGAATTTCTTCTCCTCTCCAATCTAAACCTCCCCTGGCACAACTTGAGGCTCTTTCCTATTGTCCTGTTGCTTGTTCCTTGGGAGCAGAAGCTGCAACCTCCTCTCAGGGGGTTGCAGGGAGCCAGAAAGTTTTTCCTCAGCCTCCTCTGCTCCAGGCTTAACACCCCCAGGGCCCTCAGGTACTCCTCAGAAGTTCTCCAGACCCTTCCCCAGCTCCAAACACTCCAAGCTGGCCTGTAGCAGCCACCTGGTTGCAGAGATCTTCCCAGGATTTTCTCCTTGAAGAGTTCTAAGCCAAAAGAACCTGCACACACTGCTATTGAAAAAAGAATTTAGCACCACATCAGCAACAGGTGAGCAAAGACCTGACCAGATCCCCACTGCATTTTAGCCACAGACTTCCCTAAAAACAAGGGGAGGGTGAAAGAGAGAGGAAAAAGCAGCCAAATAACAGGAAAAAGGAGATGTAGGCTGGGTATCAGGAGAAATTTCTTTACAGAAAAGGTAAAGGGGAGGTGGTGGAGTCTCTGTCCCTGAATGTGTTTAAAAATTGTCTGGATGTGGTGGTTTAGTGGTGGCTGAGCAGGAAGAGGGTAATAGGGTTAGGATGAGAAGGGACTTGATCACTTTGAAGCCTTCTCTGGGAGTATTTATAATTCTATGGGAGTATTCCCTGACACAAGTTCAGCCCCAGGATGCAGGCTTTGGGAAAAGTCAGGGATTTCCCACCTGCTCCTTTGCACATTTTTGCCTCCCATTAAAAACTGCTCCAGCACATCAGGGACACCACAGCCCTGAGCTCTGCAAACCCAGCCCCAAATTCAGCTGCTGGGGAGGGGGCAGGGGGAGAAGGAAAGGGTGGGGGGGAAAAAAGCCTGAATAGTTCCAGCCAGTTCCCCATTTGTCACAGCTCTGCCTTCCCCACAAATCAACCCAGCCTTTGTACCCCGGGTAAGCAGCCCCACACGTGCTTTCAGTCTTATTCTTTCCCCCCAAAGGATTTCCAGGGGGGTGGGGAGGAATTTGGGGAACAGTTTCCACACCTTAAAGGGGTGGGGGGGAAGTAATAAAACGGGGTGGTCAATAAACCCCATTCCCCCCCCCCCATCTGCACCCCGAGTGTTCCTCCCTTCCTAGGGACCCTCAGAGCCCTTCCTTGGGGAGGGTCAGGGATGGGAGAGGGGGACCCCAACCCCCCCCCCCCCGGGCCAAAAATGAGGAAAATCACCGCAAAACCCCTCACCAAACAACATACCCCCCCCCCCAAGCTCTTGATACCCCTCAGAGAAGCCCCTCCGGACCCCCCACTCCAGGGTCCCCGGGGGGTGCAACCCCCCCCCCCTCAGGGAAAGGCTCCCCCCATCCCCTGAAGGGGACCCCCAACCCCCCCTCACCTCCTGTGCCCCCCCCCCCCCTTCCCCTCACTCCCAGCCCCCCCCTGCCCCCCTCCCCTTTTACCTCAGGGAACCGCTCAACCGCCCCCCCCCCCCAAACTCCTCCACCGCCCCCCACCTAACGCCCCCGAGAGTCCCCTCACCACCCTACCCGTCACCACCACCGCCCGCCGGGGCTTCTCCATCGCGGTCCGGTCCGGTCCGGTCCCTCCCGGTCCCGCCGCCGCCCCGCACTGAGCGTTCCCTCCCTCCCCGCCACCACCGAGTCCGCTCCGCCCCGCCGCCCAGAGCGTCCCCGGCACCACCGAGTTCACCCCGCCCCGCCCTGCCCCGCCGCCCAGAGCGTCTCCCCCCCCCCCTCCCCTCCCCCGCGTTACCATCGAGCTCACTCCGCCCCGCCGCCTAGAGCGGTCCCTAGGAGCCGCTTCCGCCGCTGGGCGGAAATCGCTGGAGCGGGAAAAAAAACGGAACCGGAACCGGGACCGGGGTCATTTCACCGTTGCCTGGAGCTGGGAGGGGGAGTTTGAGGGAATCCGGTGCGGCTGCCTCAGCGCGGGCTCCGGAGGGACTTTGTCAAAAAGCTACAAACCGCTCAACGCCCTCACGCTCGGGGTGGGGAGGGCGCGAACCGCGGCGCGAATCCTCCGGTACCGGGAGAAGACAGCGGGGAACGGACCCGCTCCTCCCTTTGCGGCGGTGTCGCAAAAAAGCGCGGAGCGGGGCCGGGCCGCGTTCTGATTGGCTCCGCTGGGACCGCGCCGCGTGCTGATTGGCTCCTCCTGACCCGAGCCGCGCTCTGATTGGCTCCGCTGGGGCGGGGGGCGGGTCCAGCGGCAGCGCCCGGCGCGGCGGTGGCTCCGGGGCTGCGGCACGATGGTGAGTGAGGAACCGGACCGGACCGAACCGAACCGAACCGAACCGGGGCTGGGGGGAGAACACGGGACCGGGGGGAGGGCCCGGAACGGCGGGAAGGGCACGGAATGGGGGGAAGGGCCCAGTGGGGCTCTCCCCGCTGCTTGGTCCCGGTTCCCGGCGGGGGTCCCGGTTCCCGGTGCTGACTGAATGCTCTGTCCCTCTCCCAGCTGCCCCTGTCCCTGCTGAAGACGGCGCAGAACCACCCCATGGTGAGTACCGGCCCCGCAGCCCCTTAATACCGGGACCGACAGTCCCGTGACTCCCCTTTTTTTTTTTTTTTTTTTTTTTTTTTTTGGGGGGGGGGGGTTCGGGTTTTGGATTTTTTTTTTTTTTTTTTTTTATTTTCGCAGTTGGTGGAGCTGAAAAACGGGGAAACGTACAACGGGCACCTGGTGAGCTGTGACAATTGGATGAACATCAACCTCCGGGAGGTCATCTGCACATCCCGGGTAAGGCTGCAGCCCCCCGGGAATCGGGATCTCCCCCCCCGGGATCCGGGGTCACCCCCCCCGGCCTGCCTTTGAGGCCACCACTCCCGTGGGAGTGTGTTTTTTGTGAGAAATGAGAGATTGAAACAATTATTTGGGACCAAGGGCTGTCCCCTGGCAGTGTTTCCCCCCTGAAGTTTGGGGTTTGGGGCCAAACTGAGCTTCCCAAGCTCTGGAATCTTCCTCTGCCCTGGCAGTGAGTTCCCATTCTCTTTTTCTGCTAATTTAATCCCTTTTTTTCCTCTCTTCACTCTCCCCACCTCCTCCTTCACCTCCAACCAGAGGCTCTGGAGCTCTGCACCCTCTGGGGTGCCCTCGGCCAAAGGTGCTTCAGGAGATTGGGATTTGGGGTTTGACCTCACTGGGAATATTCCCAGACACACTTCCTGCTCTATTGCTATCCTGGAATATCAGGAAAAAAAAAAAAAAAATCCTCATTCTCTGCAAACCCCCCCTCACCCCCGAATTTATTGATCCAACAGCCAGGACTCACTCAGAGGGATCCAATCCCACAGCCAAGCAGCCACCTTCATCCTTTTTGCCTTAAACCACCCCAATCCTTCCCAAATTTGAAGGAAAAACCAACTGGAACCACTTTACTGGTGGCACTGGTGGGGATTGGCCACTAGATGGCACGGGGTGGCGAGGAACCGGCAGCCCCGGCCCCCTGGGAGGGGAGGAGGGAAGGGGATGGGGGGGGGGGGGGGGGGGGATGTTTACTCCGGGGAGCCCGGAACGAGGAAGAGGAGGAGGTTGGGAGCCAAGAGGGCAGAGCCAGGACAGGGTGGGGCTTTTTTGGGTGTTTTTTTTTTTAGGAGCAGATTCCTTCTGTCTCCTCTTGTGCTGCAGGGATTTGTCTGGGCAGGCAGAGTCGCCCCAAATAACTCCTCCTGGAGAGGGGGGAGGAGGAGGTGGGGGAGGGAAAAAGCAATTTTTTTAGTCCCAGGAGGGGAGGAAGGAGGTGTGGGTCCCCTTGTCCCTCCTCCCTGTGACATCATGGGCAGGGAAATTGTTGTTGGGCTCCTTCCTCTTCCCACCACCCTCCTCAGCAAGGAAAAAACCCCAAAATGGTGGCTTTGACAAGCCACCCCCCATTGCCCCCAGAACCATTTTATGGGGTTCTATCTCCAGAACCATTTTATGGGGTTCTATCTCCAGAACCATTTTATGGGGTTCTGTCTGTCTCCAGAGAAATTCCATCCCCTTTCCCACCCTGCTGGCTGCCCCCCCATTCCTGCTCCATCCCCACCCTGGAGGAGGGAAGGAGGAAGGGAAGGTGAGAGGAAGAACCCAGCCCTGCACTGCACACTTTGGCAGCAGTTTTGGTGGTTTTTTCTTGCCAGAGCTGGTTGTTTGGAGCTGTGGGGTGGAACTCGCCACCCTCACCTCTCTCCTGCTGCTTTCAGTTCCCATTTTCTCTCCTCTCCTCAGCCTCTTCCTTCATTTTTTACCAGTGCCCGGAAAAAATTTAAACTACAGTTGCTCCTAGCTCAGTTCCCACCCCCCAGGTTGCATTTGAGAGGGGGAAAACCCCTCTTTTTTTTTTTTTTTTTTTTTTTTTTGGCACCTAGTTGCAGAAAATGCTTTCAGAAAGCATTGAAAGGTCAGAAACCCTGACCAGAAGTGACAGAACCTCCCCAATGCCCATCAGAGTGATCTGAAAGCACTGGGTTTCTTGGGTTGTGGGGGTTTTTTTGTTTTTTTTTTTTATTATTTTTTTATTTGCTGCTTCCCTGACAGGATGGAGACAAATTCTGGAGAATGCCAGAGTGCTACATCCGTGGCAGCACCATCAAATACCTCCGGATCCCTGATGAAATCATTGATATGGTGAAGGAAGAGGTGGTGTCCAAGGGCAGAGGCCGTGGTGGGATGCAGCAACAGAAGCAGCAAAAGGGCCGTGGGATTGGAGGTGCTGGAAGAGGTAACAAATGCCATGGGAGGGGGGGTTTTCCAGCTTGGAAAAGGGTGAGGGGGATCCCTGCCTCCATGCTTCACCTCTGGTGCAAGGGAATCAGGTTTGAAAGCCTGGTTTGGGGAGAAGCTCCTTAGGAGGAGGAAGGATTGGTGGCAGGGATGTGCCTCCCTCCTGCCTGGGGTGGGGAAGGAGCTTCAGAGAGGTTGGATTGGGTTCTGTCACCCCTCCTGGATCCTTCAGGAATGTGGCCCTGGAAAACTGGGGTCTGGAAGAGCAGCAAATGGTGATATTGTTTGAATCAGGGCTCCAGCCATGGTGGGGGGAGATAAAACCATCATCATCTCTCCCATTCTAATGGGCCTTTTGATCCTGGCTTGTTTGATTTTAATTTTTTTTTTCATTTCAATATAGCTCAGGGTTTGTCTTCCTCCTGCTCGAGGTCAGTAATTCTCTGATAAAGGGGAGGTTGCCACTGAGCTAAAAAAAAAAAACAAAACAGGTCACCCAAACAACTCTTCCTTCCCTGGCCCACTTCAGGCTTTCAGAGCACTTCAGCTGGGGATGGATTTGCTTTTTTTATTCCCCAGACTGTCCTGATGGAAGCCTCAGAGCCCCCTCTCTCCTCTCAGAGCTCTTTCTCTCCTTTCAGAGCCATCTCCCTCCCTGCTCCCCTTTCCTGCCACATCTTTGTGATCCCCTTTGAGGTCACCACTCTTGGCCCTGGGGTTGCTAACTGAGGAGCTTCAAAATCCTCACTTACTGCACCAAAACTCAGGGTTTTTGCTGGGGAAATGCTGAAGTTTTTCAAGGATCCCAGGGGACTGAGGCTCCAAGGGGCACAGTAACCCCTGGTGGAGCACCAGGAGCATTTGGAAGGTGGAAGGAGAGCCAGGATTGACCCAGGGCCATCCCCACACCCACACCCTGCAGCATCTCCCACTCCCCAGGGACTCTTGGAGGGAAAAACAACAAAACCCATGAGATTCCTGCTGCCTCCTGGAAGCTCCCAGCATGCAGAAGTGACCTTTACAAATCTGAAGGCGTTTTTATTTTTCCTCCTTCCCTTTGCAGTGTCCAAAGCACTTGGCAGAACAGCTTTTTTCTTTTTTTATTTTTTTTTTATTTTGGGCTTGGTGTTGTTTTTTTTTTTTCTGGGATCTGGTTATTTGGACAAACATTTGAGCTGCCATGTTTTCTTTGCTGTGTGGAAATCTCCACCTGGAGAGCTGAGCTGTGTTTTTGAGGTGGAGTTTCCCTCCTGGTTTGATGTGCAGCTTCAGTTTGCTGATGGAAGGGTTGGTTTGGTTTTGTTTTGTTTTGTTTTTCAAGGGAAGCTTTGGCATTTGTTAATTAGTTCAAAAGGTTTGGCTCTTATTCCTGAGCAAGAAGGGAGGAGGGTTAAAACAATTTTTTTAAGGAAAAAAAAAAAAAAAAAAAAAAAGGCCAGCAGGCAGGAGGAAAGCTGTAATTGTGCATGGAGTTGAAAGGATTATTGTTTCTGACACTGGTAATCCTGCATCTTCTTGGCTTGCCAAATTCAGATTTTGCTGAGCATCCCAAGGACTGCAGGGCTTTGGAGCAAGTTTTCTTTTTGCCTTTGGTTTAGGCATGTCTCCTGGAGGAAGCAGCCAGGGCAGAGGGTTCTAGAGAAGCTCTGGTGTCTCTTTGGGTTCTGCCTCCTGTGGGAGGAGATCCACAGCCACATTCCAGGAGAAAAATGACTGCTAGGATCCTGGAATCACTTTTGGGGTGAATTGGGGCAGGAAGGAACTATTTTTTATCTGTTTTGCAGCCAATCTTCAAGTCATCCACCTTCTCTGGGTTTGGTTTCAGGACACCCAGCTCATCCCTGCTCCCTTCTCTCTGTCCCTGCAGGTGTCTTTGGTGGCCGTGGTCGAGGAATCCCAGGCAGTGGAAGAGGGCAGCAGGAAAAGAAGCCAGGCAGACAAGCAGCAAAGCAATGAGGACAAACTGGGGACAGTGCCACCACCCCCGGGTGGCTTTTTAGCACCTCAGGATTGCCACGTCTTCAAAAAACAAACCACAAATGTTCCCTTTCTAGTCCTCTCCCAGTCCATCCCTGCCCCAATCATCTGGTTTGGGACACCCCCCCCTGGCAATTGAATTGGGTAAAGGGGTAAATTCACTCCTCGTAGGCAGCAAATCATTGGAAATATTTAAAAAAAAAAAGAAATTATTTACGGTTAAGGACTTAATTTCTGCTTTCTCATGAGAGAGGGAGCACAGTTTTATTTTTCAGGGGCCCCAGGTTTAATTTCCAAGCTGAGTTGGTGTGAGAAGGAAGGCAAAGGCTTCCTGGATTGTTTGGGAGTATTTTTATTTTTAATATATATATGTACTTGAAACTTGGTAACAGATGTGTTTTGGTTTGAAAACACTGAACTTGAGGCAATTGTGGCTTCACAGGAGAAGTCTTAAAGATCTGGGGTTATGAAAAACAACCAGCTTGGAAGCTCTTGCTGCTTTTCTGTTGCTGGGGAGTTCTCTCTCTCCTGGGGTTGAGGTTGGGATGAATCCTCCAAAGTTTTTTTTTCCAAGTTTTGTGATAAATGAGGGTTCCCCAATTAGAGTATGAACTGATAGGACTCCAGATTAGAAGTTGCCTTGAAAGGAAAAGCTTTTCTGTGTTTTCTTGCCCTTTTACTCTCCCTGCTGCTGATGAGCTGGGATTTATTTCCCCCCCCTGTGCCATTGACACCAAGTCCTGAACTCCAATAATATTTCTCAGCCTTTTTTTTTTTTTTTTTCTTCTCCTGCTGCCTGGTGATTGATTTTTCATTGCCCTTGTCACTTCCAGGCAGGAAATCGCTTCCCTGGTGGACACAGACCAGCGTGTCCCCTCCTCTACTTTCAAGTTCCTGGGAATTCCCACCTTGGGTTGCTCCAATCTCCATCCCATGGCACTCAGGGTTCCCATGAGCAAAATGCACCCAGAAAATATCCCAGCTGAGGGTCTGCCTGGGGGAGAAAGGCTCTAACCCCTGGGAGAGATGAAATGATTGAATTTGAGGGGGAAAACCTCAAATCTGATCTTCTGACTTGTTTTGAACAGTTGTTTATGGGTTTGTTTGGGTTTTGTTTTGTTTTTCCAACTGATTCCTCTCTTGAAGCCTCCTCTGCCATCACCATTGGAGGGAGAAAATGGGTGAAGAACCTGCTTTTATAGATAATTATTTTTTTAATGTTTCTACAACTTGTGCTCAGTGGGGAGTAGGAATAAATCACCCACCTGTACAAATTGCCTCCTTCCTCTCTCTTTGCCCCCACCCCAGGCCCCAACTTTGGTTTCCAACAGGACCCACGTGTCCTTCCCAACCACTTTTCCACCCTGAGGTGTTCCCTGCCAGCTCTCCATCCCAGCTTCTCCCAAGGAGCCAATTCCCAATGCTGGGAAGGAGGCACCCGTGTCCTCCCTCCCTCCTAGAAATTTGGTCTCAAATCCCCTGCCCTGTCTCAGATTTTCCTCTTCCCAGCCTGCTCCAGCCACAGCAACTCCACGTGTTGGGGCTGGAGGAGGGAACTGCCTGGATTCCGTGTCTGTTCCCACTGGATAAATCCTCACTGCAACAATGGGACCTTTGGCTTCAGCTCAGGGTTGGGTTCTCCAAGAACATCTTATCTCCTGGCGAGGCTGGGGCCTTGGAGCTCGTTAACTTCTTGTCTTTAATTACCACCAGAGCCTTCCACAGCTTTCCTTGGTTGCCTCCCCACCCCCTCTCCAGGAATATTTTTGGCCCTGGTGCAATTTCCAGCAGGTTGGGTGGACCACAGCTCCATGGTGATGCTCGCCGGTGGCTTTGGGCCTTTCCATCCCTAAATAAAAAATAATTCAGGCTCCAGGGGGGGGTGGGTGTGCAGTGAGCTGAAAAAGAAAAAAAAAAAACCCAACAAAAACCCCAACCAAACCAGGGAGGAGTGAGATAAAAGCAACAAAGCAGAGAGGAGGAAAAAGGGTTGAGCTTCGCTGCCGGCGTGGGTGGGAGGCAACGCGTCCCGGCCGGAAAGACGGGATGGGGTTCAGGGTGGGGGGGACACCCAGCAAAAAAACCACCCTGGAAACCCTCCTGGCTCCTTTCCTCTGATGGTTTTGGGTTTTTGGTGTTTTTTTTTTTTTGGCTAGGGGGTGGCAACTCCAGGGCCGTCGTGCCGTGACTCAGGCCTGGGGTGGCACAGGAATAGTTCCAGAGAGGCGGCTGCGACGCGGAGGGAGTGGCTGCTGAAATACTTCAGGGCTGTGCTAAGCAACTAAAAATACACAGCAAGCACTCCTCTTTTTTTTTTTTTTTTTTTCCTTTTTAAAAAGCGTTTTATTTTTTTTTTAATTTTAATTTTTTTTGTCCTTTTTAAAAAGCGTTTTTTTTTTTAATTTTATTTTTTTTTGTCCTTTTTAAACGTGTTTTATTTTTTTATTTTTTTTAATCCTTTTTAAACGCGTTTTTTTTATTTTAATTTTTTTTTGTCCTTTTTAAACGCGTTTTATTTTTTTTATTTTTTTTAATCCTTTTTAAACGCGTTTTTTTTATTATTTTTTTTAATCCTTTTTAAACGCGTTTTTTTATTTTAAATTTTTTTTGTCCTTTTTAAACGCGGTTTTTTTTTTTTTTTAAATCCTTTTTAAACGCGTTTTATTTTTTTTTATTTTAATTTTTTTTTTTTTTTTTTTTTTAATTCTCGGGTTTGTCGGGGGCCCCCCTGGGGGGATCGGTGCTGGCAAGCGGTGACTTCTTGTTTTCCCAGCTCGGTTCCTCTCTCCCTCCCCCTGGCCATGACTCAGAAGCGGCTCCTCCGCTGTCCGTGATGCCACCGAACCTTCTGTTCGGGTCCAAATGTTTGCTTTGGGGTTTTTTTGGTGGGGTTTTTCCCCCCCCCCTTTTTTTTTTTTTTTTTTTTGGTGATGTTTTCTCCTTTTGTTTTTTATTTCTTTCTTTGTTTTTTCTCTTTTATTTTCTCGGCCACCTTCTCGGTCTCCAGTTGGTGGCACAGCAGCTCCAGCCCCCAGCCGAGGTGATGGTGGCACTGCCACCACCCTGGGGACTGTCCCCGCTGTGCAAGGGGCCACTGAATCATCACCCTCATTAAACCCTCATTAAGAAAATGAAGCTGCTGCCTGGCCCCGGGCTGTCACCGGCGAGACGAGTGGGGGTGGCGGGGGTTTGGGGACAAAGGGATGGGTGGGGGGGAGAGTGGGGAAGTTTTGGGGTGCTGAGCCCCTGGGAGATGCTGCGATTCTACTGGGGTTTTACCGGGGCTTCACTGAGGTTTTACTGGGTTTTTTACTGGGGTTTTTACTGGGGTTTTACCGGCAGCTGGGCCCAGCCGGGAGGTGGCTAGTGGCTCATGTCCCTGGGCCACCAGCCAGCCGCTCTTCCAGAGAGGCCTCGGGGCCTCTTTGTTCCACCCTAAAACTCATTCAGGCACTTTCAGCCCAAACTGGTTCTCATTTTGTCCCAGATTGCGATGGGGACAGAGACACAGGCAGGGGACAGGGGACAGGGGACAGGGGACAGGCGGGGGACAGAGACACAGGCAGGGGACAGGCGGGGGGACAGGCAGGGGACAGGGGACAGGCGGGGGACAGGGGACAGGCGGGGGACAGAGACACAGGCAGGGGACAGGCGGGGGACAGAGACACAGGCAGGGGACAGGGGACAGGCGGGGGACAGGGGACAGGCAGGGGACAGGCAGCCATGTGCAAGCAGTGCCGGGTGAGGGGACCCCACGGTCCCTTTTCTTGTCGTGTGTGTCCCCCCCTTTGTCCCTCACACCCCGGGTTTCGTCAGGATGGAAAATCCGAACCTGCCGGTCCAGCCGCACCCTAATGATGGGGTGGGGACGGAAACGGGGATGGTGGCTTCACCTGGGGACACCGAGCTGCTGGGGACACAGTGGGGGTGGCAGGGACTTGGGGGGACCCCATCCCCGGGCTGGCCCACGCTCCGGTTTGTTTGGGGTTGATTAACCGGGATTAATCGGGATTTAATGAACTGCAGCTCGGAGGGGGGAGGGGGGGGTGAGGCAGGGGGGGTCCTGCCGGTCACAGTCCCCCCGTGTCCCCGTGTCCCCGGTGCTGGCACCGCCTGTCCCGGCTTCAGAGGCTGTGCCAGCCCTTTCTGGGATGTCACCCGTGTCCCCTGTGGCCTCCCTGAGCCGTGCCACGTCCCGTGCCACCCCCTATTGTCCCTGTGCCACGCTGTCCCCAGCCTGTGCCCCACGGCCGTCGCCGTTCTCGTGCCGTGTCCCCCGCCTTGTCACGCTGTCCCCACGCTGTCCCCACAGCGTGCCACCTGCCACAGGGGACACGGGGCCGGCACATCCGGCACCTCGGGGCTGGCACCGAGGGCTCAGGGTCCCCCCGGACCCCTCCCCCCGATTTGTCGCCCCCGTTAGCGCAGGCACCGTCCGGATGCCATTAGGGGCGGCTCCGCCCTGCCGGGACCCCCGGGGCTGCAGCCACCGGTGCGGGGGTGAACCGGGGTGTGAGGGGACACTAACCGGAGGTGAGGGGGGTGTTACCGGAGGGGGGGTTACCGGAGGGGGGGGGTTACCGGAGGGGGGGGTTACCGGAGGGGGGGGTTATTGTCGGTGCTGCCACCCCCCCACGCGGCGGCTGCACGCGGGGATGGTGACGTCACTGCTGACGCGGATCCACCCCCTCAGCCGCCCGCGGGCTTGGCCGGCGTGACGTGAGCCGCCGCCACCGCCGTTCCCGCCGTTTAACTCCTTCCCCGGGGAGCCGGGAGAGGTCCTCGTGGACCCGAAGCGATGGGCTCGGCCCGGGAACCCCGGGACGCGGACGGGCGGACGGCAGTTCTTCAAAGAAGAGGAACCGCGGGAAGTGTCGGGCGCCACGGTGGCTCCGTTCCACCGGGCGGGCTCCGGTGTGCCAGGGCACCGAGCAGCCCCCCCCCCGCTGGGTTCGTCCCGCCGGAATTGGGTGCCCTCGGGGTGCCGGTGCGCTGCTCCGGTGCCCGGTTCCAGGCGGTGCCCGGTACCGGGCCCGGTGCCCGCCCCCTCCCCTCCCCTCCCTTTGTGCCCCTGGGCCACGTGACCTGCGCCTCCCCCGCCCTGACGTCAGCCCAGGGGCCCTCGCGCTGTTGTCCCGTTTACCCGCCGGTTGCCCCGGCAACGGCGGAGCCAGCGGTGGGCGTGCCCCCACCACCCTAAACCCCGCCCCTTAGTCGCAAAGGGAGGCGGGGCGAGCACGTCATCTTCATCCAATCAGAGACGAGCGTGGTGAGGTCACCGCCGCGCCGCCGGCTATTTAAGGGGCGGCGGGGGCCGCGGCGGCGGCAGACGCGTGTGTGCGCGCGCGCAGGGCCCGGTCCCGCCGCCGCCGGTGCTACCGGGGCTCCCCCCGCCCTCCCTTCCCCCACCCCCCGGAGCACGGTGCTTTCCCCCGTTCCCTCCTTCCCTCCCTTCCCTTCCCTCCCCCCCGCCCCGGCCCCGTTCCCCCGCAGCCGGGCGGGGGAGGAGGATGGAAACACCCTTCTACCATGATGATGTGTTGAGCGGCCTCGGCAGCGGCTTCGTCCCGTCCTCCGGTAGCAGCGGGCTCCTCCTGCCCTTCCCCGGCGGCAGCATGATGAAGAAGGACGCGCTCGGTATGGCCTTACCGGAGCAGGTAGCGGCGGCTTTGAAAGGGCCGAGCGGCGAAGCGGCGGGATTGTTGGGTTCGGCTGAATTGGGGCTGTTAAAATTGGCTTCCCCCGAACTGGAGCGGCTGATCATCCAGTCCAACGGGCTGGTCACCACCACCCCCACCAGCGGCCAGTTCCTTTACCCTAAAGCGGCGGCTTCCGAGGAACAGGAGTTTGCCGAAGGTTTCGTTAAAGCCCTGGAGGACTTGCACAAGCAGAACCAGCTGGGCGGCGGCGGCGGCGGCAGCGCGGCGGGGAGCGGCGGCGGCGGAGGAGGCGGAGGAGGAGGAGGAGGAGGCGGCAGCGCGGGCGAGTTGCCCGCCGCCGGCCTGGCCCCGGAGCCGCCGGTCTACGCCAACCTCAGCAGCTACCCGGCGGTCAGCTACGCCGCCGATCCCGGCCCTTTCGCCGCTCCCCCGCCTCGGCTTCCCCCTCCGCCGCCTCCTCCTCCTCCTTTAAAAGACGAACCCCAAATCGTCCCGGAGGTGCCGAGTTTCGGGGAGAGTCCCCCGCTCTCCCCCATCGACATGGACACGCAGGAGCGGATCAAGGCGGAACGCAAGCGTTTGAGGAATCGGATCGCCGCTTCTAAATGTCGCAAGAGGAAGCTGGAAAGGATCTCCCGTTTGGAAGAAAAAGTGAAAAGCCTCAAGAGTCAGAACACGGAGCTGGCCTCCACCGCCAGCCTGCTCCGGGAGCAGGTCGCCCAGCTGAAGCAGAAAGTCCTCAGCCACGTCAACAGCGGCTGCCAGCTCCTGCCCCAGCACCAGCACCAGGTGCCGGCTTACTGAACACCCACCCCCCCCTCACACCCTTCTCGGGAATTTCGGGGAGGGGGGAGGACTCCCCTCAGCCTTCCCTCCGGGAAAAGAGGGATTTGGGGCTCGGCTACGGACTGATGGGCCCCGCGGGACTGAGGGTGGGAGGGGGGGGGGGTGGGGGTGGTGCCTTCCCGCCCCGGTTATGGACTCTGAAGGGGGAGCATGGGGTGACCCCCCCCGCCCCCCATGAACACACACTCCCTCCCCACTCCTTCCCCTTTTCTCTGCCTTCGCTCCCCCGAGACATTCCAGTCAGGATCCCAGTAAAACCCCCTCGCCACCCAGAACCGCCTCTGGCTGTGTGCTGCGCCCGGGGAGCGGGGGGGAGGACATGGAGGGGGGGGCGGATGGGGCCTGGCGCGGGCAGGAAGCAGCGCGGCCATCTTGGGGCGGGAAGGGGGAAAGCTGGGGGGGGAAGGGGGTGATGGCTGCCGGTGGGGGCTGAGGGGCTCCAGGGGGTCTGGGGGTGTGTGTATGGGGTGATCCCCCCTGGGGGTTTGGGGTGGAGACACGAATCTGGGTATGCGGGGGGTGGGAGAGTGTTGAGGGGGATGCTGGGGGGCATGGAGTGTTTGGGGGGTTCCTTGGGCTGAGGAGGGCGTGTTGGGGTTAGTGGGCGGGGGGGGGGGGGATCTGGGGGTCCCCTTGGGGGTGTCTGAGGGCTGAGGGAGGGGGGGGGGGATCCCATCGAGAGGGGAGGCGGTGGTTGGGAGCCCTGATGGTGGCTGTGGCTTTGTCCTGGCTGCCGGCTCCCTTGGGTGGCTGGTGTCTGCATGGTGGGGAGGTGTCACCGACACCCCCACAGCACCCTGAGGTCACCCCACAAGGCCGGGTTGGCCCTTGGCGGCTCCTCCCTGGGCTTTGGCAGCTGCCCATGGCTTCCCGGCACCGCCATCCTCCTCCTCCTCTTCCACGTCCGCCACTTGCGAGGAGGCTCTGTCCCCTGGAGCAACACCCGAGGCATGGACCCTCATTCCCTGGAGTTTTTGGGGACGGTGGCCTCGATGGCAGGAAGGTCTCCCTGGCTTCCTCCAGGCAGCCTTGGCCTGTTCCAGCCGTGCCATACTGTGCCATGGTGTTCCATCCCATCCCAGCACAGCCTCTCATCCCGGTCCTGCTCTGGGGGGGCTCCCTGGCATGCTGGGGTCCTGCCGTGGAGACGATGGCCTCCCCAGGGACCCTGCAAGGTTTGTCAGGAGGAAGCAGCACCTCAGCACGGTCCCCACTGTGCGGAAGCAGCCGTGGTGTGGCCGTGCTGCATCCCGGATGTGCCATGGCAGCACCCGGGCACAACGAGGGTGTCCCCGTGTCCCTTTGGCTGCTTCCAGCATGGGGCTTGATGTCCCAGCCTGCCCAGGTGCAAGTGTCACCACATCATCGTGTGCCCAGGACCATGTCTTTGTGTCCCCAAGTCCCTGTATCCTTGAGTTGCCATGTCCTCAAGTTTCCCACATCTCTGTGTCCCACAACTCTCCATGTCCCCGAGTTCCCTGTGTCCCCATACATCTATGTCCCCACCCCTATGTCGCCATCCCTCCTTGTCCCCGTGTCCCCTTCTCACACCCCTGGCCTGGGGCACTCAGAGCTGACTCCCGATGCCCGACTGGGGGAAACTGAGGCAGGGTTGGCCAGGGGGGATGGATGCTCCCGGGGGGGAGAGGGCGGGGGGATCAGTCTCGGGGGTTCGGCTCTGCCCGGGACCCACAGGAGGAGCTGCGGGCGAGGTCCCCTCCCTTCCCCCCCCCGCCTCCCCCGGGGCAGATAAAAGCTGCGGCGGAGCGGGCCCGGGGTGGCGGCATGGCCCGGGGCACCCTCCGGCTCCTGCTCTGCTGCGCCTCTGCCCTGCTCGCTGCAGGTACCGGGGGGCACCGGGGAGGGGGCTGGGGGTCTCTGTCCCCCCCCGCAGTACCGGGGGTGTTTGCTTCCCGGTGGCACGGGTCGGTGGGTCGGTGGTCTCCTTCCCCGAGCAGTCCCGGAGCACCGGAGGGGGGTGGGTCTGAGTGCTCCGGGAACAGGGGGGGGGGGGGGGGGGGGGCCGTGTGTTCCCCCTCGTTCTGCTCTGTTCGGTGTGCTCGGGGCTACCGGCGGGTTGGGGGGTGTCCGTGAGACCCCCGGGACCGGGCTGACCAAGTTTGGGTCCAGCTCTGCCTTAGGACCCCGTGGCACGATGTGGGGTCCGCACCCCATGCCCGGGGGGCTCGGCGGGCTGGGAGCCAGCACCCGGCCCCACCCGTGCCGGCAGCACCGTGGGGCAGGATGCGGCCCCGGTGCTGCCAAACCGGCTGGGCCGGCTGGTTCTGGCAGTGGCGTGGGTGCTCCGGCACCGCCTTGGCACACCGGAGGCAGAGGGCCCTGCTACCCCCTGCCATGGCCCCCCCATTTCCAGCCTGGCCCCCCTGAACCCCTCCCTCTACCCCGGGGTGCCTCAGTTTCCCTGTCTCGGCATGGGAGGCGATGGGTGCTGGACCATGGGCTCACCACCATGGTGGCACATGGTGACAGCTGGGAACAACCCCTCCTGGTGGGCATGGTGGCTGTGGGGACCCCTGAGCACCCAACCATACCGACCCCATGTGGGTGCTGGCTCTGCCGTGGGGGTTGGGTTTTTTTTTTTGGGTGCCCCCGTGGGACTGGGCTGGCCCCACTCCTCCTCTTGTACAGACAGGAGTGGGGTGGGTGAGGGCACTGCCACGTCCCAGGTGGCCACGGGGATGTCCCCCTCATCTGAGGGATGTCACAAAGCCCGGGCTGGCACATGGCCACCACCACCACCACACTGCTCTGCTCACCCCCCTGCCATGGGATCTTGGCTCTTCCTGACCCGGGGTTTCTGGGATTTGGTGTCGGTGAAATCCCAGTTTTCTGGTTCTCCGCCGGTGGTGACACCACCTGGAAAACGTCCACGCTGAGGCTGGGAGCTGGGGTGGGTGCTGCTGCCCTTCCTGGGGCCCTGCCTGCCCCACAGCCCCACAGCCCCTCGCTGACCTGATCTCTCCTGCACACCTTAGAGTTGGGACATGCCTCCAGCTCCGTGCCTCCCAACAGCTCAGGGACAGACCTGGCATTGTCACCATCCCGCTCAGCCAACGCCACCACCTCAGGAGCAGCCAGCATGCCTCCATCCAGCAAAGCAACCACAGCAGCAGCAGCAGCTCTGACAGTTTCTCTCAAAACAACCACAGCATCATCTTCCTCCAAAACCCTGGCAGCACCCAGCAGCATGAGGACGTCTTTGATAACCACAACCACACCATCCCCATCCATCAAAACCATGACACCATCTCCCTCCCTGACACCTCCACCCACCACAACCACACCACCATCTCCATCCAACACAACCACGCCAGCTCCATTCACCACCATCACACCAGCTGTATTCCCACTGTCTCCATCCACCAAGGCAACAACACAGACTCCATCCCCACCATCTCCATCCAGCACAACCATGACACCATCTCCATCCAACACAACCATGACACCATCTCCATCCAGCACAACCATGACACCATCTCCATCCAGCACAACCATGACACCATCTCCATCCAACACAACCATGACACCATCTCCATCCAGCACAACCATGACACCATCTCCATCCAACACAACCATGACACCGTCTCCATCCAACATGACCATGACACCGTCTCCATCCAACACAACCATGACACCACCTCCATCCAACACGACCATGACACCACCTCCATCCAGCACAACCATGACACCGTCTCCATCCCCACCCAACACAACCACAACACAGTCTCCACCACTGCTCTCTCCATCCAACACCACCACGGCTCCATCTCCCTCCCTCTCAGCCATGCCCAGCTCCCCGGTCACGGTGCATCCGTCCCACTCCAGGATGACATCAGCCATCGGCAGCTCTGGTGAGAGTTTGGCTGGGGAGGGGGTACCAGACAGGCAGGGACGCCCCTGTGGGGTGCATGGGGTGATCCCTATGCGCTGCTGATCCCCCCCTGGACCCCCAGCTCAGGGGCTGTGCTCACAGGAGAGGGGGAAGGGTGCAGATCTGTGGGTGCACCCAGAGCCCCCCCGTGCTGCCCCATCCTCCCTGGGGGTTAGGGGGGTGAGAACCCCCCCTTTCTGCCTCTTGGGACCCCAGCCAGGGAGGGTGGGTGGGCCCTTGTCTGGTGGAGGTGACAGGAGAGCTGTGTGCTGGGGTGGGACAGCAAAGGGGGGGACACAGGGACCCAGAGGCAGTCTGGAGCCCCCAGAACCTCTGTGGTGTTGCCAGGGTGGTGTGGGGGGGTTTACGAGGTGCCTGTTTCCCCCCTACAGCTCAGCCCCCCACCCAGATCAGCCCTTTCACCATCATCATCATCTGCCTCTTCGTCTGCTTGCTGGTGGGGGGGGCAGCCCTGCTGCTGGTGCAGCTCTGCCGGCACCGGACCCCCCGGTTCTGGCACCTGGATGAGGTGCCCATGGTGCGTGGGGGGGGGGGTGCAGGGTGGGGGGTGGGCATCACGGCACAGCTGTGGGTGCTCACCCCGCTTTCTTTCTTTTCCTTTAGAGCAAAGTGATGGAGGGGACCCACAATACCCCCCCACCCCCAGGTGACCCCCCCCCCCCGTCCCTGCTGATGAATAAAGAAGCTGCTGCCTCGGTTCTGGTTTCCCATCCGCCCTGGTCCCGTGGGTGGTTCCGCTGGCTTTTGGGGTTCTCCAGACAGGGTTGAAGGCTTTGGGGTGCCCCCAGGCCGGGCAGGGTGGGTTCGAGGTGCGGTTCGGTGGAGGTCGGGTGGTGGGGGCCACGCAAAACCCCCCCCCGGCGGGGTGGGATGAGAGGGAGGGAGGGAGCGAGCGGTCAGGCACGCACGGCGCTTTCCTTCTGCTCCGCTGCACTCCGCCCGGGCCACCGCACCCGGCAGGACCGAGACACACGGCGGGGACCGGGCCCCGGTAAGGGGATAGGGGCGAGGGGCGGGGGCTGGAGGGGGATGTGGGACCCCCCCTAACCCCCCTCGGGACTCGGCATCCCCCAGCCTTGGTCTGAAGCTGCTCCCGGGGCAGGTAGGAATCTCCGTGGGTGCCACTCCCCCCGCTGTCCCCCCGCTGTCCCCCCGGTGTCCCCCCGGTGTCCCCGGGATGGCGGGGAACGGGTGGCTGTGGCTGATCGTTCACGGGACAGCGGCGGGGTCGCAGTGCTGTGGGTTGGGAGCCATCCCTGTGGCTTGGTGCTTGTGTCCCCCGAGGTGGCTTGTCCCCGTTTGGTGACACCGGGTGTTGGGATCAGCGGTACCAGGATGGGACCCTGAAACCCGAGGCTCCGGTGCCGGTAAATCACGGGACTTGGAAGCTGGGGGAGCGGGGGTCCCGCTGCTGAGCCCCCCACGGCCGCTGCTCCCGGAGCTGCCCCCCCTCAGGGACCGAGATGCGACGGAGTCGGACGGCGCTGTCCTTCCTGGGGGCGGAGGTGAGACCGGCACCGGTACCGGTACCGGGGAGCAGCGGGGAGGGTGGGAGGACCGAGAGTGTCCCCGGGACGAGCGTCTCAGCACCGGGGCCTCCGGGCAGTAATAACCGGGATGGCGGCGCTTAAGCGGGGGAGTTAATTATCCCTTTAATGGGCGGTTAATTATTATTCACCTCTCCTTAATTGCGCGCCGGCTCCGGGGGATTTTCCGGTGGGGTCCCGGGAGGGGGGCGAGAGGTTGGGGGTGGAGGAATCCCGGCAGCTCCTTGCGCTACGGGCCGAACCCTTCCCGGTGCACCGGCCGTGCCCTTGGTCCCGTCCACACCCCCCCTCCCCCCTCCCGGTCCCCCCCCGTGCCCGGCAGGGGGAGCTCGCGCTGTACCGGCACCCGGTGCGGGGGGGAGGGAGAACGGGGGGGGGGGGGAGGGACCCCGGTGCTGCGGGGGGAGGAACGGCACACGGACACCGGGCAGCAGCACCCTGCAGAGCTCCCGGTACCGCTGTCCTTCACCGCCCCCCCCCCGCCTCCTCCTGCTTTTTCCCCGCAGCGTTGTCGCGACTCCCCCGAGGTCGCCCCGTCGGGCCCGGTGCCGGTGGTCGGTGCCATTCGGCGGCGTTTCTCCGGGAGCCCGTTGTTGCCGCCGCTGGGTTGCCGGTGGGCGGAGGGGTCCCGCGGCCCCGAGCCCGAGGCCGCCCGGGTGGTCTTCACCATCGAGGAGAGTGGGCCCAGCAGCGGCGACGAGGCCGAGCCCCCCCGGTAAGAACGGAACGGGAAGGGATTGGGGGGGAAGGGGAAGGAGGAGGAGGGGTTGATCGCTCCGGTGGTACCGGGATGGGTAGGGCGTTGCTGCCGGGGTCGCTCCCGGTTTCAGCACCGGAGAGCGGACAGCAGCACCGGGAACGGTACCGGGAACACCGGGAGCGGCACCGGGGGCACCGGGAGTGACACCGGGAGCTTCACCGGCACGGGGAATGGCACCGGGAGTGGCACTAGGGACACCAGGAATAGCACCAGGGGCACCGGCACCGAGACTGGCACCGTCAGAGTCCCTAAAATGTCCCCAGCACCCCCGTCCCCACCACCCTGTCCCTGTCCCCACGCCCCCCCCCCTCCGTCCTGACCCCCTTGTCCTTGTCCTCATCCTCATCACGCCCTCCCTGTCCCAGGCGGTGTCACCGCAGGGGCCCAGAGGTGACCTCGCAGGGTTATTTTTGGGCCATCTCCGCCCCGCGCCTGTCCCGGCCCGGCTCTTGGGGACAGCACGCAGCTGGCAGGGCCGAGGGACCTGGCTCCGGTGTCGCTCGCTGCCCCTACACGTGGTCCGCGGGGACAGCCACAGCCCGGGAGGGACAGGGACTGGCTGTCCTGTGTCCCCTCCTCCCTGGCTGGCTCAGGGACTGCTGACTGCTGTCCCAGCTCTGCCCCCACCCCAGTGTCCCCTGGTAGTGCCAATGTCCCTCTGCCCTGATGTCCCCATGTTGGGGTTTGCCACCCCTTGGAAGCAAGGGGACCAGCACCCAACTCTGGTGGTGTTTGGGGTCCCTGCAGGGGACAGGTGGCACTGTGCCTCCTGGGTTCCTGCCAGCTGACGGGTATTTTTGTGGCCACTGGGAACAGGAGGTGGCCACCCAGCTCCCACGGCTGGGCCAGCAGCTTCATTGTGGGTGGCACTGCCACCAGCTTGTCCTTGTCCTGCTGCTCCCTGTCCCCATCGGGTATGGCCCCAGGAGCTTGTCATGGTGGCAGGGAGGTGCTGGGGACACGAGGTAAGTCCTTGGGTGGGTTTGGCTCTCACATGTCCCCTGGTGGCACTGTGTCAGGGCCACATCATGTGTCCAGGATGCTCTAGGCTCAGCCATGTCTTTTGGTGGCACTATGGCCACTCTAGATGTCCAGGAGCCTCCATGTCCCTTGGTGGCACCTTGGCAGGGTCACACCATGTGTCTGGGATGCTCCAGGCTCTGACATGTCCCTTGGTGGCACTGTGGCCGTTCCTTTTCCCCGAGGATCGGTGTGGCATTTGCCATGTGTCCTCTCAGAGCCCCCCCTGCCCTTGTGGGGAGCAGCTGCCACCTTGGGGACAGCAGAATGACCGATGGCACAGGGCCAGCCAGGGGCCACGTGTTCAGGCAGCCAGGCCCACACCGAGGGGGGGGTCACACAGCCAGGGGTGGAGGGGGGGACACCCACTCCATGTGCCGGCTGCCGGAGCCAGACAGTTGTTTAATTTCCCAGGCGCGGGGGCCGAGGAGGGGGGGGGATGAGGATGGAAACTTTCCCGGGGCCGCCGGGACCAGAGCTGGGACGGGCTCAGGCTCCCTGCTCCTCACCGTGGCCTCGCTGTCCCTGTCCCCTTCCCGGGGGTCCCTGAGCTCTCCGATGCTGCCCACCGCCCGGGCTTCACCGGCGGCTTCTCCCCAGCACTCCCCCCGCAATTCCCCCCGCAATTCCCCCCGCAATTCCCCCCGCAATTCTCCCTGCAATTCTCCCGTCCTCTTCAAGAAGCTCCTGGTGACCCAGAGCATCCGCCTCCAGCGGCGTTTCACCGTCACACATCCCCTCGGGTAAGGGCGGGGGGACACCCCCGGGGGGTCCCCAGCGAGGGTGGGAGGAGGCACCGGGTTGTACGGCCAGGATGGGGTCGGTTTTTCCCCGCCCCTCCTCCCACCCCCCCCGCCACACCACAGCACGTCCCCAAGGCTGTGGGGACATGGGGGGGGGGGGGAGCAGGGAACAGCGGGGGTCTCGGGAAGGGGGGGGGGGGGTCACTGACTGAGCACGGGGACACTCATTGCAGTCACCAGGCAGGTGCCAAGGGGGTTTGCCCCATGGCGGGGGCTGGCAGGGAGGGGTTTTTTACTTCCCCCCTCCCCCGGGACTCAGCCCTGCTGCCGCCCCCCTCCTTGGAGCTCTGTAGGGTTTTTTTTTTGGGGTGCTGGGGGTGCTGCCCTCGTCGCAGGCGCCGGGGGGGGTCACCAGATCACTCCTTGGCAGTCACAAAATCTATTTATAGTGTCCCGTCCCGTCCCCCCCCCTCGCCAGCTCAGCCCTTGTTAACCCTGACGCTCAACCCGGGGTTTTAACTGGGTTTCTGTCCCCCCCCCCCCCCCGGGTTGTCCCCTGGGGGTGGCACCGAGGTCCGAGGTGGTGGCACACGGGCGGGAGCAGCCGCGGGGCCGGGGAAGTCACAATGGGACTTTGTGTCCCGGGTACCATTGGGGACACGAAGCAGGAAAACAAGGGGGTGCGGGACGGCGTGACGCGGTGCCTGGCTGGCACTGTCACTGTCACTGCCGGGGAGAGGGACAGCCACCTCGCGGGGCTCCGGGTGGCACTGCCGGAGCGATGCTGCCGGGCAGCCGGTGCCCGTCCCGGCGACATTCCTGCATCTGGTAGGTGACAGAGGCGGGGGGTGGAGGGGGACAGGGTGAGCCCAGTGGGTCCCACGCTTCCCCAGTTCACCCAGTAGCTTGCCCGTGTCGCCGTGATGGTGGCAGGAGGGGACAGGCACGGGGTGGCCCTTCCTGTTTCCCCGCGCTCTCAGCCTTTCCCATGACCCCGGGGACAGCGGAGCGGGGGGGGAGGAGGGGGGGGTCTGGGAGCCACCACGGGGACACTGCAGGTCCCTGTCCCCTTGTCCGTCCCTCCATGGACCCGCATGGCTTCCAGGTGACTCTTGTTGGGATGTCCCCAGGCCACCACCGGCGTGTCCCCAGGAGGCAGGGCTTAGATTCTCTGATGGCTTCTGTACTTTGGTGTCCCCTGGCTTTGTGTTGTGGCCAGGACACTGTCCCTGCCGTGGGGACATGGCCCCCCGAGCTGGGGCTGATGGAGACTTTGGGGATTTCCAGGACTTGCGGCAATCGGGGACCACGGTGCTGGGGACAGGGAGGGGACAAGACAGGCAGGAAGTTTCAGGATGGAGGGTCCTGTCCCAGCCAGGTGACATGGGACAACCCACTTTAGCCAATGTCCCTGCTGGCAGGGCTCTGAGGGGCTCTGTGTGCACCGAGTTGTGCCCGTTCTCATCCCCGGGGTGAAGGAGCTGGCAGGGCCATGCTGAGTGCCACCGTGGGAAGCCACTAACCCGGAGCATGCTGAGGGTGGCACGGAGATCCCAACAAACCCCGTGGCATCCCCGAGACCCATGAGCTGCCATCCCTGCTCCTAATGCCACCTTTATCCCCTGTGTGTGTGTGTGTCCCCCAAACAGTTTCGATCTGGAGAATGGCCCCCCAGGCCGGGGAGCAGCAGACCCCCAGGCCAGCCCTGGCGCGGGGCTGGTGCTCCAGGGCTCCTTCCCCCACGGCCAGCGCCGGGAATCCTTCCTCTACCGCTCCGACAGCGACTACGATCTGTCCCCAAAAGCCATGTCCCGCAACTCCTCCATCGCCAGCGACCTGTAAGTGTGTCCCCTCCCCTTCCCCACTCCCCCCCCCAGCTCCCTTCCCCACCGCTCATCCTCCGTTTGCTCCCCCAGCCATGGAGAAGACATGATTGTCACCCCCTTCGCCCAGGTAGGTGCCATCCCCACGCCTTGGTGAGGAGGGGACAGGGTGGGGGGGGTGCCTTGGGGGGGTCCACCCGACCCCAGCCCCCCTCTATGCTCCCTCTCCCCCCCCCAGGTCCTGGCCAGCCTCCGCACCGTCCGCAGCAACCTCACCCACCTCCAGGACCGCGCTGGCACCAAGTGAGTGGGGGGGGGGGGAGGATGGGGAGGGGGAGAGCCTCACTTTAGGAAGGGGGTTGCTGTGACCCCAGAAATGGGGGGAGCACAGCCCTGGGGGCTCCCAGCCATCCCCTCCACCCCCGTTTTGCAGACGAGCATCAAGCAGCAGCTTGCCCTCCGGGAGCAAGGCCAGCCTGGCCGGTGAGTCTCTGGAGATGATTTTTGTCCCTATATCCCTGGGGACACAGCCTATTGGGCCACGAGCTGGGGAAGGGGACACACCAAGGTGTCCCCCCCGTCTCCCCAGCCGGCTGGGACAGAGCTGTGGCTTTGCCCTTTGGGTTCCATGTCTGGTTTTTGGTGGCTCCTCCCGCCCTTCATGCGGCGGCGGCCGAGGTTGACGTCAAACCTTCCATTAATAAAACCCCAGCAGGGCCCCTGGGGCTGGCTGTCACCCCCGTGGGGACATTGTGGCACGCCACGTGCCGTGTGACAGGCTCGAGCCCCCCCCCTCCTGCCTGGGGATGCCCGACCCCCAGGTCCCCCCGTGCCCCCAGACCCCTCCTCACCATGGGGGTGATGCGAGCCAGGGCTCGGTGGGACACAGCCTCGTGGTGCCAGGGCCCTGTGTGTGTGTCCCCATGCTGGGTGGCCCAGCCACTTGCTGGCAGGTCCCTTGCCAAGGTGGCGGGTGTCCCCAGCAGAGGATGCCCACCAGAAGCTTTCACGGGAGACCCTGGAGGAGCTGGATTGGTGTTTGGAGCAGCTGGAGACGCTGCAGACCAGGCACTCGGTCAGCGAGATGGCTTCCAACAAGGTAAAAAACACAGTGTGGAGCCCCCACTCATCACCCTGGGGGGCACAAAGCCCACCCCCCAGGTCAGGCAGCCCGTGTGGGGGGGGTGCTGCCTGAGCCCTGCCTGCTGCCTGCAGTTCAAGCGGATGCTGAGCCGGGAGCTGACCCACCTCTCGGAGACGAGCCGCTCCGGGAATCAGGTGTCCGAGTACATCTCCAGCACCTTCCTGGGTGAGAACCACCCCCTCCCCCCCCACACAATTTTCCCCTTCCTTTTCCCCAAGGGACACTGCCCAGTGTCACCTCGGCCAGCCCCAGAGTGGTCTTAGCACCTGCATCAAGCTGGTGGCACTGGGTGCCTGCAGGGATGGTGGTTGGATCCCGCTTGTTTCTTGCCAAGGAATTAAACTGGGGGGTGGGGGAGTTCCCCTGGGAGGAGTTCCCCTGCCTGGGGTGTCCTGACTGGGAGCACTGGTGGAAACTGGTGCACACGGGTGCATTGGGGACCATGCAGGAGGTGAGGAGGGAAAGCATCGCCCCCAAACATCCTCCCCTCACCATGACATTGGGAGTGATGCTCCAGATGACATCACGGTGACAACATCACGGTGGGGATGGTGGCAGGGGGGAGGTGACGGCCGTGTTCCCACCCTGTTCACGGGTCCCCCCCTCCCTGTGCTGGCCCAGACAAGCAGCATGAGGTGGAGCTCCCCTCAGCCCTGGCCAAGGAAAAGGAGAAGGAGAGGAGGAAACGTCCCATGTCCCAGATCAGTGGTGTCAGGAAGCTCACGCATGGCTCCAACCTCACTGCCACCACCATCCCCCGCTTTGGGGTGAGGACGGACCAGGAGGAGCTGTTGTCCAAGGTGGGCTCCAGCTTGAGTGACCCAACTGGGGATCCCTGGTGGTGGTGGCCCCCCCCCCTCACCTCTGTCCTTTTGGTCCCCAGGAACTGGAGGACACCAACAAATGGGGGCTCAACATCTTCAAAGTCGCCGAGTACTCGGGGAACCGCCCGCTGACGGCCATCATGTACAGCATCTTCCAGGTCAGTGTCCCAAAGGGGTGGCCCTGTCCCCCTGGCCGGCTGGGGACGTGCCACCTCCTACCTCCCTGCAGGAGCGTGACCTGATGAAGACCTTCCGCATCCCCGCTGACACCTTCATCACCTACATGCTGACTCTGGAGGACCACTACCACACCGACGTGGCCTACCACAACAGCATCCACGCTGCTGACGTGGCTCAGTCCACCCATGTCCTCCTCTCCACACCTGCTCTGGAGGTCAGGCCCTGTCACCCAAGGCCACCGAGGCCACCAGGAGTGTCTGGTGGGGCCACGACACATCTGCAATGCTTTTTTCCCCACCATTCCCAGGCTGTCTTCACAGACCTGGAGATCATGGCTGCCATCTTTGCCAGCGCCATCCATGATGTTGACCACCCTGGGGTCTCCAACCAGTTCCTCATCAATACCAGTGAGCTGGGGTGCAGGGATGGAGCCGGGAGGGTGTAGGGGACACTGGCATCCTGGAGCCACCTTCCGGTGACCACTGCCACCTCACAGACTCGGAGCTGGCGCTGATGTACAACGATGCCTCAGTGCTGGAGAACCACCACCTGGCTGTGGGCTTCAAGCTTCTCCAGGAGGAAAACTGTGACATCTTCCAAAACCTCAGCAAGAAGCAGAGGCAGTCGCTCCGTAAAATGGTCATCGACATGGTACGGGGGGGTCAGGGCCACCCCAGGGTGCTGGGGGGCTTTGTGCTGGGGTCAGGTTGAGCCTCCTTCCTGGCTTGTTCTGCCCAGGTCCTGGCCACAGATATGTCCAAGCACATGAGCCTGCTGGCAGATTTGAAAACCATGGTGGAGACCAAGAAGGTGACCAGCCTGGGGGTGCTGCTGCTGGATAACTATTTCGACCGGATCCAGGTGGGAAAATGAGTGGGAAAACCTTCCTGGTGGTGCAGGTGTTGGTCCTGGTTCCAGCTGGGGCTGCCAGGATGTCCTGCGTGGTGCCACCACCTCTTCAAACCTTGGTTGGCCGTGACCAAGGGTGTTCTCGGCACAAGGGTGGTGGCCCTGGGGGACAAAGGACATGGTGGCTGTGTTCACAGGTTCTGCAGAATATGGTGCACTGCTCCGACCTCAGCAATCCCACGAAACCACTGGAGCTCTACAGGCAGTGGACAGACCGGATCATGGTGGAATTCTTCCACCAGGGAGACCGGGAGAGGGAGAAGGGGATGGAGATCAGCCCCATGTGTGACAAACACACGGCCTCTGTGGAGAAGTCCCAGGTGGGGCAGTGACGTGGGGCTGGGGGCCATGGGCATGAGGTCAGTCCCATGGTGACAAGATGGGCACCACAGGGATGAGATGGGGGTCATGGGAATGGATTGGGAGCCACAGGAATGGGCTGGGGGCTCATCTCTGCCTTCCTCCAGGTGGGCTTCATCGACTTCATCGCCCACCCCCTGTGGGAGGCGTGGGCTGACCTGGTGCACCCTGATGCCCAAGAGATCCTCGACACTCTGGAGGACAACAGGGAGTGGTACCAGAGCATGATCCCACGCAGCCCATCCCCACCACCCGAGGAACCCGGGGTGTCCCCTGCCATCACTGACAAGTTCCAGTTTGAGCTGACACTGGAGGAGGAGGAGGAAGCAGAGTTGGACACGGAGCTGGAAGAGACCGAGAGCCCCTTGGATGAGGACAACAGCGTCTGCAAGACACCAGACTCAGAGTTTGCTGACACTGAGCACCTGTCACCTGGCCCTAGGGACCAGGAATCGCCTGTCACCCACCCCAGGGACGTGGACAACCGTCAGGTGCTGGAGGGGACACTGCTGCAGGACGGTGGTGGCAGTGGGTGCTTGGTGTCAGGGCCCGAGGACAACCAGGGGCTGTGCCTGGACACAGAGGGCAATGTCACATTCCTGTCCCTGGACACGTAGTGGCACCGGTCGGTGGGTCCCCTCACTGGGGACAGTGCTGGGGACAGTGGAGAGCACCGGCACCAGGGTGGCCATGGGGACAAGGAGGGACCCAATGCATGTCCCCACGTAGGAGCTTTTGGTGGGCACAAGGAGGTTGCTCACCATCTCCCAGTGATTGTCCCTGTGCAGAGCTGCTGGGAGAGGTCCCTGTCCCTGTCAGACAGGGCTTGGGGACACCATGCTCCTGATGTCCCTGTCACCACAAGGCTCCAGGAAGAGGTCTGCCACTCCAAAAGAATTTTGGTGCCCTGCAGAACATCCCCACAGCAAAGTGGCACCGAGGGTGACAGCAGGAGGGACCTCAGGCCAGGGTGGCCAGGCACAGGGGCACGTGGTGGCGGCGGTTTATTTATTTGGGGAGGGGTTCACTTTTTAAAGCTTTTTTTTTTTTTTTTTTTTTTTTTTGTAGCTCACTTTTTACTACCTGTAGCCTCAGCGCCGCGCACTCCCGGGCAGTTTTTTGGGGCAGAACAGCCGCGTTTCTGCCCTGCTGTCACCACCCAAAAATGTCACCTTCATACTTTGCACTTGGGGCAGGTGCCACCACTCCCTCTCGCAAATGTCCCCAGGGGGGGGTTGGGGGCAGCCCTTTGGGGTCTTTGTTTCGGTTTCTTCCATCACCTTCCAGAGATTAAACCTGGTTTGTCCCAAATGGGAGCCTCGCGCGTGATGTTTTATCGAGTCACGCTTGGGCCCCGTTGTCCCCTGGGGACCGACGTGGTTGGTGGCCCCGTCTCCCACCGGACATTGAGAAGGTCCCTGCTCCGTGTTGGAACAAAAGCCAACTCCTCCCTGGAAACGGCTTCTCCATCACCCACAAACACAACCAGCTAAGGTAAATATTTAATCGCCGGCTTGGCGCAGCGCAGGGCCCATTCCCCCTCCTCCTCCTCCTTCTCCTCCTTCTCTTCCTCCTCCTCTCTGCCCCTTCGCTCTTCCACATTTCTCCCAAGGGTGGTTGAGCTCTGCAAACACGTCCCCACCCGTGGGGCCTCTCACCCCACACGGGTGCCCCAGGGGATGGCAGTGGTGGCTCTGTCCCCGCTGTCCCCCCACCCAGGTGCGAGAGACAGGGATGGGGTGAAGCTCCCAGGGCTGGTTCTGGGCTGAGGGCAGCACCCGTGTCCCAGGGAGGACGATGGAGGCTGTGGCCGGAGGTGGAGGGCAGCACCCAAGGGACCCTCCCTGCCCTGTCCCGCTGCTTCTGGGGTCTCTGGGGGGTGTCCCTGTCCCACTGGGTGCCCGCTGTCCTCCTGTGAGGCCGCCATATGCTGCCTCCCCTAATCCCCCTGAGGGCCTCAGGGCGAAGGAGGTCACGGGGGCTCGGGGAGGACATGGCCGCCCACCTACAACCCTCACCCCAGCTGGGCCAGGCACTGGGAGCACTGGGAGCACTGGGAACACTGGGGACACTGGGAGCACCAGACCCCCCAGGCCGAGGCCCGATGCTCCCAATGAGAGGATGTGGTGAGGCTGCCTCTGACTGCAAGCCTCAGGGAGGCCCCTGGCTGTCGCAACAGGGGCTCATGTCGCGACAGAGGAGGCTGCGAAGTCTCGCCCTCCCCGCTTGCCCCCTCAGTGGGAATGGTCCTTTCCTCTCCCCCCCGCCCGGGGCCGGAATGGTTCAGCCCACACCTGCGGGGCGCCGCGGGGCCGCACCACTGCGCGCTGCGCCGGGGGGGGTCTCGGCCTCACCCACCGCTCTGAGAGGGGGGGGAACACCCCCCCCACCCCCCGGCCCTGCACCCCCCGGCCCTGCACCCCCGGGCGTGTCCATCAGTCAGCAGTTCCAACCAATCATCATTCTCCCTTTCGTGTGACGTCATCAGCTTTATTTGCATCCTCCGCCCCGCCCAATCTCTTTTTCCTCTGCCCCCCCCCCCCCCCTCCTCCCGCACCCCCCCCCCCGCAACATTTTCCCCCCCTCCCCTTCCCCCCCGTGACGTCATCCGAGCTCCGCAACCGCCGGGGCGGCGCGCGCCGCTGCTGCAGTCGCTGCGGGAGGAGGAGGCGGCGGCGCGAGCGCGGGCTGGAGGTGAGCGCGCGCCCCCGCGACCACCCCCCCCCCCCCCAACCCCCCCCATCACATACCCCGTACCCCCCCTGAGCATCCCCTCTGAGCACCCCCCCCGTGAGAGCACCCCCCTCCCTGAGCTCCCCCCCCACCCTGACCACCCCCCCGACCCCCATCACATACCCCGTACCCCCCCCTGAGCACCCCCCACCCCCCAGCACCCTCCCCGACACCCCCCACCCCTGCGCACCCCCCCTGAGCACCCCCCTGACACCCCTCCCGGGCATCGGCAGAGGGGCACAGGGAGGGGGATGGCGGCTGCAGCGCGGGAGGGGGATGCGGGTTTTTGTGAGGGGGGGGTTGGGGGGTGGATGCGGTTTTTTTTTTCTCTCGGTAGAACGAGGAGCGGCGGGGCCGCGCTGGGCCTGCAGGGAGGGGCAGGGGCTGAGCCCCCTCCTTGCGGCACCCCGCACCCCCCCAGGCACCCTGCATCCTTCCCCCCCCCCCGCCCCATCACCCTCCCTCCCCTTCCCGCAGCGCCCTGCGCTCCCACTGCCCCCCCCCCGCACACCCTCTGCATCCTGCGCACCCCCCCCAGCAGCACCCTGGGCACCCCCCACTGTCACCCTGCACCCCCCCACTGTCACTCTTCACCCCCCCAGCCTCACCCTGCACGCCCCCTGTGTCACCCTACCCCACCCTTACCCCGTCCCCCCCACCCATGCACCGGGGGCCATTTTGTGATGAGGGAGACTCAGGAGAAAGCCCCTCAGGGGTCCCCCTGGCCCCCCAACCTATGAGGTGGCAGAGGGGTGGCCCGGGTGACCCCTTCCCATCCCCCCCCCAACCCATGACTCAACACATGGTGTGAATTTGGCACTGTCACCGAGGTGGTGGTGAGGATGGGGATGGTGGGGATGGTGGGGATGGTGACAGTGGTGGGGATGATACTGATGGTGGTCATGGTGATGATGATGGTGGTGGTGGTGATGGTGGTGGTGATGATGGTTATGGTGGTGGTGGTAATGATTATGGTGATGGTGATGGTAATGGTGGTGGTGATGGTGGTGATGGTGATGGTGGTGGTGGTGACGCTGGCTTCTCCTTGCAGATGGCGTCGGCTACAGATTCCCGTTACGGGCAGAAGGAATCCTCGGATCAGAATTTTGATTACATGTTTAAAATCCTCATCATCGGGAACAGCAGCGTGGGGAAAACTTCCTTCCTCTTCCGCTACGCCGACGACTCCTTCACCCCCGCCTTCGTCAGCACCGTCGGCATCGACTTCAAGGTCAAAACCATCTACAGGAACGACAAACGGATCAAGCTGCAGATCTGGGTGAGACCCCACAGGTCCCCAGAGGTCCCCAGGAGTCCTCAGAGGTCCCCAGAGGTCACCTGGGGGTCCCAGCAGGTCCCCACCAGTCCCCAGGAGTCCCTGAAGGAGTCCCCTGGAGGTCCCCACTGGTCCCTATAGGTCACCTTGAGGTCCCCAGAGGTCCCCAGGAGGTCCCTATTGGTCCCCAGGAGTCCCCACAGGTCCCCTAGAGGTCCCTAGAGGTCCCCACTGGTCCCCTGGAGTCCCTACTTAGTCCTCTGGAGGTCCCCAAGAGTCCCCACAGCTCCCCAGGAGGTCCTCAAGTGTCCCCACAGGTCCCCTCAGGTCCCCCCATGCCAGCACGAGGCTGTGTGCCCCTGGGGTGGCTTCTCCATCCTTTGACAGAGCTTTGGGGGGGGGGGGAGGGGCAGGGGGTGGCGAGGAGGGGGAGAGGTGTCCCTGAGGCCCCCCTGGGATGCCCTGAGGGGTGACCCACACGTGTCCCCCAAGGGGTGACAGGATGTTCCCCCCCACCCCCCAGGACACGGCGGGACAGGAGCGGTACCGAACCATCACCACCGCCTATTACCGGGGTGCCATGGGCTTCATCCTCATGTATGACATCACCAACGAGGAGTCCTTCAACGCTGTCCAGGACTGGTGAGACACCAGGGACCCCCCTCAACCCACTCTCTTCTTCAGGGGCATCACACCCATCCCAAAATTCCCTAAAAACTCCCTTTTTTTTTTGCATCTTCCCAAAGGTCCACCCAGATCAAGACCTACTCCTGGGACAATGCCCAAGTCCTGCTGGTGGGGAACAAGTGTGACATGGAGGACGAGCGTGTGGTGTCCTCGGAGAAGGGCCGCCAGCTGGCTGAGCACCTGGGTGAGCTGGGGGACACACACAAACACCCCCTCCCCACGATTTTCCCCCAAATCATTTAATTAGGAGCTTAATTCCATCACCGTAATAATTCGGCTTTGATACAGGGGCACAAACACCCCCTCCCCCCTATTTTCCCACAAATTATTTAATTAGGAGCTTAATTTCCTTGTAATAATTCTGTTTTGATATGAAGGTGACACAAACACCCCTTCCCCCCTATTTGCCCCCAAATAATTTAATTAAGGAGTTAATTCTATTGCTGTAATAATTCTGCTTGGATGGGGTGAGACAAACAACGCCTCCCTCCTGTCCCCCCCCCAAATAATTTAATTAAGGGGTTAATTCCCTGACTGTAATAATTCTGCTTGGATCAGGAGGGGGCACAAACACCCCCTCCTCATTATTTTCCCTCACATAATTTAATTAAGGGGTTAATTTCCTTGTAATAATTCTGCTTTGATAGCAGGAATGACTTTGGGAGTGGGGACATTTGGTGTCATTGGTGAGCTCCATGCTTTCCATCAAAAAAAACAAACAAAACACACCCAGAGATGATTTAACACCAAAACTTGGGTGTCCCTCGGGGTGGGGTCCACCCCAAAGATTCATTTATTTGGGATTGATAATTAGAATATTTAAAAAAATTATTTTTTGGGGGCGGGGAGGTTCCTGGGGTTGTGGGCTGCGGGTTGGGAGCTTCCAGCCCTGACGCGTCCCCCCCCGGCTCTTTGTCTCCATGTCCCTTGTCTCTGTGTCCCCTTCTTTGTCCCCTGTGTCCCCTCCCCACCAGGTTTTGAGTTTTTTGAGGCCAGTGCCAAGGACAACATCAACGTCAAGCAGACCTTTGAGCGTTTGGTGGACATCATCTGTGAGAAGATGTCTGAGTCTCTGGATGCCGCCGACCCCGCTGTCACCGGGGCCAAGCAAGGTCCCCAACTGACTGACCAGCAGGCCCCCCCCCACCAGGACTGTGCCTGCTAGGGTCACCCCCCCCACCCTTCCCCTCCAAAATTGGTCAGTGCACCCCCCCACCCCTCTTCTTGGGGGGGTCCCGTGGGGGCTTTTGCTGCTGGTACCTCCCAAAGGGCTGCGGCCCCTCCAGGAGCCCCCCCTCCAGTTAGGCTGTGCCCCCCCCTCCTCCCTTAATTTATTTGATAGGTAAACACCCTCCCCCCACCCCATTCTGCTTTTAATGCTCCACACTCCCCCTTCTCCCTGAAATAATTTCTCCTCACCCCCCCCCTGCTCCCAAACCCCCTTGGGAGGGGAGGGGGCATAGGGGGGGTGACCCCAAAACCTTTTCCCTGTGTTCCCAGCCTGCTCAGAGAGCTCCCAGGGGGGCTCTTTGTTGCTGGGCTCCCCCTGCCCCCCCCCCCCCCCGATGGATGGATATTTCCTGACTCTTGTTTATTTGTATAAATAGATGCTAATTTATGCTCCCGCCGTCTTCCTCCTTGTACATAAGAACAACTCCTTGTAAATAGGTGTAGGAAGTGATGCTGTGCTGTGGCAGTGGTGGTGCAGTTAATTATTATTATGATGATGATGATTATTATTTAATTCTTCATTCTTTTTTCTCAGTGTGGTAACCTTGCTTGTGAATATCACTTCTAAAAAAAAAAAAAAATCTATTTAAAGGTCTAAAAATAAAACACCCCCAAATTTCACTAATCCAGGGCCAGCCCCAAGTGAGCTGCAGCAAAGGAACCCCAGGAGTTGGGGAACAATCCCACCTTTCCCAACTTGAATCCCAATTTTAGCTTGGGGAGGGGAGGGTTACTTTGCTGCAGGGTGTTCAGCTCCTCGTTGTGTTTGTGCTTCTGTGGAGACTGTGACTCAGTGGATGTTCCCTGATAGACCCAGAGGTCCTGCTCCCCTCTATTTATTTTTCCTTGGAATGTTGTGTCTTTATTTTACAGATTATTCCCCCCCCCCCCTTCCTCCCACCTCTTTCTCCTCTTCCCACTCCCTGGTCCCATCATCTTCCCTCCCCCTTCCTTTCCTATATTTTTTGTGAAGTTCACTTATGGAAGAGTTAACACTGTACTGTACAAATGTCAAAAGTGTCAAAAAAAAAACAGGAAAAAAAAAAAACAAAACAGAAAAAGAATAAAAAAACCCAACAGGATAAGATTTCCTAAAAATCACTGTATTAAAGAAATGTTGTGAAGAAATAAATCAATGCTGATCACTGGGGCCTCAGGGTTGTTGCCAGGGCACAAACTGATTTCTTAATTAGCAAATGGTTGTGGTGGGACCCACCCTGGGGGGGAGGCAGGAGGCACTTTGCATCCAGAGAAATTCCCAGGTTCCAGAGGGAGCACCCAGCTCACCCAGGGGTGGGAAGGGAAGAGGCCAAATCTTGCAAAAATTTGGATTTAAAACCCCCGACTGCCTCCACGTCCCCTCTGCTGCTGTCACAGCTGATGCTCACACCCTTATTTTTATAAAATGTGGGTGGTGGCAGCTCCTCCCAGCTCCAGCTCTGTGGAGAAATGAAAAGAAATAATTAACAGGCTCCCCCAGAGCCCAGCCTGGTTAAAAATCCACCACCCCCCCAGCCCATGGCTGCAATTAGCAGATGAGTTAACTAACAAGGCCTGTGGACTGAGCCCCGAAAATGCCCCAAAAGTGGGGTTTGCCTCTGTAAAAAAAAAAAAAAAAAGGAAAAAAAAAAAAATCTCACTGCTGCTGGAAAGGTCCCCAGGAGACTCTAGAGCTGGTGGTCCTCAGGAGGGGGGGGAGTGGGCTAGGAGAGAGGAGAGGTGGCTAGTGAGGGGTGTGAGGGGTGCTGGGGGGTGCTGGGGGGCAGGGGTGATGCTCACCCGGTGTTTGAGGTAGGAGAGGTAAGTGTCCCAGCCCAGGGTGATGATGTTGATGTAAATGACCCGAAATGTGGGGGGGACAAAGAGGAAATTCAGCAACTGAGCCCCTGGCCAGATGCACCAATCAACCTGGGGAGGGGGGAGAGAAAAGGAGGGGGTGATCCCACCAGAGCATCCCAGGAAAGAGAAAAGGAGGGGGTGATCCCACCAGAGCATCCCAGGAAAGAGAAAAGGAGGGGGTGATCCCACCAGAGCATCCCAGGGTGGATGGGATTGCTCAGGGGGATTGGATTTACCTTATAAAACTCCCAAAATTTCTCCTTCAGCTCCTGCCAGCTCTCCTCCAGGGTCTGCCCCTCCAGTGTGCCCATGCCTGTGGGGACAAAGGGACATCAGCAGGGACAAGGCTCCAGGTGGGGATGGGAATTTTCATCTCAGCTGAACCCAAGGTGGAAACAAAGACCCCAAAAAACTCCCACCAAAGGGGTGAGGACAGAGCCAGCCCCCAGCAAACCCCCCCCTCCCCCCCAAAGGAGGGTGACAGTCCCTTAGTGTCACTGAGCATGGCACCACATGGAATGGTTTGGGTTGGAAGGAACCCTCAAGATCCAACCCCCTGCATAGGGGGGACACCTCCCCCAGATGGATGGATATTTCCTGACTCTTGTTTATTTGTATAAATAGATGCTAATTTATGCTCCCGCTGTCTTCCTCCTTGTACATAAGAAAAAGTCCTTGTAAATAGGTGTAGGAAGTGATGCTGTGCTGTGGCAGTGCAGTTAATAATAATAATTATTATTAATATTAATATTATTATTTATATTATTATTATTATTTATTAATTTTTTCTCAGTGTGCTAACCTTGCTTGTGAATATCAAGGGATATTAAAAAAGGGGGATATAAAAAAAGGATACAGAAAAGGGATACAGAAAAGGGATACAGAAAAGGGATACAGAAAAGGGATACAGAAAAGGGATACAGAAAAGGGATACAGAAAAGGGATACAAAAAAGGGATACAAAAAAGGGATATAAAGCGATATAAGATAAGAAGGATAAGAACAAGTTGTAAAAAGGTATAGGAAGTGATGCTGTGCTGTGGCGGTGCAGTTAATTATTAGTAGTATTATTAATATTTAATTATTATTTTTTTCCTCAGTGTGCTAACCTTGCTTGTGAATATCACATCTAACAACAACAACAAAAAAATCCATTTAAAGACGTAAAAATAACACACCCCCAAACGTCACTAATCCGGGGCCAGCTGCAGCAAAGGAACCCCAGGAGTTTTGGGGACAATCCCACCTTCTTTCCCCTTTATTATTTTTTCAAACCATACCCAAGAAGTACCAGGCGCCCAGGACAGGGGATGCCACCACCTGGTCGATGAGCACTTTCTTCAGGACAGCTCTCAGCCCCTTCACCCCCATCCCTGGGAAGGCTCCATCCAGCCACAGGTACCAATAGTGCAGGAGGGGCCCCATGCTGCACCCCACTGCCAGCATCCTGCCTGCAACACGACACCCCCAGGGGACAGGGACACTCAATTATTGATGTCTCCCTGTCCCCTCCCTCCACCTCCCTTTCCCTCCCTCTGGAAAACAGATCCAGAATTGGAGCCTCTGGAGATGGGGCTCATCCCCCCCCTCCCTGGGTGCTCAGCACCTCCGGGGACATTTCTTGCCCTGTCCCCTCCCCTCCCGTGGCCCCTGGGATTGTCACCTGTGCGTGCCAGCTGGGGCTCGCTCTCGGGGTGGTGGCGGTGGTGCCAGGCTTGCTGCAGGGTGTCCCCGGTAGCCAGCAGGGCCCCGCAGCTCGCCGTGTTGGCCACCAGGAGGAGGCGGCCCGAGAGCCGCGGGCTCACACGGCGCAGGAGCTGCCGGCCCCGGGACAGCATCCTGGGGACAGGACCCCCCTGTGCCCCCAGTTACCCCCAGTTACCAGCCTCTGCCCTCCCAGTTACCCCCAGTTACCAGCCTCTGCCCTCCCAGTTACTCCCAGTTACCAGCCTCTGCCCTCCCAGTTACCCCCAGTTACCAGCCTCTGCCCTCCCAGTTCCCCGTGCCCCCCAGTTAGGAGCCTCTTGCCTTCCCAATTCCCTCTGTACCCTCCCAGTTCTGCCCAGTTAGGAGCCTCTGCCCTCCCAGTTCCCCCTGTGCCTTCCCAGTTAGCACTCTGTACCCTCCCAGTTACCCCCAGTTCCCCGCCTCTGCCCTCCCAGTTCCCCCTGTGCCCCCCAGTTAGCACTCTGTACCCTCCCAGTTCCACCAGCTAGCAGCCTCTGTATCCCCAGCTCTCCCGGGGTCCCCACTGACCCCTCCCCAGTACTCCCAGTACTCCCAGTACCTCCCTCCCCCCCTCACCACCGCCCGCTTGCGCACCCGGCACACGGACGAGGGGGCGTGTCCCGCTGCAGGGCCGACTTCCGCTTCCGGTGCCCTCCATGACACCCTCACCGGGCGCCGCCATGACACCACTGCGGTACAGGGCGCCGCCATGACACCCACAGAGCCCCCGGGGGTCCCCGCAGAGACCCCCGCCCCGTTTCCCCTTCCCCGCACACACCGCTCGGGAGCCGCTTGTTGTGTTTTTTGGTTTTATTATTATTGTTATTATTATTATTCCACAAAACTTTTTAATTATCCACTCGCTCCGTGCTCCCGCACTGTCCCTCAGCGCCTGCAGCCGCCCGGGGCTTTCGGGGTCCCTGAGCCCCCACAGGCTTCGGGCTTCTTCCCCTGCCAAAGAGCGGAAAGTAAAGCCCCGGAGGGGACAGAGATGGGGACGGGGACATCGCCCCCAGCCCCCCGACCCACCTGGTAGAGGTGGCAGAGCAGCCCCAGCAGCGAGGTCTGAGCCTGGGCCTGCAGCTCCTCCGTGTGCTTCTGGGGAGGGAACGGGGCTGGCTCAGGGGGGGTCCCCGCAGAGCCCCGGCTCCTGTCCCGTCCCCCCTCGCCTTACCCCGTTGATGAGGATCCAGGGGACGTAATGGTGCGGGGGGTCGAGCGCTTGGGTCAGCTGGGCGTTGCGGTGCATGAGGGCGGTCCCGGTGGGGCCCCGCACGCAGGAGGAGATGCGGGCCCCGTCCAAGTGCGGGGCGTAGACCTGGAGGCACTGCCCGGGGTGCGGGATAGAGGGATTGGGGAGGAGATTGGGGGAGGAAAGGGAAGGGGGAGGTCAGGGGGATGGGAGGGTCAGGAGGATGCGGGGCTCAGGGGGAGCGGGGGTCTCAGGGGATGGGGCAGGGGGACATACGGCCTCCAGGTTCTTGGTGACAGAGCTGCCCGACTCCAGACAGAAGATGACAGGGAAATAGGTGCTGAAGTTCTTTGCCTCGTGCATCAGGCAGGCCTATGGGGAAGGGGTGAGGGGGTGAGAGGATGCAGGACCCCCACCATGGCACAGAATCTGAGAATCTTCCAGGTTGGAAAAGACCTTTGGAATCATCAAGTCCAACCATCATCCCTTCCCTACAAAGTTCTCCCCAAACACCACATCCCCCCCCAAACACCACCTCGGAACAAGCCCCCCGCCCCCTCCATCACCTCAATCATGTTGCCCAAACACTCCTCGGGGCCGTGCTGGCACTCGAACTCCCATTTCCCGCTGTCGTTTTTCTCCTGGAGGAACAACCGAGCCCTCTGAGCGCTGCCCGGTGGTACCGGGACAACCACCCGCGGTACCGGCCCGGGCTGGTTCCTACCTGGGCATTGCCGTAGGGCACCAGGGTGATGTTGAGGACCTCGGGGGGCAGCAGGAGCCAGGAGGTGAAGAGCTGCTGGACCAGGAACCCGCGGCACTCCGGGCACAGACTCTCATAGTAGAGGCTCAGCTCCACCGGAGGAGCCGCCGGGTGCGGGGTGTTACCGCAGCGGCTCTCGGCCTGCGGTACCGGGAGGTTTTGGGGTCTTGCAGGGTCCCAGCTTACCAGGGGATGGGGCAAAAGCTCCTGGGATGTGGAGCAGGAGGGGCTGGGGGGGAAGTGAAAGCCGCCAGGGGCCTCTCGGGCGCTGCTGGGGCTTTCCCCAGGAACTTCCCCAAAGGATTGGGGGAGAAAAAACCCAAAAAACCCAAAAATAATCCGTTTGGTGGGACCGTGGTGTGCCTGGGTGGGGGTACAGCCCACCACCCGCTGTGGCTGCAGCTCCACGGAGCTCACAGGGTGCCACCACCCCCACTGTCACAGCGGTGTCACCGTCCGGGGACAATCAGAGTGAAACGAGCTGAAAATTCGGTTTATGTTGAAAAAAAAAAAAAAAAAATAAAACCAGAAGTGTTAGAGGTGCCCAGGGCCGGGGTCTGGCACGGGGTGGGGGCTCTGAGCCGTGTCCCATCCCCTCCTGTCCCAGCCCCGCGTGTCCCTGTCCCTGTCCTGCCGGGACAGCCCCGGCCCCCGCGGCTCTGACCTGGCAAGCGACGGCGACATCCGAGGAACCGCAGGGATTGTCACAGGCGGGCAAAGCCCCCCCGAGCCCCGGGGCCACCAAGGCCACCAGCGCCAGGAGAGCCAGCGGCGGGGCGGGGGCCATGGGGACAATCGGGTGACGATCCCGTCCCCTCCCAAGCCACCTCTGTGCCCGCCCTTCCCGCCCCGCTCCCCCGTGACGCTGCTGGGGACGTCCGGTTCTGACCCCCCCCCTTGTCCCCGGGGTCCCACCCGTGGGGGGGTGGGGGTGTCACAGCCCCTCGGCCCCAACCGCTTCCCCCCCCCCCCCCCCCGGAGCTGCCGGCGCTCGGGTCTCTCCCAGCCAGGCAGAAAGGGGGGGGGGGGGCTCCGTACCCAACCCCCAAGCTCAGGGTGCGGGGTGCCCAAATCCCCCCCCCTCCAGGTTCATTTTTTTTGAGGCAGCTCCGTGCTGCCCCCGGGAGCCACCGTTTTGGGTTTTTTTCAGCCGTTTCTCGGGGTTGGGTTCAGCCCTGCCGGATCCCGGGGAGCAGAAAGATCCCAGCGGGATGGGTCACATCCTGCACCCAACAAACACCCCCTCCTGCCAAAAAAAATCCCCGCAGCCATTTCATTAATTCTGTTTATTTATTTCTCTTGGGTTTTTTTTTTTTTTTTTTGTTTGTTTGTTTTTTCTGGGGGGGTTGGTTTTGTGGGGGGGTTGTTTTTTTTTTTTTAATTTTTTTAAAGAAGTACCGTACAAAAAAAAAAAAAAAAAAAAAAAAAAAAGAAAAAAAAGAAAAAACAAAACAAAAAACCCTCTTCTTACAGTAACAAAATACTGGGTTTGCATTAGTAAACATCGACAGAAAGAGCATCAGAGAACTACTGCTGGTAACAAACAGCTGAAGTGACAAATTATTCCTTATTTCATATACCTAGGAACTAAAACCTCACGCAGCCACCACGTCCTCTCCGAGCACAAAGACCCCAGAGTCCCCAGGGGCTGACACGGGGGGGGAGAAGGCCACGGAGGGCCAAGACCCCCTCACACCCCCAGGGAGCAGGAAAGGCCCCACTGAGCCCACGGGATGTGGTTTGGGGACACGGGAGGTGACAAGCAGCAAAGCCAAGCCTGGAAAAAAACCAGGGGGGTTTATCCCTGGGAGTGAAAAGCATCAAAGGACAAATCGCAAAGAGATTATTGTGGGGAGGGGTCAAACACCGTCGGGGAAAAGCAGCCCCGGGGAGGGGCATTTTCCTCCTCGTCGTACCCAGGACTGGTGCCAGGGAGAGGGAGGGGGCAGAGGGGTGACTGTGATCCCCCCAACCTGGAAGAGGCTCCGGGTGGCAGCAAACAGCAGAAATTCAGCCAAAAGGGTCAAAAAACCCAAAGCAAACCAAACCCAGCCCCAAAAAAGCTGTCAGGAGAAGCTGGAATTCCCAGGAATCTCCATCAGAGACAAGGAGAGCACCAAGCAAAGCGCTGATGGGTGATGGTTTGAAGCTGGGACCCTTCCAGGTGCCTGGCAGGTCCAGCCAGGACAGTCCCCAAGCTCCTGTTAGTGGGGCAGGGAGGGGACAGGGACCAGCAGAGAGTCCTTGGGATGAAAAATGTGGTGGTGTGGGAGTCTGGGGGCTTTAGGGCAAAGTCACTCTCCTGACCCTGGGAGGCCTCTGAGCAGCAGCCACCTTGTCCCCATCTCCATCTGCTCTCTGCTCTAATTAAGCCCAAATTATTCCATGAATTATCCTCAGGAGTTTTTCCCAAAGCCAAACACAGCCTCTCCAGGGCTATGAGCCCCGTGGCTGCCACCCCTCTCCTCCCTATGGTGGCACTTGGGTGCCATGGGACAGGGACAACACCAATGCCCCTCATCCTCACAGCACCAAACACTGACAGAACAGCCCCAGAAACCAAGAGAGAGGGCAGGAGGAGCTGGGAATGGGACAAGTGTTCCAGCAATCCCAGATCCCAAAGGATCTGGGGACCAGCCTGGAGCAGCAGAGGCAGCTGGGAGGAGAAGGGACAGCACGGTCCCCAAGAGAGATGGCACATGAGGTGGGGTAGGAGCACACAGCACCTTGCAGTTCAGTGGCAACACACAAAGCAGAAGCTGCAAAGCCAACAGGACTCCCAAACCCCCCCTCTGGAAGGGACTGAGCCTCTCCAGCAGCTGGAGAGGACAACCAAAGCTTTCTTCAGGGTGACCCAGTGAAGCAAATGCCACCACAGCCTCGACTCTCAGCCCAGCTCCAGCTTTTAAAGCTCTTGCAGGGCCACCTCTGCCACCCTCTGAACTTGGACACAACAAATCCATCCCCAATGGGCAACACAACAGCAACCCCCCCGCTCCCCTCCCCCCCATACAGTACTCATTATCATAATAAGTGCTTTGCATACATAGTTGGACATCATGCAGATACATTTCCACACGCTGATGAGGCCCATGGCCCAAGTGTCCTCCTGCAGCAGAGAGGGGTCCTTCATTTTGTGTTGGGCTCCTCACATCCAGTGAATTTCAGGTGGGCCCCATCCTGCTTCCCAGTCTGCACACCAGCACCTGCAGGTTGTGGTGGGAGCTCAGCCAACACCAGAGCTGGGCTGCTGATAAAAAGAAAATGGTATTGGCAGAGCTACAGTGAGCTTCAAGGGGCTCTGTTGGAGGAGGAGATCCACCCAAGGCAGTTGGAAAAAAAAACAACCTGTGTCCCATGGATCCCACCAGGAAAAGCAGGGGTACCAACGTGGAGTTCACAGCTTAGTTGGCACAACGAAGGTGAGAGCATCACCACTGAGTGTTCATCACTCCCTGGACACCTCAAGGGGTGGTTGTGACATGGGGGATGAAAAGAGTGAGGTGGGACAGGGCAGGGAACAGAGCCCTCAGCTGGGAAGCTCCACAGAGGATGGGATTTCTCCTTTGGGAAGAGTCTCTGCAGGGAGGAGCAGCACCCCTCGTACCAGACACCACTGCAGCCAGCAAAATCACCCAGGGAACAAGAGGGGAGGACACAGAAGCTCCACCAAGCCTCCTTCTCTGCCTCCTGAGGCATCCATGCAGGGAACCCCTTGGGTGGTGGCCACAGCACAGAGAGGAATGGAGCTCCAGAGTGAGGTGCAAGCAAGGAGGGGGCTGAACTGCTGGTTGAGGAAGAGGAAGGGGCTGTGCTCCCCCAGAGCAATTCAATCACAACTGGAGCCCACCTCCTAGAGGCTGCAGCCCACTGGGAATCAACAGCCCAGCTTGTTTCGTTTTTGCTTTTGCTTTTTTTTTTTTTTTTTTTTTTTTTTTCCCATCAGCCAACACGGGTTTCAGCTACCAACCAAAAAAGGGACACCAGGAACAGTCACAAACATCTCAAAAGAGGTTCAGAGCACGGAGACTCAACTATACAGGGTGCAAAAAAAAAAAAAAAAGTCCAGAGCCAGAAAAGCATCGCCCTGGGGAGAAGCTGAAGGCAGCTGCTGCATCCTGCAGGGGCTGCTCATCTGGCAGGGGGCTGGGAAAGGACGGGGTGAGCCAGGGTGACATTCAGGGAGTCGTTGTGTTGCACCAGGGAGGTGTGCTTGTAGTGCAAGACCAGGTCCTTGAGGGAGGCGTAGAGGTTGTAGGGTTCAGCGAAGCCGTAGCCCGTCGCCGTCTTGTAGATCACGCAGTGCTTGGTGTCACCATCCACCCTGGCAGGGAGACAACACAGCTCATAGCACCAGGGAATCATAGAATCATGGGCAGGGGTTGGAAGGGACCTCTGGAGATCATGGAGTCCAACCCCACCACAGGGTCACCTCGGGAAGGCCACCCAGGGACGCCTCCAGGTGAGACTCCACAACCTCTCTGGGCAACCTCTCTCTCTCCTCATCCTCCCAGTCAAGAAGTTTTTCCTCCTGTTGAGGTGGAACTTCCCATGTTTAAACCCATAATTCCTTGTCCTATTCCTGGACATCACTGAGAAGAGATTGTCTCCTTCCTCTTGCCCCCCACCTCTCAGATGTCTCCAGACATTCAACTGATCCCCTCTCAGTCTTCTCTTCTCAAGGCTGAACAGCCCCAGGGCTCTCAGTCTTGATCTCTTTTTTTTTCCTCCTGTTGAGGTGGAACTTCCTCTCTTCAAGCTTAAGCAGTGACCCAGGGATGTCAGTGACCCAGGGATGGGGACACACAGTGTCACCTCCACAACCCAAAGACACCGTTGGCCCCGGCAGGAGGAACCGAGGCGGACGGGACACCTCAGGGTGCTCCAGCTGACACCTCCACAGCACGGAGGAGCCCAGTGGCTGCCCACTCCCACCCTGCCACCACCCCCACCCTGGGGACACTCACACCACGGAGCAGGCATAGCATCCCTTCTGGCTGCTCTCCCGGATCAGGAAGGTTCCATCCCGTTTGCCACACAGCATCTCCTCTGCCTGCACGCGGTTGATCTTCCCCACGTACCATGTCCGCTCCTCGTGGTGGGGCAGCTCCTCCTCGTCATCCATCATGGAGTACTGGCTGCAATGGAGAGCAGGGTTGGAACCCCAAGTGGTTGGACATGGAGCCCTCCCCTCCCCATCTCCCCTCCTTATAGAAAAGCTTCCAGGCTAAGAGATCATTGGATTACAGAAGCATCATGGCTGGAAAGGACCTTCAAGATCATCGAGTCCAACACCACCTTCATCACTAAATCATCTCCCAAAGCACCACATCTACCCCTTTTTTTAATACCTCCAGGGATGGTGACTCCACCACCACCTTGGGCAATCTCTTCCAATGCTTCACCACTCTTTCAGTGAAAAAAATTCTCCTAATATCTAATCTGAACCTTAAGAACCAACAATCACTGAATGATTTGGGTTGGAGAGACCCTTCAAGATCACCTGGTTCCAACCTCCCCGCCATGGGACACCTCCACGTTGCTCAAAGCCCCATCCAACTTGTCCTTTTTACACTTTTACACTACCAGCAACTCCCCCCCGACACCCCAGCTCCTCCCATAAAACACCAAGAGGGACACACTCACTCCTCTGTCTCGTTCTTGATGCCCAACCACTCATTGATTTTCTTCTGCCGGGCTCCCTTCTGCGTCAGCCAGCTGGGGAAGAGGAGGAGGGCAGAGCTCAGCAGCAGCACCAGAGGGCAGCATCCACCCCCTCTGAGGGACTGCCAAGCCTCGAGGCTCCATCCAGCAGCCTCAAAGCCGGTCCAACAAGCCCCAAAAGCCCTGGAGGAGCCAGCTGGATGGGATGGAAGGGCAGGGGGGGCCTTTTTGTGGGGGCAGAGACAACGTACACCAAGTACTGGTCCCGCAGTTTGCGCAGCTGCATGAGGTCTGGCTTGAGGCTGTTCATGCGCTTGTCGATCTCCCGGTTCTCCGAGGCTTGTTTCTTCAGGTCCTGTTCCAGCTTCATCTTGCTGTCATGGATCTCTGTGATGCGAGATTTGAGCTTCTCCGAGTTCATGAGGATCCTGGGAGAAGGGAGGAGGAGGAGGGGGAAGAAAAGGAGGAGGAGGTGGGGGAGGATTAGGCTGCGAGCCAGGGTGGGGGAGGCAGAGGAGGCAGCCTGCCAGCTCCAGCCCACAGCATGCTGCTGGAGAGAGAAGGATTGCACATGCCTGGGCTCTGTGCTGGGCTTGGATGATCTTTCCAAACCCTCTGGAACCCTTCCCCAGGTCGGGCAGGTCACCAGCACACCCCTGGGCTCACCGTTGAACTTCCTTCTCGTTGCCATCCCGGCGGAACCGCTCGATGTACTCCTTGCTGCATTTCTCCTGTGTCTGACACTGCTCTTCAAAGATCTTGATGGTCTCATTGAAAGCCTCAATCGCTGTCCTCTTCATCTGCAGCTCCTGAAAAGGAAAGGGAGAGCTGAGGAAAGCGGAGAATTCAGGCAGGTTTCTGCTCATTCACATCCTTTCTCCCCCCTGTGGTCCCTCCCTCCCAAATCCACACCATCCTTGCTGCAGCTGGAATCTCTCCCTCTTCAAAGCCTGGGGAGAACCTTCAAGTCCAGGAGCAGACCAAGGGGGCAGTTGGTGACCCCTCTTTGCTCTCTCTGCACGTGGCTGTGGGTGAGCAGGGGCTCTCAGGGCAGCCCAGGGGGTGACACCAGTGCCCACCTACCTGGGAAGTGCGGGTGTACTCCTCGTACAGCAGGTCGTACTCCCAGCTCTTGTCTTGGTACTGCTGGTGATAGACCTTCAGCTGCTCCCCAACTGCTTCCACACTGTCCTCTTTCACCACTTGGTCCTGCCATGGGCACAGCATCAGTCAGGATCTGCTCCTGTCCCACAGCAGCCCCCAGCCAGGCAGGTGGTCCCACAATCCCTCCCCTTCCAGCAACGTTCCAGCACAGGGGGAGGGGTGGGACACTATCCTACAATGCAAGATCCTAAGATCATCAAGTCCCACCTTCAACCCAACCCCACCATGCCTGCTAAACCATGTTCCCAGGTGCCATGTCTACACCTTTTTTTAACCCCTCCAGGGATGGTGACTCCACCAGTGCCCTGGGCAGCTTGTTCCAACGCTTGACCATCCTTTCAGTAAAGAAATTTTTCTGTGGGCATCTACCAAAGGACCAGGGATAGATGAGTCAATACCCCTGGCTCAGGCTGTGTCCCTGCAGCCCAGGCCTCACCTGCTGGTACTTGGAGATGGGGTAGAGCAGTCTGGTGTCCAGTTTGGCATTGTACTGGGCGAGTGACTCGTGCCGGTAATGGGTGATGAGCTCCACCACTGAGCCAAAAGTCAGAGGCTCTGAGAATCCATACTTCCCTTCCCGGTGGAAAATCTTGATCAGTTTGTTATTGCCTCCCTTCCTGCAGCAGGGAGAGGAGAGAGGAAACTCAGCACCACCCCAGCCTGATGTCTCAGGGGGGTTCAGGTAGCTGCTGGCCCAGGGACATGTGCCAACAGCTCCACCTTGGAGCTCAGTGTCCTACCTGAGGGTGAGGGTGTACTCTCCCTGGATCTTGCTGGAAGCATCACGCACCAAAAAGGTCCCATCTGGTGTGTCCCGGAGCTTCTCGTTCACCTCCTCCCTGTAAGGAACATGGCATGGCCACTGAGGTGTGACCACAGCATCCCCAGATACCCTGATGGCCAAAGATTCCCTGGATATGAGCTGCCCACCACCTCCTTACCGGGAGATGTCCCCCCAGTACCACTCAGCATCCTGCAGGGGCACACTGTTCCCGTTGGCCAGGCTGGAAGCACTGGGCTTTGGCTTAGGTGGTTTTGGAGGCAAAGCTGGAAGAGAAGGAGGGTTGGAGCATGGTGAGCTCAAGTCTTAGCTTCCCACTGGTAAGCCCTGGGAGCAGAGTCCCCTCCCTGGAAGGCCCTGATTGGCCACCAAACTGCCAGGAGCTGCTCCAGGCACAGCCACAGCAGCAGCTGAAGGCTTGAGGAGGCAGAGAGGCTGCTGGCAACCTGGAGACAGGGACTCCACACCCACGGAGCACACGCCAGCACCTGGAGCCCCAAGGACAGGGCATCTCAGTACCTGGAGGCAACTGTTCTGGCTCCAACTCCTTTGTCTGCAGAAGTGTCTCCAGGAAGAGGATGGAGAAGTCTGGGCTCAACTCAGGGCTGCAGAGAGGAAGAGCCAAGTAAGATCAGAGGTTTTGGGGGAAACCTTGGCACCACACACAACCCCCCTGGGCAAAGCTGGCTCATCCCAGACCCCAGGGACACAGGAGCATGGGCTCCTGGAGCGTCACCTCCGTGTCCCGCCAGCAGCTTCACCCCAGGTGCAGTGAGGCAGAGCTGCTGTCACAGGCTGGGCTCCTCATCCCAGCAGCTACTGCTGGGCACCCAGCTGGATCTCCTGTACCTGGCACCAGGCAGCCGGAGGAGGAGGGGACCAAAGATCTCTCCCAGGGCCCGAGGGTGGAGGTTGTTGCTCTCCGCCTGCTGCGATACCTTCCCCAGATGCCGGAGCAGGAACTGCAGGGTGAGCGTGTTCTGCAGCGGGACTGCAGGAGACTCCAGGGCCAGCAGCAGCTGCTTCCTGCAATTCTCTGGCTGAGGGATCTCTGGAGAGAGAGAGAGAGAGAAAGAATAAGACTCGATGGAAGAGCTGGGACAGACGGCACCGCTCTCCACGCTCCGGCTGCCTCATGGCGTGGGAGCGCTGCTGGCAGCTGGGGACGTCTGCCAGACCCTGCAGGGACAGGATTTATTTTACTAATCCCAAATGCATCCGTCCCACCCCCAGCCGTGGCCAGGGGGAAGCCCTTACCCTGCAGGACACGCAGGATGTCACCATGTACGGCCACAGGTACCACTGGGGAGGGAAGGTCCTGCAGGTAACCTCGCAGCGCCTCGCACAGGGAGTGCACGTCGAGGGGTTCCAGGTCACTCAGGGTCCAATCTGCCAGGGGACACATTGTCCAGGGGGGTTGAGGACAGCACCAGGCACCCAGTCAGCAGCCCCGGTGCTGCCAGCACCCATCCTGGCTATCAGGGGATGTGGCAGCCTGGCACAAAGGAGCTCAGGCAGCCCACATGACACGGGATGCGTGGGAGTGCTCCCTAAACCCCAAAAATAAGCTGGCTCTGTGAACCAGGCAGATTTCCCCACCCTGGGAGGGGGCTGAGGTCATGTTTGGTGTCCAAACCCTCCACCCTGAGCTCTGCCACAAGAATCCTGGGCATGCAGGATTGGAGTGACAATTTTGTTCCTTGGGGCTGGTAGAGACAAGCGCCGGCTGATCAGCCACACACCGGATCTGAGGGGGTAAACGTCCCCTTGGAATGCTGTCCCACCAAGGCAAGGCACTAACTGTCGTATTTATCCCCAAAAACTTGTCCCAGAAGATCTGCAGCCAGAGCTGGCAGCACCACAGTGCAGCTGGGATCTGCAGGGGGGTGACAAGCCCAGCCAAGAGGCAGACAGCTCTGATGGCTCCTGGCGGGGACATCCGCCGCTGGCACAGTGGAGCCAAAGCCACCAAACCGAGCCCCAAGATCCTCCCCTGCTCAGGAATGGTGTGACAGAGCCAGAGGGACCTCCAGCAGAGCACCCCAAGAGCAGGGCACCCTGAAGGGATGGTGGGAGACAAGCAATGGGACACAAACACACAGACGTGTCACAAGTCTCCAGACGGCATCACGTCCCTTCACCCTCGGGTGGTGATGGGGATCGCCCCCTCTCCCATCCCATCCCATCCCATCCCATCCCATCCCATCCCATCCCACCCCATCCATGGGATGGGGACAGCCCAGCCCCACAGGCAGTGTGCTGGGAGTCAGGAACTGCTGGGCCTGGATTGCATTACTGCTGGCACTGTCACATCCACTAATCTCCTCCATCGGAGCCGCATTGCCTCCTTCCTCCTCCTCCCAACCCAGAGCTGGATCTTACCAGTTCTCAGCGCTTGCCTCAGCTCAGAGCCAGATGTCCTGTACAGCATCTCACTCTCCAACCCTGTGGAAAAACCAGGAGCCTGCTCTGAGCCAGCAGCCCCGCAGCTCTCAGCACACGCAGCCTCTGGCTGCCAGCCCGAGGTGCTGACCTGGGCTGGATGGTGTCCAACCCAACCTTCCCTGGGCTCCTGCCCCTTTGTCCCCCTGTTTCTCCTCCAAGAGCACGGATCCAGGCTGGAAGCATCTCCCAAACCCCAGCAGGGTGCAGTGGGGTTGAACCCAGCTCTGAGCTCTGGGCGGCTCAAACCCAGGAGGAGGGGGAGGAACCCTCCTTCCTCAGGCAGCTGCATCCCGAGTGACCCAGAGCTCAGGCCAATGCCATCTGAAGAGTTTCCCCCCGCCCCTGGACCACGCTGGGGGTTTTTTTGGGGTACCACCCCTCGGATCTCAGCATCTCCTTTACCTTTTTTCTCAATAGCTTCCACCAGCTTCACCAGCAGCGGCGGCGCGATCTCGGGAGGGGAGAACTGCTCCTGTAAATCTGGGAGAGGAGACCCTGGGGGAGAGGGAGGGAAAGAAAAAGCTCAGCCCCAGCTCAGCCCCCAGCAGATGCTCTGCAGAGGAGCCAGGATGGGGCCCAGAGAGGCATCCAAGAGCCAGGCAAGTTGTGGCCCCTGCCACGAGCCCGCAGCCCACACAAACCCCACGGGGAGGCTGTGGGGAACCTGCAAGTTGGTCTGGAAAGCAGCGTGGCACTCCTGGAGCCCAGCTTTGCTCCAAGCCCCTGGTGGGGCACACATAAGGGGGATCCCTGCAGAGGCAGAACCCATCTCCTTGGGGACCCTGGGGGGAGTTCCAGCAGGGTGCTGAGGCTCAGGGAGTGGTTGGTGGCTGTGTGGAGCTGGTGGAGGAGCAGGGCCAGGGAGCTCGCTGGCTCTGGGGTGGTGAGCTGTGATTAATTCAGATCCAGACAGAATGCCCTGTCAGCAAATTCCTGCCCCAGATTGCTCGTTTTACATGGAAACCAACCCTCTGCCTCCCCCTCCCTGCCAGCCCCCAGCAAGCTGGTACAGGGAGTGGGCAGCAGGAATGGGGTGTCACCTCCCACCCCCTCCTTTTCCTGGCGTGTGGGGGGGAATCTATGTCCCTGAATTAAGATGGCATTTCACTGTCACTTCCAGGAATTCTTCATGTCCCCTTTCCCCAGTGCTGGAGGGGTGAGACATGCCAGGGCAGGAGCACACAGGCTGGGTTGGGTGCCTGCCAGCAGGTTTGCCCAAGGATGAGCAGTGCCAGACCCCAGCTCGCTCCCAGCTGGTGCAGGAGGCTCCTTCAGGGCTGGTCCAGAGCCCCCGAGGGAGCCCAGGGTGGGTGAGGACACTCAGCAGGCTCTGAGCCAAAAAGCTGCTCCCCCCCTTCTGAAATCACAGCTCTGCCACCAGGGTTCTGCCCCCAGCTTGCTCGGTGTGGTCCAAAACCCCACACCCAGTGGGAAAGGGGAGCAAACAGGGAACAGGTACCCAGCATTCCTGCGAGGTTTCTGTGCTTCTGGGGTGGGGAGAAACACCCCAGTGGTGAGAGCAGGGGGAAAAAAAAGGAGCTCAGCGTGATGCTGGTGAAGTTGCCAGAAAATTGCCAGGCTGGCAGCTCCCAGCCTGACCCTTGGGAAAGGCTGAAAGAAGAGTAAATACTGGTGCTGCCCACGTGTCCCGCCCGGGAATGTGCTGCTTCAGCAAGCAGCAACTTGCCTTTTTTTTTTTTAAATCAAGGAGGTTGTGCTAGAGCCAGCAGCAACTCCTGAGCCTGCTGGGCCTCCAGGCTGGGAACAAGGCTGCTCAGAGCACAGCCCGGGGCAGCTGCGGAAATATTTCCCCTCCACATTTTCCGCTCTCCTTCTCCACGGAAGGCAAACACCAGCAGCTCATAAATCCCCCAGCAGAAAAGGGCTGGGCCTGGCTGTCCTGCTCCCTGGATCCCTGACAGCTGTGGCTCTGTGTGTGACACTGGGGACACGAAGGATTCTGCTCTCAAGCCTAGGAAGCGAGGTAGAAACATTGCCAGGGGGGAGGGTGGTGGGGCAGGAGACATCTCTGCACCTCCCCAAAGTGGAGACCATGAAGAAATAACAGAGGGTTGGGCTGAAACACAAGGGGTTGGGTTTTTTCAGTTATAAAAATGCTTCTCTACCCAGTGTTCCAGCAGGCTGAGTGTGAAATGGTTCTGGGTGGAACTGCCACCCTGCAGGACGTGCCCAAGGGGGAGGATGGCATCCAGAGGGAGGGCAGGGACAGGGTTGGCATCTACTTTGTGTCCCCTGGTACCCAACCTTCTCCCCACTGCATCCCCAGACAGGACAAAGACTTTTGGCTCCTTTCCCACCCTCCTTTTCTCTGTGTGCTCTGCACCCTGGCACTTGTTTTTCCTACACACCTCCACCATCCCCACCCCTCTACCCAACCACATACCTTCACCAACCCCCCCTTGAAGAGGAGATGAGGAGAGAGCTCCATGAAAACATAAATCCAACCCCCGAGGGATCAGAGGGCAGACACATCCACCACAGAGCATGCCCCAGGCTCCCTGGAGGAGCTGCTTTCTTGGAAAAGGAGGTTGGGAGCAGGATGACTCAGGGCAGCAGCTCTCACTGCCAACCCCAGTGCAAGGCCCAGCCACATTCCCACCCTCTGGAGATGTTTCCTAGGGCCATCCCTCCAGCTCCAGGAACATGGGAAGCTGCTGCACACCCAGCCCCACTGCTCTGCTTTCTGAGACAGGGGTTTCTTTTCCATCCCTGAAGACAGCCCCTCCTCCCCCCAAGATGTCTCCCACAGCTAAAAGCATCTGAGGGGACAGATGTGGCTCCCAGGCAGAGGGATGGGGAGGATTTGGGATCTGGAGCCAGGCTGGCAGACTTGGGGTTGTTCAGTCTGGAGAAATGAAGGCTTCAGGGAAGCCTTAGAGCACCTTCCAGCGCCTGAAGGGGCTCCAGGAAAGCTGGGGACTTTGGACAAGGGCCTGGAGGGATGGGATGAGGGGTGATGGCTTTAAACCAGAGGAGGGGAGATTTAGATGAGATATTGGGAAGAAATTATTTAATGGGAGGGTGGTGAGTCCCTGGTTGCCCAGAGAAGCTGTGGCTGCCCCATCCCTGGCAGTGTTGAAGGTCAGGTTGGATGGGGCATGGAGCAACCTGGGCTGGTGGGAGGTGTCCTGGCCCCTGAATTTGGGAGTAGCTGATCTCGAAGGTCCCTCCAACCCAAACCAATCTGGGATTCTGAGATGGGGAGCATGCTCTGATGCCCACCAGCTCCTCCTGCTACCTCTGCTCCTCCTGTGTACACCAGCACAAGGTTTTCTGTGAGGCAGAGGAGGAGCAGAGCCAGGCCAAGCGGGGCTGTCCCTGGTCTTTGCCTCCTCAGAGCACCCAGACCCTACTGAGCCCACAAGCAAAAAAACCCCAAAAAACTGAACAAACAAAACAGGCAAAAAGAAGGCAGCTGGGGCAGCTCTCCCAGCTCCTGGAACAAGTGAATGCCAAGCCCAGAGCCGGCTGGGAGGCAGCCACAGGTGCAGGACAGCCCATGCCCAGCCTGAGGGTGCCTGCCCAGCCCCAGCCAGAGCTCAGTGGGGAGGGCTTGGTGCCAAGCAGACAAGCAATTAGCTCTAGTTCTCGGAAATACTTCTTTTAGACCTTTTTTTTTTTTCCCCCCCTCTTCTCTGCTCTTGCCCAGAGTCAGTAATTGTCTGTGGCTCAGTGGGCCTCTTGGCAAGGAGTGATGTCCCGGGTGCTCCTCAGGCAGAGCAGGGAGGTGGTTGGGAGAGGTCAGGATTTATTCCTAAAAGGAAGGGAGTGGAGCAGAAAGCTCAGGGAATCAAGGATTATAGGGATGCCTGGCTGGTGGTGAGCTGGAGAGGGAGAAGCTTTGTGCAACCTGGTCTAGTGGGAGGTGTCCCTGCCTGTGTAGGGGGGGGGGGAGGTGTTGGATCTTGATGATCTTTAAGGTTCCTTCCAACCCATTCTATGATTTTGGAGAGAGAAGAGTGGAAGAGGGCTCCAGCTGAAAACAAAATGTGCTTTTCTCTCAGCCAGGACCAAGCCCACAATTCTCTGGTGCCGTTGAACCGAGGGAAAGCAGACATCTCAGGTCCCCACAGCAGGGCTTACCTTGCTCCAGAGCCTCGGGCACACGGCAGCCACTGGCCCCTGGTGTGGCAGGCAGAGGCCTCTGGACACGGGGTCGGTGGGAAGGGACAGAAATCTTGATGGGCCCCACGTACTCCACGTAGGTGCCAGGGAAGTCGCCCTTCTGCTTGGTCCGCTCGTTGACACCCAAGATCCACCCGATCTGATTGGGGTTCTGCTCATCCCCATCTTTAAAGCCCAAAGCTTGCAGGGCCCCCTTGCTGACCACCAGGATGTCCCCAGGCAGGAGGTCAATGTCCTCCTCCCGCTCCTTGCAGTAGGGGTAAAGCGCGCGGTACTGGAAGCCGTCGGTGCTGCTCATCCTCTCTGCTCTGAAGGGTCAGGCAGCACGTCTTGGGGGGGGACAAAGGAGGATTTCAGAGGCAGCTCTCCCCCATCAGCACCCTGAATGTCTCCCAAGTGAACCAGCACCCCAGGAAGTTGGGCTGGGTGCCCCGGCACACTTAGGTGCAGCCCCTTTTCCTGAGCTTGAAACCACGATTCAACCAAATGATGGAGCAAAGGGAGAAGGAGACAAACATAATCCAGCACTGGTGAGTGGGCATGCAGCAAAGGAAGAGGAGATCAGGGGCTGCTTCACCAAAAACGAAGGTTTCTTGGAGTCCAGGGGGCAAAACCACAGCCTGCTTCCAGCCCAGAGTGGTGTGGCATGCTATGTATCCCTTCCCAGTGCCTGCAAAGAGAAGAAGATTTGTCACTGCATGGCCAGGTGACAGCAGCATTCAAGTAGGGTTCATCTGAGCAGCTGAGAGGTGGGATTTGTTCTCTGCAGCTGATGCTGAGCCCTCTATCCAACCAGGACATGTTAATACCAATTCATGCTCCCCAAAAGGAAGAGAAGAGCCAGCAGTAGGAATCTCACCTCCTCTCTGCTTCCACCAGCTCTGCACCTTAGGGGTTCACTGCTCCTTCTTCACCTGACCCTCCTCACAGCACTTGGGCAATCAAGACAACAAATGGGACAAAAGAGCCTTCCTGCAGCAACTTTTTCACCCAGGAAAAGGTGACCCTGCAACCCCCAGCCCCCAAACAGGAACAAACCAAATGGACTGAACCTTTTCTTGTTAAATTGCTCAAATTTCATGGCTCACCTCCACATCTCCCCATGCAATCCCCCCCACAAAGGCATTATTTGCTGGAAGTAGCTGCCCACAGCTGTGGGGTAACCAAGCTTTGGAGGTGCTCTGTTCCCACAGAACAGCACTTCAAAGCTTTGCTCTGAGCAAAGTAAAGAATTTTTCCTGGTTTTGAACTTTTTTTTCAAAAGTGGCAACGGCATCAAGAGCGGGCACGGTTTCTTTTTGCTGAGATGGAGGCGAGATGAGTTCAAATAATCTTCAGAAGCCTTTCCTGAGAGCTGCTAACTGCCTTTCAGCTATTCAGAGAGAAATTGAACAATCTGCTGCCTGCCCTGCCCAGAAATCCACTACCACAAAAAAAAAAAAAAATTAATAAAATGCACAAACCTGGGTTAGAACATGTTGTTGAAGGGATGTGTGAGCTGGGGCATTCCCACCAGCCCAGCACGTCCTCCTCTTTTCCCATCCCCTCCTGGCCAGTTTTCCACCTCCCTCAGGCAAATCCCTGAGTTCTGGTTCCTGCAGCCACGGCATGAAACCAAGGACCAGGGCTGGGAGGCAAAGGGGCAGCCAGAAACCAACTTTCCCAGGAAAACCCTCGGCTGCTGAAATGCTTCAGGTTCTATTAACAGCTTGAGATGTTTTGGCCCCGAAAAACCACCCAACCCAGCTCAAACTTTTTTTTTTTTTTTTTAAAAAAAAAGTCTCATCATCTGCAAACTATTAGAGAGCAGGAAGGAGCTGCTCAGGGCTGAGGGAGCCTCTGAGGAGGGAGGAGAGGAGGCAGAAGGAGCCAGGGCACCCTTCCCAGCGGGGTCAGGACAGAACCAAAGCAGGGCACGAAGCCAGGGCTGCTCTGACCGCTGCTTGGACTCCACCAGAGGCACCAACACCAGTGAGCTGCATTATTTCAAAATAACCCTTCTGGGCCAACAGCACGACACAGTTTACATCAGCTACAAACCCCTCTATCCTCCTGCATGTGGCTACCACCCCTCCATGTGGCCACTACCCCTCCCTGTGGCTACGAGAAAGCACGAAAGCACTGCGAGTCCCTGGAGAGGAGTTGGTTTCACCTCTGGACAGCCACAACCCCCCTCTGAGGGGCTTCTCCCCTTGACCAAAAAAACCTCAAAGAGGCTGTGGCACATGAAACCCGTGCAGCAGCCTGGGCTAGTTGCCCAAGCTTGGGCCAGCATCCCAGCAAAGCTGTCTTTGTCATCGGGGAGGTAGGACATTTGTGGTCAGCGCTCAGGGTTGAGCCTGGTTGTTGGAGAGCTTCTCTGGAGCTCCAGGAACACCACCACCAAGCTGCAGGACTGACAGAGAAAAGACCCTGAGGACAAAGGGTGTTGGTGGGAGCAGCAGCTCTTCCAGCACAGCCACCCTGCAAGCTCCCACCACACTGGGATGGCAGCTGCAGGGAATTCGCAGCACAACTCGTGTTTGCCCAATCCAACCAGCCCCAGCCAGGAAAATATTACTTCATAATCCAAAGCATAAAGAAGAGATTTATGACCAGGCTTGCTGCCTGCCCCTCGCCCCTCTGAATGCTGCCTGACAAAGCCAAGGGCAGTGTTTGACCCTCCTGAAAAGCAGGGAAGGTGGGAAAAGCACCGGCAGCTCCTGCTCCTCCCGGAGGGATCCAGCCCCCTAAAGCACCCTAAGGAGCAGAGCCCAAACCCAGAGGGGTTGGTGCTGCCCCCCCGGCAGCTCCCAGCCCCGACTTTGGGCACCTCAGCCAAGCCAGTGCAACCTAAGAGGCTGGAAGGACAAAACCCTCAGTCCTGGCAAACTTGTTGAGTGGCTTTTAAAAAGCAGACCTGCACGGAGGGGTGGGAAGAGGAGAGAATCAGCTCCAGAGAACAGAGTGGTTCCAAAGAGCAGGTCTCACAGCTCTGCTTGATTCCTTCCAAACTCCTTCCCTGGGCTGGGAAGGCAGGGCCACAGCTCTGTTCCCCCCTGCTCTCCACACCACTAAATACATGAGAAAAAAAAAATACAGCAAACCTCAAGCCAGCCTGCTCCTGGAGCAGCCTCACCTGCCTTCCCTCTGCTCAGGGGTGGAGTGCCCACGAATGGGGGTGAGGAACCCCCCAAGAAACCCAAATCCACATGGTGAATGCTGGTGGTGTCCTCTCCAAGTTGTCCTCTGTCCCACACAGCCCCAGTGAGCAGCTTCCCTGGCAGAAAAACTCTCCAGCCCACGGAAAGCAGCTGCTGCCCCAACCAGCGTGCGTGGCTTTGGGGAGAGGGAACACACGCTTCCCAAAACCCTGGAACAGCTCCTTGGAGGGAAGGCGAGTCGGGAAAGGCAGAGCCCAGAACCTGGGACAGGCACGAGCCTGTCAGCTGGAATCACACCTCCAAGCTGGAGCTCTGCATGCACAGGAGAGAGGGAGCAGCTTTGCCAAAAGATTTCAGCCGGGCTGGGCTCCAGGTCCGCTCGGCTGTCGAAGAGGAACCTCGTGTGTCCATGCTTGCTGAGGCTGCTCTGAAAAAAATCCCATGCCTCAGACATCTAAATACCTTTGGTAAATCTATCTCAGTCCCCCCCCCAGCCCGAAAACAATCCGGCGATTCATTAACTGCTGTCAATACTTTCTTTGTTTAATACACGGGGTGGAAACAAAAAACACATTACGAGGCTTTTTGTGCGTGCCCGGCGCATAAATAAAAGCATCTTAACTTTTCAAATGTGGTTCCTGTGCTTTTTAACCCAGTTCCAAGCACAGTTCAAAGTGCAGTTTGACTCCAAGCAAGGCTGAGTGTTACTTTCCCCCAAGTGAGGCAAAAGAATGCATAAAAATATTTTAAAGAGGAATATGCTCACAACAATCTCAAATCTTTCCCAGTTGCACCGGGTCCTCAGCGAGCAAAAAGAAAAAGAAAAACCAAAACCCCACCAAATCCAGTTTTTAACTGCAAAATGCCACGTGTTAATGTAAATGAAAATAAACCTTGCCTTTAACAATAAGAGAAAACAGGACAAAGCAACGAGGCAGCCAAACCAGTTGGTATTTCCCTCCAAACAGGGAAAGGCAGCAGGGGTGGTGAGTTACACCGTGAGCTGGGCAACCACATAGTAGTCATGGCCATTTTTGCCTCTTTTCTCACCAAAAAATGCTTCTTGTGCAGCTGGCAGCAGAGCCTGAGGAGCAGCAGTGTCCTGCCCTTCACCAGGGAGACAGAGCATCAGCAGCTGGGACTTAACATTTCATTAAATATTTTGCTTTCTTCACTGAAGCTCAAGGAAATGAAGGAATATCTGAAATGTTTGACTGAAAAAGCAAACTTTAGGGTTAGCAGGGAGCTGAGAAGCACCAGATAGCCCTTCCTTGAGGTGGCCAAGACAAACCTTGCTTTGGAGACAACCTGAAAGGCTGGACAGCCTGAGAGCACCTCAGGCAGACCTGCCCCAAGACCTCTCTTACTGTCCAGAGGTTTCTCCTGACACGGGAACTTCTTGCTCCAGTTGAAGCTCCTCCTGTCTCACCCTCCTCAGGGTTTTAATCCTCTGCCCTGCAAGACCTTTTTGCTTGGCTGGAGATTTTTACACGTTGGCACTGAGCAGAGAAGGACCAAGCACCCAGCACCATCCCTTTGCTCCCAACTCCCTTTGCACCATCCCCCCAGAACACACCACTTCCATTTTAGGAGCGTTCATGGAGCAGAGTTTAGTTTACTTTTGTTCCTTTATTCTTTTTTTTTTTTTTTTTTTTTCCCCCAGAAAAAAACCCAGAAGCTGTATTTTGGCTACTTCCTTCTGAAAATACAGTTCTAAAAAAACTGAGTACAAAAAAAAAAATTCCAACTGCTCTTGCAAACTCATCTGCTTAAAATCACCTTCCCTGGGGGATGTGGAATTTATGACAATTTCTTAGCAAGCTCTGCACGGTGCAGCTATCACATGAAGGAACCCACAAGGTGAGAAGCAAGCCAGAATTTCTGGGGTCTTGGTTGAGAGAGGCAAGAGCTTTCCTTGAGAACCCCACTGTCCCTTCCTCTGTTTGCTTTTTTATCTTCCATTACGCGGTTACTTTAGCTCCAAGCTGTGGCTCCAGAGATTCCCTGAGGAATTAAAAGAGCCCTCGATATTATAAATACTCTTTCTTTTTTTTTTTTTTTTTTCATTGTAAACACACCCCAGCACTCAGCACTCTGACACGGCTCCAAGCTGGCTGGGCAAACCACTCTGCTCCTTGTTGCATTCCAGCTGAGCCACAGTTTCTCTTCCAACCCCAAAGCTTTTGTCCAGTGAGACCCAACTGCGGGCAGGAAGGATTTTCCTGTGTGCTTCAAAACCTTGTTCTAGCCGGTTAAAAAAAAAAACAAACCAAAAAAATCCACCAAAACTCAAAGGTTTGGAGCAGCCATTACTTTTAGGAGGACCAAAACCTGGTGGTGAAGTGCAGAGATGGATTGAAGCACGTCAGAGAAGAGTCACCAAAGAACCCAAACCATCATTTGGACTTTCCCACATCATGGAAGAGTCGATGAGTAGAGCTGAGGCCAACCCAGCCTCGGGGACACACCAGCCCTTTGCATGCTAGGGAAGGGTGGGGGAATGGCCAGGAAAGCAGTGATTTAGGCTATATTTACTCAGCTGTCTCCATTCTTTGCTCTCACAGAGAAAGTCACAGGGCCAGTTCCCCAGTGGCTCTAAGAGCTGCTCAGGAAAGAAAATCTAAGCATTAATGGGGAGGAGAAGAAGCCATTCCTCTGCCAGGGGTGCCCAAAGGCACAAGGCTGGTACCACTCCAGCTCTTGCACAGCTCAGGTTTTCCCTCAGCTTTTCTTTGCCATGGGATGCAGACCCTCAGCTTGGGAGGTACCTGACCAGGGGAAGCTTCAAGGAGCTGAGAAATGTCCCCAGCATCTGAAAAGCTGCAGGACATAAAGCTCACTGGAAAGAGGCCCCAAAACCAGGGCTTGGGGGACAACAGTGTCCAGAGCCAGCAAAGCCACAGCCATCCCAGGCTGGACTTTGGGACATCCAGAGGGACAGGGGCATGCATCCCTGGGCCACCCAGTCCCAGCCCCAGGTCTGGTGGGGCAGAACCGTGGGGGGACCAAACCCTGAGGCCAGGATGGGGCAGAACCGTGGGGGGACCAAACCCTCAGCCCTGGCTGGAGCTCTGCACCCCTGACAGACCGCTCTCCCCCAGCTCTGCCCCACCGAGAGGGTGCCCAGGACCCCCGGCCATGGGGGCCGCAGTGCTGGGGATGGGTGGGGGTCTCTGCAGGGGCAATGGCGGAGGTGTCCCCCCCCCGTGCTGGGCCTGGCGGGGATGGAGCTGGCCTGGGGGGATCGGAGGGCGCAGCCCTTGCAGAGGGAAGGGACAGGGACAGCCCTGGCGTCACGGCGGGGGACACAGAGCTCTGGCACAGGGGACCTGGCCCCGGCACCTCAGGGGGAGGGGGGGGGGGGGGCTCGGTCAGGCGCTCCCCAACACACGGAGAGGCTGAAGAGCCGCGCTCCCGGCGGGCCCACGGACCACCCGCGGGTTTGTGTCGAGTTCTGATTCCGCTCCCGGCTCTCCGCTCCCGGCTCTCCGCTCCCGGCTCTCCGCTCCCGGCTCTCCTCTCCCTCTCCCTCTCCCTCCTCCCCCGCTCCCGTCCCACCTCTCCGCCGGCACCATCCGCCCTCGCTCGCCTCCAGCCCGCTCCTGCCTCCCGGCCCGGCGGCAGCCTGGGAAAAGGCCCGAAGCCCGCCGGAAAGGCCCGAACCCGCCCCGGAAAGAGCCGAGAAATGGCGGAGATGAACGAATTTACACGAAGCTGAAGCTGCCCCGCCCCGCCCCCGGCACGAACTGCTCCGGGAGAAGCCGAGTGAGAGCCGAAGCCAAAAGCTGCGGGGGAGAGAGGGCGCCGCCTGGCGGACACCGGGAGCGAACCGGGCAACGGGACTGAACCGAGACTGAACTGGGACTGAACTGGGACTGAACTGGGAACCGGTCTGAACCAGGCACCGTGAATGCACAGGGATTGAACCGGGCACCGGGAGCGAACCGGGCATCGGGACTGAACCGGAAGTGAACCGGGCTCCAGGAATAACTCGAGCACTGGGAATGAACAGGGCACCAGGACTGCTCTGGATATTGGCAAGAACCAGGCACTGGGAATGAACTGGGACTGAACCGGGCACCAGGCATTGGGAATGAACTGGGCAGTGGGAGTGAACTGGGCACCAAGAGGCATGGCCTTGGGAACCAGGGCTGCACCGGGCACCAGGACTACTCCCGGACTGGGGTACCAGACCTGGCACTGCACTGGCACCATCCCATGCACCGGGCACCCTCCACCCAACCCGGGTGCCCAGCGGTGCTGGGGCAACTCCAGCACCCCCACCCCATTGACCCCACTCCCCCCTCGCCACCCCCACCGCAGGTGCTCTCTCCATGGCCATGCTCTGGTGCCACCATCACTGGATCCCCCCAGCAGACACCAGGCCCTGGCACCAGAACAACTTTAATACACCAAAAAACTTTCTGAAGGGGAGAACTGAGCCGGGTGTGGGCAGACAGACACCAGCCTTTGGCTTTTTCTGTTTTCCATCAAAAAAACCCATTTTTCCCACTATCCAGTTCCCAATTCCCCTCACACTGGCAGTGTCTCCCCGTAATCCTGCTGCCATCCCAAGCCCTTCACATACAGATGGTGGAAGGAGAAGCAAAGGAAACACAGAATGGCTCCATCTGCTTGGATTTTTTGTTTTTTGTTTTTTTTTGGGGGGGAAAGAAGAAACAGCGCTGGTTTAACGGGAAGAAAAAACGGTCTCCGGAGCCTGGCACAAACCACATGCGCACAAACGAATCCAAAACGCAGCTGGAAAAATCCACCTGGCTGCTTGGGTGGTGATGGCATCGGGGTGGGAAAAGAGGGGACTGTCCCCTCCCCTCCTGACCCAGAGCAATGGGAGGGGGGAAAGTCGGTACATGCATCAAGGGATGGAAACGATTACATTGTAGAAAACGGTAGAAATGGGGGGAGAAATGCTGGGCTGAGGGGTGGTTTGTTGGATAAAAAGCAACGTGGAAGGGGAAGGGAGAAATTCCCAAATTTCCGTTTACATCCACTATCCACCTCTCCAACTTTCCTGTCATCACATGATGACCCTTAGGCACGGAAACCCACCCATGCACATCTCAGCTCGGACCACCACGGTTTCAGGGATGTTGCTGTGGGATTTGGGGTGGTTTTAGGTTATATTATGCTATAAATATTAAAATTACCTCTCCCTGATGTTTTGGGGTTTTTTTTTTTTGGAGTTTTGGGGTGTTTCCAGATAAAATTGAAGTTAAAAGTTGGGAAGTAGTCTTGGCAGGGTTAGAAAACATCATCTTATCTGGCTGGGAAATGCCTGGGACACCGTGAGGGTCCCGCGCTGCCCGATTAGCTTATAAAAAGTAATAAATTAATTAAGGAATATTTGCATCGAGTCCGCTCTATACACAAAGGTGGGGAAACGCCGCCGCCGCTGGAAAAACTCCCACATTTCTATAAAAATATCAACATCTCTCGGGGAGTACAAAAAGCCCTCGGGGGAGGCGAAGGGCCAGGGTACGGCCAGCGCCGACACCCAAACCGGCTCCGGGGATGGTGACACGAGGGCTACGCCACGCAGGGTGGGTTTTTTTGGAGGTGGGGGGGATGCTGGAGCCATCCCCAAGCTCAGACCTGCTCGGCCCCGCTCCACGCGCTGCCACGGGGGACTGGGAGCTGAGCACCCCCCAGCTGCCGGTGACCCGGGGGTTTCTCCCCGCAATTCCGGTGCTGCCGAGAGCCGCGGTCCCGATGCTCACATCCATCCCACCGCAGCGAGGGGATGCTGCTGTGTGGCTGTGGGGTGGTCCCAAGGGGATAGGAGCCCCGGCATTCCCACTCGGGTGCTACCAGCTCCTGCTCGTCGCTCTCGGAGCCCTGCACCGCGATTTGTGGCACTGGGTTGGTTTTGGCTCCGCACCGGAGAGCCCCATCCTGCCCGGTTTCGCTCTTCCCGTCATCTTCGCTCGCCGGCGTCAGTTCTGGTTCATCAAAACTCACTTCTTGAACGGCCTCTTGCTTCTTGAAGGAATCCCGACGTTCAGAAAGGTTCAACCGCCGCATCACCACCATCTCCTGGTCCCGGTCGTGCCTCTCCCGGGTGCTGGGGAGGTGATATCCGTGCTCCCCGGGGTACAGCGGCGTTTCGCTTTCCCCCACGGCCTCCCCATCCCCGGGGGGCAGCTCCAGCTTGCGTCCCCCCGACGTCTTCTTCTCCCCCAGGACGGGGACGATCTCGGCCGATTGGACGCGTTTGAGGAGGGGGGAGCGGGGGCAATCGGCGCTGCGGGGCCGGGAGCTCTGCCGGACGATGGTGGGGGGGGACAGGGTCTTGCCTTGGAAGGGATGGGGGTTTTTGGGGTGGCCGGGAAGAGGGGATGGGGAGCGTTGAGGTGAAGGTGGGCGCTGGGTGGAGGAAGGGGTGCAGGCCAGGGGTGAGGGGGGGATGCTGCTGGTGGATTTGCGACGTCCCACTTTGTAGCGTTGCCCCCCCAGTTTGGGGGCCAGGCCGTGCAGGGAGCTGGGGCGCACGTGGCCGGCAGGTGACGTCGGGGTGCTGGAGGAGGGAGAGGTGCTCTGTGGGGACACAGCATCTGCCACACAAAGAGAAACGGGTCAATGGAAAGGACAGGGGGACACGTGGCATCCCTGCCAAGCCCAGTCACCAGGAAAGACTATGCAGGATCTCATTATGTCCAGAAACATTCAGCATGAGGATGGAGGGACACATGGCATCCTGCTGTGTCCAGAAATGGTCATGAGGAGGGATGGAGGGACACACAGCATCCTGCCATGACCAGAAACAGTCACCATAAGGGACAGAAGGACAGGTGGCATCCTGCCATGTCCAGAAATGGTCACTAGGAGGGATGGAGGGACACACAGCATCCTGCTGTGATCAGAAACCATCACCAGGAGGAACAGAGCATACCACCATGCCCAGAAATGGTCACCACAAGGGACAGGGGGACATGCCTGGAGTTGTGGGTACCTGAGGACAGGTCAGGAGCAGGGCTGCGGCAGGGTGTCGGGGGACCTGGGGACAAGCTGTGGGTGGGGGACTCTGGAAGGCTTTCACTGGAGGACAGTGAGTGGTGGAGGCCAGAGGAGAAGCTGCGGCTGGTGTGCAGGACTGAGGACTGCTTGGAGATCTTCTTGAAAAGGGATTTTCTCCTGCTGGAAGGGACAAAGGTGATGAGAAAGGAATAACCCCTCAGCTGCACCTTAAAGTTGGTGGCCCTGAGTCTGCCGAGCTGGTGCTGTCAGGACTGGATCCTAATGGGTCGCTGGCAGAGCCAGGATAAATGCTGTTTTATTCCACCCACCTGTCCTGGCCATCCCTTTTTCTGCTCTTCTTACTCCTCCGGGCCATCCTTGTCTTGGAACTGTTTTTCCGTGCTGGGCCAATTTTAATGGAGGTGTTCTCCAGGGCTGTGGTCCGCAGGGCCACTTTGTTCCCACTCTGAGGGGTGGAAAACAAGAGGCTACAGCTGGCTGGATCCAAGTGCCAGATCCAAATGCCAGATCAAAGCACCAGATCCAAGCACCAGACCCAAGCAGCAGATCCAAGTGCTGGATCCAAGCATCCAAGCAAGTATCCAAACCGGCTCCTGCCTCGGCTGCCAGGGGCGGTGATGCCAGGGAGCCACCGGATTGATGCACCCTAGCCAGGAACTGTCCTGGTGAGGAGTGTGACAGTGGTCACCCACCTTCAGCAGCAGCTCCACGACGTCCCGGTGAACCAAGCCCAGCACTGACTCGCCGTTCACATGTGTGATGAGGTCTCCTGCTCTCAGCCCCGCTTCCTGCGCCGGGCTCCCTTCTTCCACGCTCTGCAATCCAAACCACATGGATTTCATTCCGGATCCAAGTCGAAATTTCCATCCCATGGGGAAATGGGGACCCACCCCACCTACCCAGACCATGTGGTGGACGGTGTAGACGTCACTGTCCCCCATGTAGACGCGGATGGCTCGCAGGGTGAAGCCGTACTTCTTGCCCGAGCTGTGGATGATGATGGGAGGCCGGAGGCTGGTGATGGCCAGGGATGAGTCTCGGCTTGGTGAGGAGTCACGGGAAGAGGGGTTGGATGAGAGGGAGTGTGGGGAGATGGGGCTCATCAAGGCACCACCACTGATGTCATCTGCAAGAGAGACAACGTGATTCAGCCTGGGGAATTAAACCAAACCATGGCAGCCTCCGTAGAATCCCAGTCCATCGGGACAAACCACACGGACCTGAGGTGATGATGAGGGAGAGGGCTGAGACAGAGGCAGATTTAGGGACACGGCTGCCGGGTGAGACGCGTTGCCGGTCTGCCACATCCTTCTGGCTGCTCAGCCGACGGCTCCCGCCCGGCTCCAGGCCCCGGGGAGTGGAGTTTTTGGTGCCTGTGCTGTTGCTCCGGAGGCGAATGCGGTTCAGGCTGACGAGATCTGCTGCAGAGGGGGAAGGAGGGAGAGTTTGGGAATGTGGAGAAGTCACCACCAGCCCCGGCTGGCCATGGAGCATCCCGCAGCCTACGCACCAGATAACGCCGATGGCTTCACCGTGCTGCCGGTCCCCATGTCGGGGTCTCCCAGGACAAATTTAGGTTTCTCTGGCTTGGAGGAAGCCACACAAGGACTTTCATCCTCTGAAGAGAAGGCAAACTTGGGCATGGTGTCCAGGCTGTAGGTGCTGGGCAGCGCTGCGGGGCTGCGGCTCCGCTGGTGCCGGGAGGTGGATGGAGTGGAGCTGCAGGACGTCCAGGAACGGAGCCTGGGTGAGGAGAGCAGGAGGGCTCAGGACAACCATGGATGGGTGAGGGGGTGGCACCAAGCCTGTGACATGCCCCTTGGACACGTCCCACTGAAACATCTGCAAATGGTGCTGGCACAACCCCTCAGTGCCATCACAGCCCCTCGGTTGTGTGCCATCACAACCTCTTGGTGCCATCCAACCTCTTGGCACCAGCACAACCCCTTGGTGCCAGCAGAACCTCTGGGTGCCAGCACAAGCCCACGCCAGCACCATGTCCCCATCTCACCACGCACCGGGGCTCTGGGCCAGCCAGCTGGGTCCTCTCCTCATCCCCTGAGTGCCTGTCCCATCGCTCTTCTTTGTCATCAGTGTGACTCCGGTCAGAGGAGGAGACGCTGAGGCTGGAGTGAACTGCCAGGAATTCAGAGCTGCTGTACACCTGGAGAGGAGATTAGACCTCAACCAGGAGCAGAAATTTGGGCACCTGGGTGCTGCTCAGCCAAAGACATCAAAGACATGAGAGGCATCATGCTGTATGGGAGCACCTTGCTGAAGCGATGGGAGCAGGAGGAGAACTGCCCAATCTCCACAGATGATTCCTCATCATTGGTTTCCTCATCCTCTGAATCCAGGTGTCTGTACCTCTCGGAACGTGCTGCAAGGCAGAGCCCAGGCAGGCCTGGCTGTGACTTTGCCCACCACACACCCCAGGGGAGTTTTGAGGGGAGAAAGTCAAGGTTTGGGTTAGGCCAAGCACAGCCTGGGGACGGGATCGCATCCGTTTTGTGATTTTGGATATTAAAGTGATGGATGTCATCCAGGAGATTTTCAGCAAGAGCACCTGGGATAAAGGGGTGACCAAGGAGGGGGGAAAAGGGGATGGGTTTCTCCTCACTGTCAAAGTAGCTGGTGTCATCCTCTGACTCCAGTTGGGGGATGAACTCAGCCTTCTGCCGCAGAAGACTGTTCCAGTCCAGGTGGAGGAAGAAGGAATGGTGCTTCACCTCCTGTGCACCTCCTGCCAGGAGAAGAAACCATGACAGGGGGACAGGGCAGGCTCTGGGATGCTTCCATCCTGAACAGCACGGTCACTCCTCTGTGTGGAGTAAAATCCACAGGTTGTCCAGGGAAGCTGTGGATGTTCTGTCCCCGAAAGTGTTCAAGGCCAGGTGGGATGGGGCTTGGGAGGTGTCCCTGCCCACGGTGATGATCTTGAAGGTCCCTTCCAACCCAGACCATTCCATGATTCCACAAAAATGGTTTAAAATAGGATGGAGCAGAGCCCTGTGCTACTTTCCCTGGGTGAACCTGGAGCTGGAGAGGCTCAAGGTGGGAGGAAACCCTTTGGTTTCAGGTTGGTCAGAAGTGGGGGTTTCCACACATACCGGTGCCCAAGCGCTCCAGGGGACATTGTCTCAGCAACCGTGTGATCAGGTCCTGGGCATCTGCAGGAAGAGCCTCGTCCCCTTCCGGCCACATAATTTCATCTGGAAGGAAAAAGGAAAAGGACTTTGGAGTGGCTGGAAGAGTTTGGACACAATGTGAAGTCACAGAAGTTACTTCTGTGCATGAAGAACATCTTTCAGGAGCCGCAACAGATGACAGCATCCTCCCAAACCAGGCAATCAAAGCTTGAGGAGCCTGCTGGCAGTTCACCCATGTATGAAATGAAGGAATGAAGGTCTCCAGGTGTTAAGGACAAGCTGTGACAGCTAGGAAAAGCAAACTGAGGAGCCAAGTTGCCACCAACACTTACCACTGATGACCTGCCCAAAGAGCTCCTCGGGGGTGTCTCCAAAGAAGGGGACGCAGCCCACCAGGAACTCGTAGAGGATGATGCCCATGGCCCACCAGTCAACGGGCTTCCCATAGCCCTGGATGAGGATGACCTCTGGAGCAATGTACTCTGGAGTGCCACAGACCTGTGTGGGAACAGCTCCTGACACCTCTGCAGTGACAGGGCCCAAGGTTATCCCCATCCCTGGTGCTGGCAGATAAGCCAAGTGGAGCAGAATCTCATACCTGCTTGTCCATGAACTCCCGAGTGTCCTTCTCCATATGCCCTTCATAAAGGTTTGTGGTCATGTTCATCAAGCCTATCTTTGACAGCCCAAAGTCAGTTAGCTTTATGTGGCCCATGGAGGTGATGAGCAAACTGCAAGAGAAGCCAGATGGCCCACAATGATGCCATTTCCTTCTGGAGGACCAGCCAGACCCCAGGAAATCTAATCCTGGTGCAACAGCACAGCCCCAGCTCTGTGGGCACCAAACCCCATCACCTCATTCTGCCTTACCCTCTAAACTTTGACCACTCCCTCTCTCCCATGCCCATCCCCAAACCAAATCCTCTCCTCCTTCAGACCTGACCCAATATCCTCACTTGTCAGGTTTGAGGTCTCGGTGAACAATGCCATAGTTGTGGAGATACTCCAGGGCCAGGACCGTCTCAGCAAAGTACATCTTCGCCATGTCCACAGGCAGTGGGCCCATGTTCTTCAGCAACGTGGCACAATCCCCCCCTGTGAGGACAAGGGGGTCTCTGAAGCATTGGGGGGCTCAGGGATGTCCCCAAGCAGGGCCATGCTGCCCTCCTGCCAAGCAGGTTCCCCTCCAGATGCTCAGGTGGTGTCCTTGGTGGTCAGACATTGATATTACTCCTCCCTCCAGTCCCAGATTTTGTTCTCACCTTCCACATACTCCATCACCATGCAGAGGTGTCGCTTGGTCTCAAAGGAGCAGAACATGCTGACCACAAAGGGGTTCTCTGCAAAGGTGAGGATGTCTCTCTCCACAAACACCTGCTGGATCTGGTTCCTCAGGATGAGGTTCTGCTTGTTGATTTTCTTCAAGGCAAAACGCTGCCGTGTCTCCCTGTGCCTTACCAGGTACACAGCCCTAGGAGAGAGCAAAATGGCTGGACCTAAAAAAGTGTCCTCCAAGCACCAGGACCAACTCCCCAGCATTGTGGGGCTTGGACAGGGAGGATGTTGGAGGTGTTTACAGATGGAGACGAGTGTTAGGAACTTCCCAACTCACCCGTAAGCCCCGTTGCTGATCAGTTTGATGGTCTCAAAGTCCCCCTCACAGGGTTTCCTCCGAGGAACAGGGGCTGAAGGCTGGCTCTGGAGAAGACATAGAAGGTTTTTTATGGGAGGGTCAGACAGGAAATCACAAAGCACCATCACATATCACCTCCAAGTGCTCCTTACTGCCAGAGGACATTCCCCCCCTGAGCTCTCTCCAGCCACAAACCCCAAACCAGGAAGCCAAGATGCTCTGTAGACCAAGAGACCACTCTGAGCTTTGGCCAGCTGAGGGGTTGTGAATCACAACAACCCAAATTAACATCTCCCAGACTAAGGTAGCAGAGGAGTTCATGCAAGGAGCGTTGGTGTGGGATGAGGCAGGACAAAGCTGGAGGCAGCAGGTGAGACACACAGGTAGGACCATGCTCACCTCACAGGTGTCATCGTTCTCTGGTGTGATGGTGTTCCCACTGTCAAAGTGATCCAGCTGGACCATTTCTGCAGAGGACAGGCACGGTTTTCACTTTCTTCATGCTCAATCCCCACCAAAACAAGCCCCCACCAACCACTTTCCCTCCAAACTTGGGAGTTCCTGTGGAGATTTAGCCCCGCACTTGTCTTGAGCTATCATAGGGAGAAATTTAGGTCATGGCCTTAAGAGGTTCAACACGAGGACAAACATTTATATAATTCTTTTTTTCCATAGCCATTCCCATGTTCTTCAGAGATTATGGTGTGTGCCACCCCCTCAAGGTCATGGCTTCCTCTGGATTAAGCGTTCTTGAGCTTAATCTGCTTTGCTGAATGTTTGGGGAGCAATAATGAGGGATGTGGGCCTGGCCAGGAGTCGTGGACATTGTCCTGGTCCTGCTGTGACCCACCCCATGATGCCAGCTCAGCCCTACCAGTCCTCCTGCCACCTCCCAGTGCCAAACTGGGAGTCCAGATTCTCAAGGGCCACCAACCCAAGAGCTTCCCTACCCTCCAGTGGGTCCTTGACGAGCCCCAGTTGGCTGATGATGTATCGGGGAATATCAGTCTTTATTCCTTGTCCAACTTTGGCATGTCCTTCTGCAGCTTCCAGGAGATGGTAAAATTCCTCTGGGTCAAACTCCTGGATGGGAAAAAGCAAGAAGAGCTGAGGAGCAAGAACTTTGCAGAGTGAAGCTTCTCCTCTATGCCTTGCAGGTGACATCTGTAGCTGGGGACAGGCTCTGGATCCTTGCAGGAGATTGGAGCTTGCTTAGCTCCTTGCTGCAGCCTGGCCAGAATGGTGAGGAGCAGCAGTTCTCAGGGTGGATCAGGCAAGGTGGTGTGAAGATGCTTTGTCTTTCATGGTCCACGCCTACCAGGAAAGGCGTGAACCACAGAAGACAAGACACACCAGGAGCTGCCATGTCTTACCAGGCATTCCAGGAGACGAGCAGGACGGGAGATGATGATCAGCAGTTTCCTCACCAGTTGGTCAATAAACTTCACCTCCTCGCTCTCAGAACGCTCCTGAGCCTGGCGGAGAGGAGACAGAAACCAAGCGTCCACCAGTGGCCTCAGGAGATGCCAGCAGGCAGGGAACAGCCCCATACTCACATCTCGGAGCATCTTCTCAAGTTTCTCCTGCAGCTCCATGAAGTAGCGGGAGGTGATGAGAGCTCCCTGGGACTTGGCCAGGCAGTCACGGGCCAGCTCGATGATCTGGTGGTGGATGAAGCCCAACACCCCATCTGCCAGTGGCAGAGTGCTGCTTGGTGAGAAGTTTGTGATGGTGTCCTGCAGACGTTCTTCCATCTGGGCTGTGGCCTGCAAGGCAGAGCAGATGGTGATGCCCAGGAACAGGCATTCCCACATCACGTGTTGGGCTTGAGCTGGGATCATGCTACCACCTCCTGCAGCTCCCATATTTGTGGCCCCACCTGGGAACCAGCTTCCAGTAGGCTGGAAAAGCTCCACCAGAATCTCCAGAGACCTCTGCCTACATGGGTGATGAAGGAGACCTGGAGGTCTTGAGTTCACCTCCAGCACCCCCTGCTATCTACCCACAAATTCTATATTCCATCTTGGAGAGGAGGTTGTTCTGGAGAAGATGCTGTCAGGATGCTGTGGAGGCATTAACGTGCTCATCCCCCCTGGTTCTGGCAGTTACCTTGGGGAACCTCTCTTTGTAGACATGGTTCATCATCACAACCTCATTATCAAACGTTCCACTCGTCCGTCCAGGGCTGTGGAGAGAGGAAAGCAGCTGTGTCATGAGGTCCAACTCATTTAGATCTATGCAGAGAGCTACCACCTCTGGAAAGCAATTCACTTCTCCTCCTAACACCCCATCTCAAGCAGTTAAAGCTCCTCCAAGCAAAGCCATCAGCCTTGGGCCAGCACTTCCAGCAGCATCCCTCCCCACTGTGGTGGTTTGGAGGTCTCCAAACTTAAGTCACTTGAAAATCCAGAGCCAAGAGACTGGTTCATGAGTTGCTTGGTTTTGAAAGCAAATTTCATCCTTTCCTTCCTCTGGATCCCACAAGTTCTCACCATTGGTGCTCATCACCAAAAAAACCCAAGCCTTTTGGTAGCTGCTGGGACCTTCATGAAAGGTTCCTCTCTTCCCTCACCCAATGTGGCCTCTCCCAGGCCCCTGCCTGCTGATCCCATTATGCAAAGCAGCTCTTGGGAGCAGCCAGCAACTCTTTAACCCCTATAAAATAAATGTGGTGATTCAAACCAGCCCCAGGGCCTGGCCCAGCCTTTGCCCTGCCCAGCTGGCACTTCCTCAGTGACAACCTTGCCACCTACAAACCCCAGTCAGATAATTAACCTGATTTTTAAAATGACATTTCAGCCAGTAACAGGCAGGGTTTCATCCCTGCAAGGATGGCCACTGCTTGGGTTCCTGCTCAGTGGCTCAGGTCTCCATCTCTCCACTGAAACCTTTTAGACAACTGAGCAAGAAGCTGCAAACCAACTATTTTGGAACAAATTCCACTTTTTCCCCAGCTTCAGCCCCAGGAAACCTTCCAGGAGAGATATGCCACATCCTGACAGCTGAGAAGATGCTGAGAACCAGAGCCTGAGATGCTGAGAATAAGAACCCAGGCCCAAAATCAAGGAATTTAGGATCAGAGAGTCATGGAATGATTTGGGTGGGAAGGGACTTTTGAAGGTCATTGTTACACTTGAAGGGTGGGTGTCATGAAGATGGGGCCAATCTTCTTACAGTGGTGCCTAAGGACAAAAGGTAATGGGTTCATAAAGATGAACATGGGAAGTTCCATCTAAACAAGAGGAGGAACTTCTTTCCTGTGAGAGTGGCAGTGTTGGAACAAGTGCTGGAGTCTTCAGAACCCACCTGGACACCATCCTGTGCAACCTGCTCTGGGTGACCCTGCCCTGGCAGGGTTTTGGACTAGGTGATCTCTGTAGATCCCTTTCAAACCCTGACATTCTGTGTGATCTAGACCAGTAAGCAGGATCTTCATCAACTACCTGAGGTTCCTCAGAGCCCCACCCCAACCTTCAGCATTTCCAAGGATGGGGCATCTACAACCTCAACCCACAACTTCTCCAACTCCCCCCGACAAAGGGAAAACCCTGGTGTGTGGGGGGGTGTATCACTGCCTTGGAAGGAGCTGAAGAAGCTCAGAACATCCCAGGAGTGAGCAGAGGAGGTGCCAGGCGTGCTGGCAGGCTGGGGGGTGCTCAGTGTGCTGGGTGCTGTACCTGAGGCTCCGGGATCGTGGGCGCAGGCAGGGCGAGTGCCGCCCCTCCTCATCCGTGACGCTCTCAGAACTGCGGAAATGCTTCGAAAGGAAATGCAGCTCGTCGGGAGTGGGCTGGAATGGGAGCTGGTGCAGGCGCTCCTGGGAGGATGAAGACGACTGGGAAGAAGGAGAAAGGGTGGAGATGAGGAGGTGGGAGCCCAGCTTCCCATCAGGGAAGGAAGAAACCCACCAGGAAAATATCCCGCGGAGTTTCACAGGAGGCTGGGAACACCGATGGGGTGTGCCTGGAGATTGGTGACACCTGGGGAGTGGTGACACCCAGGAATGCTGTGACACCCTGGGATGCTGTGACACCTGGGGATGCTGCGACACCCTGGGATGCTGTGACACCCTGGGATGCTGTGACACCCACGATGCTGTGACACCCAAGGGTTTTGTGACAACTCAGGATGCTCTGACACCCCAGGGATGCTGTGACACCTCAAGATCCTGTGACAACCTGGGGATGCTGTGACACCCCGGGATGCTGTGACACCCAAGGGTCTTGTGACAGCTGAGGATGCTGTGACACCCGAGGATGCTCTGACACCCCAGGATGCTGTGACAGACAGGATGCTGTGACACCCGGGGATGCTGTGACACCCAAGGATCCCATGGGGGATGCTGTGACACCCAGGGACACTGTGACATCTGGGGACACTGCAAGCTGAGCTCTGTGCCTTTCCTCAAGCCCCTCTGGAAGCCCACCATGGCTGATGCTTCCCCCAGGAGCAGAGGGAGCTGCTCAGGACCAATGCTGTGGGGCTCAGGAGCCATTTCACCAAAAAAATCAAATTTTGGGTTCTTCTTGCCTGCAGCCACAAGAAAGCAAATGTTACCGAGACAGTGGAGCTGGGGGTGTTGGTCCCATAGCCAGAGGAGGGGAGTGAAGCCAGTGACCACCTTCTGCCATCAGCCCTGTGGGTGGAAGTGTGATATCACAAATGGGGAAAAAAAATAAACCACATTTAAATGCAAATAATTAATTCCAGAGCGATGAGGAAGAGGATACGAGTTGGGCATAATAAAACCCAGAAACCTCTTCTCAGAATGGACTGAAAAGGGGTGAAATCTGAGGGGCTGGGGTGAGGGGGGGCTGTTTGGCCACCCTGAGGATTGGTGACAGCAAAGGGACAGGGTTGGTGGTGAAGCTGAGTCAGAAAAAGCCTGTGAAAAATTTGATTTTTAAGTAGAGAAAAATTCAGCCTCTCGGACTTCATTCTGGGAAAAACTGGTATTTCACAGGGAGCCAGCAGGCACTGGCTATAAACAGGAGGTGAATGTTTCCTCTTGGAGACATTTCTGACAGGCTGGGGCCAAGTCCAGGTCAAGAAGAGGCCCTTCACCTCCCGCTGCTGCTTCCTGGGCGGGTCTGAGGAAGGCAGGAGCTGGAACGGTGCCGGATCCAGCACCAGCAACACCGTGTGCTCCCCAACCCCCTTGGCTTTTCACTGATTTCCAAGCCTGAAAACCATCCAGGAGCCTCCATCTTTTTTCCATCATATAATCGATGGGTTAAACTCTGCCATCCACCCCCAGGGGTGCAATTAATTCATCAGTTAAACAGGATTTTGGCATCTTTTTTTTTTTTTTTTTTTTTTTTTTTTTGGCATCTGCCAGGAGCGCTGGGAGCAGGACTGAGCTGGAGATGGTGTGATGGGAACAGGGGTATTTCTGCTCTTGGAGCTGCAGGGAACCCAATTCCCAAAGGAAAATCTCCCACTCTGGTGGTGCTCATGAGGAGCAACCCCCCTCACATCCCTGGGACTCACCTGTCAGTCCGAGGAGCATGGCTGGGATGGTGGGAGACACCGGTGGGGGCAGAGCCAAAAATCAGGGAAGAAAAGAAATAATAAAAAAAAAAAACAACAAAACACCAAGCAACAAAAGTCAAAATAAATCAGTTGAGCTCACCAGAACAGTCCCAGTGGGTGGATTATTAATTATCAGGGAATATTAACAGGCAGGGATGGGGGGTGGGAGCTCACCTGCGAGCAAAGGGGAAGTTGACAGAGGTGCTGGCAGAGAAGTTGCGTGGGCTATCCAAGGGGCTGCTGCCTGCTGCAGGGAAAAAGAAGGAAAAATCATCCCAAAACCCCATCCCTGGGCTGCTCCTTCCAGGGGAAGTAGGAATAAATCACTTCCCAAGCTATTCCTGCCTGGAAAAGGCCAGGAGCCAGCCCATTGGTGCTAATGAGGTGCTGCAGGAGCAGGCTCCCAAATAGTTGGGTTGATTTTGGGAGATGTTCATCCCATTCCCTGGGCCATCCCTTACCTGTGGGCACGGAGAGGGGGGAGAGAGGACGGGAGAGGGTGGGCGAGGGGGTGCCCACCACTAAGCTCTTCCTATTGCTGCTTCGGCAACTAGGGAGGGAAAAAATAAAAAGAGGAATTAATTTGAGGAAGTGAAGGATGGGCAGGGCTGGATGGGCTTGGATCTGCTGTCCCCCTGCTAGGGGACATAGTTGTTGTCACCCCATTGATTATGGATCTCCTGCCGCAGGGAAAAGCTGTTCCCGGCTTCACCATGACCCAAGATGGGCTGGCAGGGTTATTTTTAACAATAAATATAACAATTTAACAATATTTTTCACCAGGTCCCACTTTTGGGTTTGGCAGGCTGAGGAGGGCAGAGGTGGGCAGCCCCTTTGGCCCAAGTGCAGGAAAATGGGATGTAAAAGGTGGAAGTGATGGAAATGCCCAAGCAGCTCCAGCCCAGTCTGGCTCCATTGCATGGAAAATGTCCCAAAATCCCCAAATATTATAAATGTCCTCATATTTGGTGATCCCTGATTTATAGCAGGGGGGATACTTGGTCCCTGACTCCACCCTGAGCTTTTGTGGTGGTGCTGGACATCACAGTGCTCTGGCAAATGTCCCACTTGGCAGGAGGGAGCCAGGGGAAAGCAGTGTGGGTCCAGACTGACAGTGTCAGCACCTCGACAACCCCAACATCCTGATAATCAGCCCCCTGACACCCTAGCAACCTGATAATCAACTCCCTGACATCCCAACACCCTGCCACCCCCATCCTAGCATCCCGCTGAGCTCCACCAGAACAACCAGAAGGTCACATTCACCAGGAGCAGGACTCCACATCCTCACCTCCATTCCCACCTTCCTAACTCCCAGGATTTCAATCCTCCTGCTGGGAATTTTCTTTCCTCCCTTCTCAGCCCTTCTCCAAGCCTGGCCCAGCCTCCAAAAGCCCCCCCTGGCCTGCAGGGATGCTGCAGCCCTGCTCCTGCCCTCTCCTCTGCCCATTTCAGCCCCAACCTAAAAACTCATCAAAGTTATTTTTTCCTTTTTCCTTTTTTTTTTTTTTTTTTTTTTTTTAAATCAACTCATCAAAGTTATTTTTTCCTCTGCTGAGAGGGAAGTAAAGCTGGCCTGGAGCAGAAGCCATGCAAGCCTGAGGATGACCTTCCCTTTCCTCTCTCTGCCCTCCCTTGGGCTGCAAATCATTCAGGGCCACACTAATTAAAAGACCTCATTTGCCATCACACCATGGCCAGAGACACCCCTAAAATGGAGAGGACCAAGGCAGAGAAATGCTCCCCTGATCCCAAAAGCAGAAGTGAAGGGCAGAGATGGTGTCTGGGGTGCAAACAACGACATGTGGCAACACACCCATGTGTGTTCAGAGCTCTACATGTGACCTCAGAGCTCTACATGCAATGGTCAGAGTTCCACACGCATGGTCAGAGTTCCACACGCATGGTCAGAGTTCCACACGCATGGTCAGAGTTCCACACACATGGTCAGAGTTCCACACACATGCTCAGAGTTCCACACACAGCACCCACCACCTCCCACTGCCACCTCCCCACCCTGTGGTGCTCCCTCCCACAAATCCAGGTCCCCTAAACCTTCTGCTCAAGACCCAACCTCTCAGCCAAGCCAAGGGGAGGCTGCTTAGAGACCCCCCAAACCCCTTCCCTTCACCCCTGGGTGCCCCCCTAGGCCATTCACCCTGGAGCTCAGCCCCCATGGGTTGGGAGGTGGGGGGGAGGCAGACCCCTTTCTCGCCTCAACAATCCTCCCCTTCCCAGCCCCTCCATTTGCTTTCCTCACTCCAGCACCCCCAGAGCTCAGCACCCTCAGCACCCAGCTTCCTTACCCAGCTCAGCACCCAGCCCCAGAGCAGCAACCGCAGCCACCACGGGGGGAAACTGAGGCACATATAAAGATGGAGGGGAGGGGGCTGCAGAGGCACTTCCCAGGCCTGGGGTGCACACGTAGCTCTGGGGACACAGAGGGATGTGGCAGGGGACACGGAGGGGGGTGGGGAATTGCTCTGTTTCATTTGGGAAGTGAAAAGCAAACCTTGAAGGGAGACAGTTCCCCCTCAGGGTGACATGGCGGGGGGGAGGCTGAGGATGTTTCCTGTTTCCGCCCACTCCACCCTCGGGTTCCTCAACCACCTCCAAGGCTTTCAACCTCCCCTTCACCTCTGGCAGCATCTCCAGCTGCTTCCCAGCCTTCCCCAAGGGGAACACTCCGGCTCCAAATGCATCGTTGGCTCCAAAGGAGCTGCTGATGGGGGGAACTGGGGACTGAGGGGGAACCAGGGCTGAGGGGAGGAACTGGGGCTGAGGGTGAAAATCCGCAAGCTCCATCCTCTGGGCAGGACTCATCCCTGGAGAATATCCCTGATGGGTCTAACTGGGAAATGGGTCTGGCAGGACCTGAGCGAGCAGGGCCCGGTGGCCTGGAGCCATCTGGGTGAGATGCCCAAGGGTGACGGTCACCTGCCCGCCCTCACCGGGATACAGCCGGGAGGTGCTGGGTACCGAGGGGCTGCAGCATCCCCCAGGATCCGAGCCCAAAAATGTCCCAGGAGGGTTGAGTCTCGTCTGGCAGCGAGGTGAAGGAAGGGGCAGGCAGTGGGTGCAGGCTCAAAGCACAAGCTGGTGGCTCCTGGCTACATGATTAAGAGCATGAGCTCACAGCTCCCTTCTTCTCCCCATGGCTGCAGACAATGTTTTTCCTCCATATCCCTCCACAGGCACATGGCACTCACGTGCCTGGAGATTTGGGGAAGTGCCACGGATCACCACAGCCTGGAAAAATCAGTTTCCAGTGGGATAGGTTTGTGTTTAAGGGCAACGCTCGGTGAAGCGAGAAGCTGCATCCCAAGTTGCTCCGTGACATTTCTCCTCCGTGATGTTCCCTCTCCATGACATTTCTTCTCCATGATTTGTGATGGGCGCTGAACTCGGTTGCCTCTAGGGATGGAGGTTGGGATGGGGGAGGCTGGGATGCGGGGACTGAGGTCTGGATGGTGAAACACATGGACCAGGCACAACCCCACCACATCTTCACAACCCCACCAGGCACCCAAAATCCCTAAACGGAGCTCTTCTGGTCCCTCAGGAGCTGTGGATGCTCTTATTAATCCACCCTGGAACACCCAGCACTGCACCAGGCACCTTCAAGAGCAAAATCCCAAATCCTCAAAGGGAAAAACAAGTCCTACCCAAACTTATTTCTCTGCACTGCAAGAAAACAGCCCAAAGCAGCTGCCCCACACCATGGGACATAACCCCACACCTCCCCATGCCTCGGTTTCCCTTTAGCGGGTGGGAATTGGTACCTGTTACATCTCCCAGCACGTTTTCCTGCCGCGTGCAAGGTGGGAACAGCCCCAGGCAGCATCCACAGAGGAGAAGAATCCCATCAGCCACCAACCCACCAGGTCCCTGCCCCACGCTGATCATCTCAGCACCCTCCAGCCCCTCCCACGGGGAAATGAGGATCCCTCAGATCTCTTAATCCCACTAAATAACCTCATATGCTTCCTGTAAAATAGGCCAGACCTGGTTCTGGCCATGGATTCTAGGAATCCTGAGGAAAGAAGAACAAATCCTCTGCCTTTCAGGAGAATTACAGCCTCATCACGCTCCGATGGAGTCGGATGACTGCCTAGATCACCGCTCCCATCACACATCCCTCCCAAGGTTGTGTACCCCACCACCACCCCCACTGGGTCAGAAAACCCCATCCAACACCTTTAATTGATTATTAAGGGTCCCCCCTTCACCCCTCCTGCTGTGGAATTCCCACAGCCCAGGTGAAGCAGGGAATGGGATGGGTGCTGGATGGATCCGTTTGCTGAGCAACTGTGTTGTTCTCTGCCAGCCCCCTCCATAGGAACGGCCCCCCTCACCTCCACATTGCATTAAACACCCTTTTTTCCCCTAAAAAAAAGGGCAGGGTTTTACACCCAGGTCAGCATACTCCTCCAAGAACAAAATCCCCAAATCAAAGACCTCACCCCCCATAAACCACAACCCCCAGTACACAGCCCCCCCAAAACTCCTGCACCCCGCTGCCCCCCGCCCCCAGGCATGGTGTGACCCCCTTCAGCCATCAGTGCACAACCCCCCCAAAGCACACATCCTGGTACCCCCACAGTACAAAGCCCCCCAAAACCACGTAGCCTGGTTTGCCTCCAGTACAAAGCCCCCCAAAACCACACACCCCTGTGCCCTCCCGGTACAAAGCCCCCCAAAACCACACACCCCTGTGCCCTCCCGGTACAAAGCCCCCCAAAACCACACACCCCTGTGCCCTCCCGGTACAAAGCCCCCCAAAACCACACACCCGCTTCTCTCCTGGTACAAAGCCCCCCAAAACCACGCATCCTGATTCTCTCCCGATACAAAGCCCCCCAAAACCACACACCCCTATGCCCTCCCGGTACAAAGCCCCCCAAAACCACGCACCCGGTTCTCTCCTGGTACAAAGCCCCCCAAAACCACGCACCCGGTTCTCTCCCGGTACAAAGCCCCCCAAAACCACACACCCGGCTCACACCCGGGTACAAAGCCCCCCCAAAACACACAGCCCGGTGCCCTCCCAGTACAAAGCCCCCCAGAACCACGCACCCGGTTCTTTCCCAGTACAAAGCCCCCCCAAACCCACGCACCTCGGTGCCCTCCTGGTACAAAGGCCCCCCCCAACCCACGCCCCCGGTGCACGGTCCCGCAGCCCCCGGTACCTTTTGGAGCGCTGGAGCAGGGCCCCGGCGGACCGCTGGCCCCGGTAACCGGGCGGGGCGGCTCCCCAGCAGCTCGGGTCCGACATGGCGGGGGGCTCAGCCGGCTCCACCGGCACAGCCGAACGGAACCCGCCGAGGGCAGGAACCGAGGCCTGGACCTCTCCGGGAGACCGGGTCCGGAGGCAGGAACCGAGGGCAGGAACCGGAGCCGGGCCGCGCTCCCACTGCCGCCCGCCCCTTCCCGCCCGACGGCGCCGGGGTTACCATGGAAACGGGCAGCGCCCCGAAACGGGGTCGGGGTTTCCATGGAGACGGTGGGGGGAGCACCCCCAAAAGGAGGGGGTGGGTGGGGATATGGGGGGGTTGTTACCATAGAAACGAGGCAGCCTGCTGATATGGGGTGGAGGTTATCATAGAGATGGGGCAGCACCCCTAAAATGGGGTCAGAGTTGCCATGGAGATGGGGGAGCACCCCAAAATGGAGGCAGAGTTATCATGGAGGTCGGGCAGCACCCTAAAAGGGGGGTTTGGGGTAGCATAAAGGTGAGGGAGCACCCCAAAATGGAGACAGTTACCATGGCAATGGGGAAGCACCCCAAAATAAGGCTTGGGGTAGCATAGAGATGGGGCAGCACCCCAAAATGGAGGCAGGGTTGCCATGGAGATGCAGCATCCACCACTCGTGTATTTGAGGGGCAAAAATTCTTCCCCCCCCAAGTCAGCGAGGGTGGCCACAGCCTGGGGTCTCCCTCGGGGAGAGGGAGGTGGCACTGTGCCACCCGTCAGACACCCCTCCCACGACAGCTTTCATGTTTAATTGGGGACATCCCGAGCAGAGACCCAGTGACATCCATCCATCCTCTTCGGTGCTGGAGACAAAACTCCACGTGGTGGCACCGGGATGGCACCCGGGGGGTGCTGCCATACTGCCTGTCCCTGTCCCTGTCCCCATCCTGACCCCACCATGGCCATCCCAAAACCACACTCCTCAAAGCTTTGGTTGGGTGACCACATGGCCACGCTTCTTGTCCTTTGTGCCATGGTCATGGGGGACAAGGGGTGACCCAGCCAGGACCCCCCCATGTGCAGGCAGGAGGGTGCAGGCAGCACCCTGGTTCCTGCCTGCACCAAATGGCTCTAGGGGTGCTGGGCAGTGGCAGAGCTCCTCACCAGCTCCTTCTCCCCAGCAGGTAGACAGAGGTGACCCAGTGTCACCCCCGGGTGCCAGGCAAGCCACAGCTCTGCCCCTCAGGTGCCATGGGGACACCAGGCCCGGGGATGACACACCATGTGCCCCGCTGCACCTTGTCCCCAGGGCAGAGCACACAGGGCACAGCCACCCACCCCTGTGACAGCAGCACCCTGTGGGACACTGCAAGGGGCATGCTGGCAGCGTTTTGGGTGGGGGGGTACCCCGCCCCCCAGAGCAGGCCCACTTCCCCAGACCCCATGGAGGAGCAGACAAGGTGGTGAGGGAGGTTTCACGGGTGGGATGAAGGCACCATCCCTGCTCCACCACCGTGACCCCAAAACCAACCCAAGGGTGCTTGGAGCAACCTTGATGGTGCTCCCCTTGGCAATGGACCCGCTGGTAATGGAGCTGGAGCCCCTCGGTTTTGGGGTGCACAGGTTTGGGGACAGACCATATCCCCACTTTCTGGGTGCCCCAGAGCACCCCTGGGTGGGACAGACACCCCTCTTGCTGCCTCCTTCTCCACCTCTGTCCCCCCTTTCCCTGGAGCTGGTGGGCACGGTGCCCCCGGGGAGGGCTTGGGGGGGGGGGGGGGCTCTTACCTCCAGGGGTGCAGGGTGAGGAGGGGGCTGCAGGGGCTGAGCAGCGTCGGGCTCTGGCTGCTCGGGGACAAGCTGCAAGGCAAGAGGTGCCAGCACTCTGTCAGTGGGTGCTGGGACACCCCCCCCCCCCCGGCACAGCCCCCCCAGAGGAGCTGAGGGGTCCTGGGAGGACCCAGGGGCAGAGGGGGAAAGATTGGGGGGGAGCAGGGGGGGGTGACAAGGACTGGGGAGGCAGGCAGGGTGGGGAGAGGGGAGGGGGACAGCGGTAGCACAGGCGACACGGGGGACACTGCGGGGGCTTCAGCTGCGGCGGGGAACACAGCGGCGGGGGGTGGGGGCGGGGTTCACCGGGGGGGTCTGGGACCTGCGGGTGGGAATGAAGGACGGGGATACCCCGGGGTGCCGCCCCCCGCCCCCGGTACCGGTACCGGCGCAATCCGCCCCGCCTCGACTCACTCCAAGGTCAGCGAGGGGATTTTCAGTCTGTCCCGTCGCGACTTCATGTCGCCGCTGTCGCCCCGCTCCGCACCCGCCGCACCGGCTGCCCCCGCGCTGGGCGGCTCCCGTGGCCCCGCCGGTGCTCCCGGTTCGGCCCGCCGGGTTCGGGCCCGCCCCTACGGCTCGGTTCGGCACGGTACGGCACGGCAGAACCGGGCATGGCGCGGTTCCCGGGTCCCCGGTACCACCCCACCCTGCCCGGTCCGGTCCAGCTGCAGCCCCGATCTGAACCTCTCCCGGGATGTGCCGGGGCTCTGGTGGGGCTGAGATGCTGCAGTCCCAGTATAACACCAGTGCACCCCTAACACAGCCCCAGTACAGCACTGGTGTCCCCCCAGTACAGCCCAAACGCCCCCTGTGATACCACGACAGCCCCAGCCCAGGATTCCCACCCCCCCATTACCTCTGCAACCACAAAACACCCTAGAACAGCCCCAGTATAACACTGACACACAAAACCAGTAACCCCAGTACAGCCCAGCGCACAACCCCAGCACAGCAGCTTCCCAACAGCTTCCTGTCACTTTCCAGTACACCCCAGCACACCCCAATACAACTTAGAGCACCCCAGAACACCTGCAGCTGAGCACAATACACCCCAGTAAATCCCAGTACACTCTAGTACACACACAACCAGGTCCCTCCAGTATTGGAGAACACAGCAATGCCACTCTGGATTTGGGCACAAGGACACCCCATGTCACCTACTGCCACCCCCCCGTGGTGCTGTGTCCCTCCTGGTGACACCCAGTGGCCCAGCTAGGGGACTTACGCTCTTCCTCGGCGTGGCAGGCTCAGCTCTTTCTGCAACAAGAAAAGTGAGGGGCAGGATCAGAGGGTGGCCCACGGCCTCGGTGGGGAGGGTGGAAGGGGGGGGGGGGGGATGGGGGTGGGTGTGGGACCTCCACCCACACCCCTGGCAGCATCCCTGCTGCCTGCAGCCAGCCCTGGGCACTGGGGTGTCATGGTCCCTGCTCACCAGGGCGACATGTGAGGGTGACAAACAGCCCACGTGGGGTCAGAGCAAGGGGACTTTGCCTTTCAAGGTCCCTAAGGCTGATGGCCCCATGGCCACCCCCGAGGCCACAAAGGTGGCAGAGCAGCAGCCACCTGGCTGGAGCATGGCCCTGGTGGTGGCGGCTGTGCCCTGTCCCCCAAGCCCAGCTGTGGGGAGCAGCTGGTGACCCCCCAGCACTGTTTATTTTTCCAGGAGCTGGGAATATTTCTTCCCAGAGCTGTTTGCTGGCAGGTGGTGTCACGGGGCAGGTGGTGTCACAGGGCAAAGGGCACCAAACCAGCCCGTGAGATCCTCCCGGTGTGGCACACACCGGCACAGAGCCAGCACCCATCCGTGTGCCACCAAATCACACCATGGAGTGCACAGCTCCCACTGGCACACTGAGAGGGCCACAGCAAAGGGACTGGTGTGTCCCCTGGCACCATGGGGTGCTGGCACACGTGGTGGGGGCACGTGCCAGCTAATGCCCCATCATCACCCTGAGCTGGTGCCCCTGTACCCCTAAGCAGCTTAAACACATTCTCCAGACAGACCATCTGTGTGGAGACACACAGCAGAATCCCTGCACCCCACAACCCCCCCTCCCAGCCCGGGGTGCTCCCCCCACTCTCCACCCCATCCCCCTGCCCACGCCACGCAGGAAATCCCAGGGTTTGGGGCGCTGTGACGCAGTGATGCAGCAGCATCGCCATGGCAACGGGTGACATCAAGCCTGGGCGCACAGGGGACTCGGCAGCCCAGGGGCCCACGGGTGTGTGTCTGCCCCCGGGGAGGGTGTGGGTGCTGGGGGGGGGGTGTTGGGGGGGAGGAGATTTGGGCGCTTTCAGTGCCTTCAGCATCACAGGGTGACCCCAGGCACAGGGTCCCTGCGTGGAGCAGGAGTCCCCCAGCACCCCCTCCCCAGCCCTTCTGTCACCCAGTCCAGACCCCCAGCCACACCCGGGGCTGTACCACCAGCCCCTCTGCAGAAGGAGAGGCAGAGAAAGGTCACGCTGAGAGTTCTGCTGCTCGGCCACCTGCAGATGGGACAGTGGGACAGAGGACAGACACCCGTGCCCCCCACACTCACCCCCAACCCACAGTGCAGCCTCCCCAACCATCTGTGGGTGCAGGGGTACAGAGGGCACCCATCACCACCCATCACTGCCAGGGGCTCCCTTGCTATCCCTGGGGACAGAAGGATCATCCACTGAGCATCCTGGGGCAGTCAGTGCCAGCACCCCCGGGGGACACCCGCCTGGCACGGAGCATCTCCCATCAGCAGGTCCTGCTGGGAGCTGGGATTAAGAGTCAGATGATCCCTGCGGGGACAGCATTGGGGGATGGCTTTGGGGACAGCATCGGGGATGGCTTTGGGGACAGCATCGGGGATGGGATCAGGGAAGCTACTGGGGTTCCCAGTAGGGAAGAGCAGGGACAGCATCGCTGCTCAGCGGGGTGGCATTAGCTCCCTGGTGGCACCCCTCCTGCCAGGGGGATGCTGGCACAGGGCTGAGCTGTCCCTTGGCACTGCAGGGAGTGACCCCCTTAGCCAAGAGCCCCAAACCCCATGGCTCCATCAGCCTCATCCCCAGCTCTGGGCTCTTTCTTGCAGAGCTGCCAGCTCCATGAAGGCAGCTCCGTGCCACCCTCCAACACCCTGACAGCTCCTGCTGGGCCCCAGTGCCCACGGCTCCCTTCTGCCCCAGGGAGTGGAGGGGGGAGGTCACCCGGAAAATCGGGCTGTGGGGGCTGTGGGAGCTGTGATCATCACCTCCTCCCCAAGCACGGGGGCTCTGCAGGGATGGGGGATGATGGGTGGGTGTCCCTTGGCTCCCACCTTTGGAGCAGGGACTCAGGGGTGGCAGCTTGGGGGGACTAATTGGCATTAATTGGCACCAGCATGGTTTGGCAGAGGCCAGCACCATGCGCTGGGCTGGAGGGATATGTGTCTCCCATGGGTGCCCCCAACCCCCAAGCACCTCATGGAGGGGCTGGGGGCCCACCTTGCCCCCACTGGTGGGTGCCCAGCTCCTGTCCTACCCATTACATCCTGCTCAGAAGCAGCCCCCACCTCTACCACACAGCACCCACCCCACATGCACCCAGAGCACCCAACTCTTACAGCACCCACTGCTTACACACACACACACACACACACACACACACACACACACACACACACTTCTCCCCAGAGCACCCACCTCTTCCACAGGCAGCACCCATCTCACCCACAGCACCCACTTCTTGCATCCACCCCCACCCCAAAGCACCCACCCCTCACTCACAGCACCCACTTCTTTCACACCCCCACCCAGAGCACCCCATCTCCCCAAAGCACCTGCAACACCCACCTCACACGCACCCAGAGCATCCCCCCCACTCCACAGCACCCACTTTTTTCACACCCCCACCCAGACCACACAGCTCCTACACGCAGCACCCACCTCTTGCACACGCACACCCCCCTCCCACCCCCCCACCGGACCCCTCAAAGCACCCACCCCCGACACCCCCCACCCCACCTCTCAAATTTGCACCCCCGCACCCGGAGCACCCCCTTTCAGCCCAGGCACCCCGGGACTCCCCCTTCCCCCGCCGCTTCCCGGTGCTCACCTGCAGCCCCCGCCGCCGCAGGATGCTGGGCTCGTCCATCCCGCCCGGTACCACCGGCCCGGTTCCGCCCGCAGCTCCCGGAGCGCCGCCCAGCGGGACCAACGCGTCACCGGACACGCATCAGAACCGGGGGCTGGCACGGGGGTGGCACGGAACGGGGCTGGCACAGCGTGGCACAGCTCAGGGATGGCACGACATGGCACAGGGGTGACACAGCATGGCACAGGGCTGGCACAGCATGGCACAGGGCTGGCACAGCTCAGGGCTGGCACCTTATGGCACAAGACTGGCACATTATGGCACAGGGCTGGCACAGCATGGCACAGTTCAGGGCTGGCACATTATGGCACAGGGCTGGCACAGCATGGCACAGTTCAGGGCTGGCACAGCTCAGGGCTGGCACCTTATGGCACAAGACTGGCACATTATGGCACAACATGGCAAAACTCAGGGCTGGCATATTATGGCCCAGTTCAGGACTGGCATGGCATGGCATGGGGCTGGCATGGCACAGCATGGCACCACCTGCCTGGCTCAGTACAGCCCAGCATGGCAGGATGTGGCACGGCACAGGGCTGGCACAGCATGGCACAGCCCAGGTTGGCACAGGCCGCCTGGCCCGGTACAGCCCGGCCCGTGGCTCCTCAGCCACAGTGTCACAGCCCAGTCTAGCATGGCACAGCCCAACATGGCCCAGTTTAGCACGGGACAGCCCAGTCCTGCTGTATGTTGGCATGGCAACCCCAGCCACACCAACTCTCAGTGTCCCCATGCCGGTGGCAGTGGGAGAGAGGGGTGGGGGCACAGGGACATTCCCATCACCATTGCCCTCCAGCCCTGAGCAACAGCCACACAAGGGGACACTTTCAGTGGGAACAAGGGGACTCTGTGCATGGCCCTCGGTGCCACCCGGTTCCACCATCCCCAAGTCACCCGCCCGGTCACAGGGTGTCCCAGTGACACCATCTTCTCTGCCTCACTGGGGCTTTGTTTGTCACTGGGGGGGGGGGACGGGACAACTCACGCTGGGGAATTTGGGACACAGCTTTTTTGAGGGGGACAGCCACTCACCACCTTGTGCACACACACACACCTGCAAACCCCAACAACAGCCCTGGGGCAGGCGTTTGAGATTCAGGGCTCAAAAACACAACATGAAGTTTGAAAAAAAAAAACAAAAAACAAAAAAACAGCCCCAACCCCCCAGAAAAAAACTCAAAGAGTTTTTGCTTACCTTGTGCTTCTCTCTGGGGATACGTGGCACAACCGGCACGGGGTTTGGCTGAGAACTGGTAGAAAAAAAAAACCAAAAAAAAACCAACAAAAAAAGGGGGAATATAATTTTTTTTAGGTTGCTTTCTCTTTTGCTTTTGGTAAAATGAAGGCATGAAATTACTCGTCAGCCTCTTTTCTACCTGGAACCATCCACCCCTTGGTGACTTCTGAGCAGAAGAGGAAACGCTGGGAGCTGCTCCCGGCACCACGGTTGTCACCGAGAGGGGTTGGGGGCGGTGGGAGGAAAGAAACCCCCTCCCCCCCTCAAGGTGCTTGGGGAACTGAGGGCAGTTTGGAAGAGCCCCAAGTCCAGCGTGGGCTGATGGTGGGGTGGCTGCTGCTGGTGGCGGTGGTGCTGGCACGGGGTGGTAAGTGTAGCGGTGCCGGGAGATGGGAGATAAGGGCAGAAAACTTTCAGTGACTGATTTTGGGGGTGGAAATGCCCCAGGAAGGGGGGTAGGTGATGCCTCTGTGATAGAGATGATCACAGGGACATGACAGGGGCAAGCAGGAGCTGGGGCAAGCGGTACCATCCGGAACCACGTGCCCAGGGAGGGGGGAAATGGTGTTTTTGGGGGTTTTTTGGGTGAGAATCACCCAGTTCCCTGGGTGAGCAACACGGTGCTGGCTGTGCCATGGCTCCAACCAAACTTTGCCCGACTGGCTGTAATTTGGGGTGTGGGACCCCTCCTGCCCCCTGTTCCCCCTGCAGGCATCGCCGAGCCCACTGGCCTCTCCTGCTGGAAGCAATGCCATTCCCAAGGGTTCCTCTGCTCATGGCCACCCCTTGGCCCTGCTGGCAACACCTCCTACCTCCTGAAGCTCTGGTGAGTCAGTGACTGTGTCCTGGTCACCTCATAGCTGTGTCCAACGGGGACACCTTGGGACACTGCCAACTCCCATACAGCTATGTGACACCCCGGACGTGCCACGAGTTCAGGGTGGGCTCCAGGACCACCTACACCCTGAGCCATCGCCGTGTCTACGTCCTCACCAACACCACAGCCTGGGTGGAGGCACACTGGGACGACCACAGACACAGGACCCCCAACATCACACTCTACCTCTATGAGTCCAGTAAGCACCATCTGGGTCAGGATGGGGCAGTGGTACCGGTGCCAATAACCATGAGACCACTTCTCCTTTACAGTCAAACCAGACCCACCCCACACCAGGGTGCCCTTCAACAAGACCCATGGCTGGCTGCGGCTACAGGTGCCATGGCCACCGTGCCACCACCTGGGAAGGCCACCAGAGAGGGAGGCTCGCTTCCGAAAGATGGGCAACAGGACCTGGGTGCAGGTAACACCACCGCTTGCCGGAGATGGAGGTGACCAAGGGGACAATCAGTAGCATGGTGACAGCCCGGGTAACGCCACTGTCCCCTTCCCCCCCCCAAACCCATCCCTGTCCCATCTGCTTTGCTGCATTGTCAGCTCTGCCCCATCCTGCTGCCACCCGTAACAGGATCAGGCTGTGATTCCTGGGATTACACCAGCAGATCCATGGATTAGGGGGATGATGGTGATGGATGAAATGTGGCCTCTGGGATCTCCCCACCCCTCCTGTCAGGAGGGTCCTGGTGTTGAAGCCATAATGCCCCAGCTGATGGGACCCTCCTGGCCACCAGGTCCCCGCTCCCTGTTAGGTTGCCTGGGGGACACAGGGCAGCATCTGCCTTCGTGTCCCAGTCACAAACTGGTTTTACTGGGCGGGTGCCTCTGTCCCTGGTTCTCTCCACAGGTGACGTGTGAGGCAGCAAGGGATGAGGATGACTCAGGTTGGTTTTGTCCAGAGGGATGAGGGGGGTGAGCACCTCCTGGGGGTGCTCCCAGCCCTTGAGGGGAGGGGGCTCTGCCCTGTGCTCCCCCCCCCCCCAAAATGGCAAAAAACTGGGGAAAAGTTGGGGGTTCACCCCCCTCCTGACCCTGCCACCCCACTCTAGTGACCTGTCCTCTGGGGGGGGGTGGCACCTTTGAGGTCCAGCTCCGTCACAAGCCTCCCCACTGGAGCAGCTACTGGAGTGACTGGAGCAGCTCCATCTTCGTTCCTGAGGGTGAGGAAGAGGAGAGGAAGCAGCTGGGATCCCAAAAATGTTGAGAGCCCAACCCGAGCTCCTGCCTCTTACAGAAATCCTGGAGAGCCCGGAGCTGAGCTTCCAGCTGGGAAAACTGGGACGAGATGGTCAGCGGGTGCTGAGGCTGGGCTGGCAGGTAGGGTGACATCCCAGGCACTCCCTCCCAGGGTGTCCCCTCTGCCATGTCATCCCCTGAGCCACCCCCTCTCCCTCCCACAGCGAGTCCCCGGGGACACAGGGGATGTCACTTACACGCTGCGCGTCCGCATGCCGGCGTGTGGCTGTGCCCAGGGGGACGAGGGGGACACCGTGGTGCTGGGGACAGAGCACAACCTCACCCTCTCTGGTGCCGAGTACCAAATCCTCCTGACAGCAGCCAACGATGCCGGGCCGGGGCCAGCACGGAACCTCTTGGTGCCGGCAGAGCAGCGCACAGGTACAGGCCCCACCGGGAGCCCCCCGGGGAGTTATGTGTCCAGCTATCCCTCACCCCCTGCCCCGTTCCATCCCAGATCTCAGCTTCAAGGACATCGGCGTGGCTGGGGACACCGTGACGGCACGGTGGGAAGCACCAAACCCGGGATCTGCCTCTTGCTTCGAGCAGCAACCGCTGGCGGGAGCCCCCAAAGGGGGAGTTTGCACCCAAGGGGATTTCCCTGCCAACAGCATCCACGTGGAGCGAGGCAAGAGACCCCCCCCTGAGCCCCTCCCCATGCCTGTCCCCGCATCCCGGCAGGGATTAAACCAGCACATTCCCAATTCCTGCCCCAGGAACACTGGAAGCCCCGGGGTGTCACCGCCTCGCCGTGCACAGCTGGGAAGCAGCACGAGGCTGGGCCACTGTCGCCGTCACCCATCACTACGCCAGCAACGGTGCGGGGGGGGGGGACGGCCATGGAGCACCAAAAAAGGGGGGTTGTCCTGAAATTAATTCTCCCCTATTTTATTGTAATTTTTTTTTTTTTTTTTTTTTTTTTTTTTTGCACCAGCAGCCTCTCTGGCCGTCCCCATCCGCGCCAACGCCAGCGCCAAGGACGCCACCATTGTCCTTCTCTGGAGTCCCTCCCCCCGTGCGGCCTGTCCCGGGGTGTTGGCCAAGTACCTCGTCTGCCATGCAGCTGAGGGGGACAATGTGACCTGTGAGCAGGGTGGGAGGAGAGTGGGCTACTGGCGGGCCACCAAGGGGCTACCACCTGCTCCTTGTTGTTTGCCCAGATGATGAAGCAGAGGCCGAGGCATCGCACTACACGCTCCGAAACCTACGGCCCGGCACAGCCTACAGAGTGGGCATTTGGGAGGTGACAACAGAGAGGGAGGGGACCTGCCATGCCTGGTGGCATTTCCAGACCAAGGCGCTAGGTAATGGCTGGAGACCCTGTCCCGTTCCCTCCCCGTAGGGTTTTCTCCATGGGGTTCTCTCCCTCACCCCAAAAACCATCTCCTGTGTCCCAGGTGGAGTGCTGGGGACAGAAATGTCACCACCCAGCCATGCCCGTCCCCAGGGAGCACCATGGAAATCCCACCTGAAGTACCTGAGCATCACTCTTGCTCTCCCCACTGCAGCTGCCATCTACCACCTGAGCAAGAGGTGACAGTGTCCCCTTCACCTCCCACCCCCCACCCCCCACCTGTTCCCCCTCCCTTCAACAACCATCCCCTCCCCAGGGCTCGCCACCTCCTCTTCCCACCCCTGCCCGAGCCTGTGGGCAGCAAAGCCATCCAGTTCTGTATGGGAGAAACAATCCAGGTGAGTCCCAAGGGGCAGGAGGAGCTGGATCCAGCCCCCCAGCACATCCCCATGGCAATCCCACCCCAAACCCACCCAATCCTTAGGACCACCCCTGGCCAGGCTTCCTGGAACCTTCTGAGAGGTTCAGCACAGCTGAGCTGCTGCTGCCAGAGCCAAATCCCAGCACGGAGACACCAATGGATGCCAGCATGAGGCCTGGAACACCCAAACCCAGCCTGCTGGCTGAGGAACCAGCAGTGGTGACACGTCTGGAGGTGACACATCCGGTGGTGACATGTCCAGAGGTGACATGTCCAGAGGAGCTGCCATTTGCCTACTGCAGGCAAGAGGTGCTGAGCCCAGTGGGATTTCCAGAACCCAGCAGCACCAGTGATTCTGGTCACCCACCTGATTATGATGATGAGGAGGAGGAGGAAGGAGAGGAGGGAAGGAGAGGGTTGCACCAGCCTCTGGTCCCCATCACCCTGCTCATCTGTGACAAACCCATCACCATCAGGGATGAGGAGGAATGGGACTCACCGCCGGGATGGATGGCAGGATGAGGATACTGAGTGCCCATGGGGGATGCTGAGCACCCACCCCATGGCTCGTGGTCACACCAGCATCTCCAGGGAGTTTTCTGGATTCCAAGACATGGAAGGTGATGCTTTGGGGTGCAGGATCCTCACAGCCTCATTGGTGATAAATAAGGAGGGGAGGTGGGAGCAGGGTCTGGGTAGGAATGAGGGGTTGGGAGAAGAGACAAAGTTCCAGCCCTGTCCCTGCCCTCTTGCCAGGGCTGGGGACAGCATCACCCTGGTGGGATGGGGCAAAAAAACCTCACAAAATAAGCCCTGGCACCGGACACTGGCTACTTGCAAAAATACCCCAAAAAACCAAAAAAACATTTGTTATACAAAAATAAAGGCAAAAAATGAGAGGAAAACAAGGGGTAAAAAATTAAAAAATGAAAGAGGTAAGAAATGAAAGAGGGGAAAAAAGGGGGAAAGTAAGAGGGGACGCCAAGGGTAAAAAAAAAGAAAAGGCAAAAAAATATGCAAAAATATAAAATAAATGCAAAATTTTTTTTGAAAATGCAAAAAATGAAAATAATTCAAATCACTGCCTGAAGCAGTAGGGTTGAGCTGGCCTCTGAAGCAGCTTCCAAAGATTTAGAAGTGGGGATGATCTGCAGAGGGCCTGAGGGTGAGGTGGGGCTCACAGGGCCCCCCCAGCCCCCACCTCAGCCCTGATCTGGGGCAGAACTGGGGCTGCTGCTGCAGATGAAAAGCGGTTTGTGGTTTCAGCAGCGCCCAGGGGCCCAAGGCGTTGACTTACTGAGAGTGCAGGAAAAAAACCAACCCCAAAAAACAACATAAAGGTGAAAATAAAACGAAAACAACGCGGGGTTAAGTGGCACGGGGAAATCCAGGTAGAGGCAGAGCCACCAGCACGGCTCGGCCTCCTGCCTGCTGCTTTTTTGTCCCCGGTTGTGTTTTTCTGAGGGATTTCACTGAAATGACAGGCGGAAACCGCGCGGGTGACAACACGCACCCGAGAGAACACCCGTGGGTGCATCCCGGCACGTCCCCACCGCCAGCCGGGGCCAGGCTGAGGAGTTAGGGGTCTGCCCGGGGATGGAGAGGTGACATCCATGGTTCTGGGGGGACCCCCAGGCCATGCAGGGCCCCCCCGTGGGCGGCTCCGCGCGTCTTGGCTGATGGAAGAGCCACGAGGTGGCACCAGCCCCACGTCCCCGCGGGGCATCCCCGCACCTCCCCCTCAGCCCCTGCACCCCAAATCCCCAAGATCGGTGTGGACACCGATGAGCTGGCAGCTTCCCAGTTCCAGAGTCCCGGCTGGAAGGCTCAGCACCGGGGATCCGGGTGGGATTTGGGGACAGCAGGACAGCCACGCGCTGTCACCAGTGCCAGCTCGGCTTTCAGCCCCCACCCTTATTCCCAGAATATTTTTGTGACCGGACCAGCAAAGGGCACAGCATCGAGGTGATACTGGGTGGCAATAACACCACCTCACCCCACGCGGGTTAATGATTCCTCCGCAGGGAATAACCCCACGCCGGGGCTGCTGCTTGAAACCCCCCCAGGGAGGTGGAAGGGGACAGGAAACCCCTCTGTGGTCACCTCCTGGGGACCCAGCCCACCCCTGGCACCACTCATGTCCCCCTGACACTCTGGGCACAGCTTTGTCCCCACCACCAGCCCCACTCATCCTTCCCCACACGTGTCCCGAGTTGGTCGGGGCTCTGCCGGGAACGCGGCGCCACACGGAGCCTACAAGCAACGCGTGGGTGAAAAACTCATTAAACCAACCTCGCTAATTAGTGCCAGCGAGAGGCTGGGGACTTTCTAATGAATTGAAATTTCACGGGGAATTGAAATTTCACGGGGAATTGAAATTTCACGGGACTGCTTCCCAAATGAGTCTCTGCGGGGGACAGAGGGGTCACTCGCAGCCCCGGGACGTGACCTTCCCCCCCCCCCCCCCCCCCCCCCCAGCCGGAGCCGACACCGGGCAGGACCCAGACACCCCGCAGGGCAGGGGTGGCACCTGGGGGACTTGCCACCCCCCCCCCCTTATTCCCACAGGTGACCTATCTCCAAAAGCAATCTGCACCAGGGACATGCAGGGAAGGGATTTACCCCACACTGCTCTTGCTGAATGGAAAATTTGGCCTTGCACCCCCCCCCCCCTCTCCCCCCCCAAAAAAGCCAGGGTGCAGCTCGGGAAGCTGTTGGGAGCCTGGGATTTTTTTTTTTTTTTAAGCTCAGGTAGGCACCGAAGAAAAACCGTAAAATAACCAGAGGGGCTTGCTACAGTTCCATAAAATCAGCTCCTGGGGGGGCTGAACCCCTGGGGAGTTAGGGATCCATCCCTGTGGGTCTAGGATGGGATTTTGCTCCCAGATGGAGGAGTTTAACCTGGTTCCCAGCCTTGGGAATCACAAAAAGCCTCTCAAAGTGACAGTTAAGGCTGCAACCCTGCGGCCCCTTCCATCCATTCATCTCCCAACCCTTTTCCCAAACCCAGCACTTTTTTTTCCCCCTTCTCCCGATCCCCACCCCATGGAGGAGCTGATCCCCAGCCGGGATTTGCCAGCCTGACCAGGAGCCGTGCCAGGCAGGAGGAATGATTTGCCAGGCAAAATGCCACCTCTGCCACCACCTACACAATGCCACCCGCTCCCTGGGGGCCATTAGGTGACAATTCAAGAGCTGCTTTGACTTAATCCTTGTGCAAACAAATCGATCCCCCCAGTATTTTGTTTATTCTTTAAACAGAATTCAGGCGGCTCAACCCCCCCTTACTCCCCCCCACCCAGGACCAACCAGGAGATCCTCAGGTGGGGGGAATTCGGGCTTTTCCTCCTTCAAAAAAAAAAGCTTTTTTTTTTTTTTTTTTTTTTTTTTTTCCTTCAAAAAAAAAAAAAAAGCTTTTGGGGTTTATCCCCACCCCCAAAAAACCCCACACAAAACCAAGAAACAAACCAAACACCCCAACTCTTGCTGGCACAGGAGAGGGGAGGGGGCTGCAGGGAGCACAGCTGGATGGGTGGGCACAGCTGGATGGGTGGGCACAGCTGGATGGGTGGGCACAGCTGGATGGCCAGACAGACAGACAGACAACCGTGCCTGGGCTCGGCTTGTTTTTGAAAGTCACGAGTATTGCAGCCCCGGCGTTTCGCAACCTTTTCAGTGTCACAACAACAACAACTGCAGCTCCAGTTCCCAAACAGGACCCAAGCACCCCCGGCTCTTTCCTGCTCGCGTCAGCCCCAGCTCGTTTGCTGCAACCGCTTCACCCGCTCCTGCCAGAGCCAAGAAGGGAAAAATAACTCCAAGCAACAACAAAATTCAATTTTCTCCCCTCCCCGCTTTCTTCCCCACTAAGCTCGGGGCCACTCGAGCTGCTCAGATCACTGCAAAATCCCTGCCCGGCCCAGCACACGAACTGGGAGAAGAGGTAAAAAAAAAAAAAAATAAAAAAAAATCACCTTCTCCTGCTGCCAAGTGAGAAACACCCGGACAACAGCAGGAATTCTTTTTTTTTCGGCACTTTTAACACTTCAGGCTGGCTGAGCTCAGGGCCAGCAGCCCCAGGGGCAGCTCAGCCTTTGGCACCGCTGAAGCTTTCCAGGCTTTGGCAAGCACCCGGCGCAACCATTGAATTATTTGGTCTTTTGTTGTTGTTTGTTGCGGGTTTTTTTTGTTTTTGGTGGGGTTTTTTTTTGTTTGTTTGTTTTTTTGTTTTTTTTTTTTCCCCACAGCCTTATAATAATAAAAGAAATCAATCATAAAATGAGGGTGTTGGGAGTCGGGTGGCCTCCCCAGCTCTGGGGTGAGGGGGAAGGTGAGGACACAGCACCCTTATCAACACACACACACACACACACATTCCCTGCAGCGTAAACATATTTTGCTCTCACGACAGCCGGGGTCGACTTCAGGAAAGCCATCTCGGTAGGAACCCAGGGAACCTTCCCTTACCTCCTCCCCACCCAAAAAAAAAAAAAAAAAATTAAAAAAAAAAATCTCATTTTGCAGCAACCCCCTATCCACGCACCCAGGGGCAATTCTAGTGTGAGGGTTGCAGCAATAAACCCAGCACCCAGAGCCACCCCCCCACCCAGCCAGCCCCACTTCCGCGGGGTTTTACAAGCAGATCGACTCTCCCTCATTTTTTCACACACAAAAAAGATGGAAAAAGCAGAACAAACCAGCTCGAGGCCACCCCCAGGACTGTCCTGGGGCTGCTGTCCTCAGCACGGCCACCTCCAACCGGCTGGAACCCCCCAAGCTATCTGGGGCTCCATCGCATTTACACAGCTGCTCGGCAGGAAAATTCTGCTCCCTGTCAACCCTTCCATTTTAAAAGGAATTGGGTGCAAGTTTGCCAACGAGGTGGCTAATTGGGGAGGTGGTTAATTGAAAGCTCCTGGTGAGCAACTCTGTAAGCACACTTGGGGTCACCTTCTCCCCCACAACGGGCTTGGCTTGAGGGTGTTTTGGTTGGGTGTTTTTTGGGTTTTGTTTTTTTTTGTTTGTTTTTTTTTTTGTTGCTGAAATCAGCTCAAAATTGTTGCTTCTCGCAGGGTAGGAGGGGAAAAGAGGGAAATAAAAAGGAGCATGACCCGATTTCTGGAGCCTTGGAGGCTGTGGTGTAAATGGGGGAATTGAAGACAGGGTGTGCCAGGGTCACCCCATGGCAGAAGCTGGGAGCAGGGCTGAGATTGTAGAGGACAGAAGTAGCGGTGACAGCATCCTGATCCTTGGTTCACAGTAGGGGATGCCCAGAGCATCCCACCAACACCTGGAGCATCCTCCTGGCACCTGGAACATCCCACCAGTGAGGGCAGTGGTGCTGTTTGCATCCCCCCTGGTGCCAAAAGTGGCACAGCAGCAAGGGTTTAGCTGTGGGGAGGTGGCATCGTCAGGACAGGGGATGTCACCAGGTGTCAGGGGACGGGCACCCCACACAACTTGCAGAGCAGAGCCTGGGAGTGAAGGCAAACACAGCCAGGCTGGGGAACGGTTCTGGGAGCAAAGTCCCATCTGTGGCATGAGGCACAGCCATGTCACTCCCATGTCCCCAGCTGGGCCAGCACTGTCCCCACGTGGGGCTCTGTTTGTGTGCCAACACCACACGCGCTGCCATCGGATGACTCGGGCGGGGGGGGGGAAGGGGGGAAGGGCTGAGTCTTTTTAGTGGTGGTGGTGTTGTGGTGTTGTTTGTTTTTTCTTTTAACAAAGCCAAAATATTTGTGTCTCCGGTGACTGGCTGAGTCCAAGATCCTGGAGGGAGAGGGGGCACTCGGCTTGGTGGGGAGGGTCCCCACTGGCAGTTCCAGCCCCTTGCAGGGTCCTGGTTGTTTATCCATAGACAAGTTTGTGCGGGGCACCTGGCCCGGTCCTCACTCCCAAACAACTGGAGAAAAGTCAGAAGGTCACAAAAATTTTCCATTGGCCGAGGGAGGGAGCGGTGACAGCACTTGGGGGGGACACAGTGAGGGGTGCCAAATAGGAAGGGGTCAACTCCAGCAGAAAAACCAAGAGGTTGGGTGTGATACAGTGAACAAAGGTGATGGTTTGCCCACAGTACCAGCACCCAACACCCAACGCCATCGAGGGGGGGTGGGGGGGGTTCTGGTGAGCGCCGCGGGATGGGACACACGGCACAGGCAAGGATGCTGGGGCACCAACCAGTCCTGGTTTCTCCACGGTTTCTCCCCACACTTGAAGGGGTTCCCAGCCTGTTAAATCCGGAAAAAAGCTGCGATTCCTGTCGAGCCGGCAGGGAAAGCCCCGCGTGGGGCTGCAGGGCCTGGGCCTGCGGTTCCCGTGGGCGGGAGCGGCTCCGGCGCCTGAGTCAGCGGGAGAGGGGAGGCCCTGGCACCGCCCTGGCATGTCGGGGTGCCCGGCTGGGCCCTGACAGAATTCTGGCACCCCAACGCCAAAGGGGGATGCCGGGGATGCTGCTGGGACTGAGCGGTGCTGTCTGTGGCACAGCCAAAGCGTTTCCCGGTGTCCCCAAGGGCTGGAGGATGCACCGGCACAGAGCCTGGGGAGGAGCAGCCCCCTGTGGGTCCTGAGCACCCATGGGTGCCCACCCCCGGGGTGCAAGCCCGGCGTCGGAAAGCTGCAAAGATGCTAAAATTGGGGAAGATGGGAGAAGGAGCAGCTTGTTTTGGGTGCTGGATGGGTGCCCGAGCCTGGGAGGCAGCAGCCGCCCCGCTAATCCCCGGCACTCACAGCACAGGGGCACATTCTGTCCCTGACAGCGCTGGGACGGCTGCGGGCGTCGAGTGTCACCCTCACTGCCTGAGTGTCACCCTCACTGCCTGTCACCCTCACTGCTTGGCACCCTCCCCAAGCCACAGCCATCCCATCCCAGGACAACAGCCTTGAGCCAAGGCAGGGACCCAGCGACCGCCGGCATTACAGAGCTGGGGGGAAGGAAAAGCCCCCAGCATACTGCAGAGAAGGACCAGGAAGGGGGTCCTGACAACTTATAGGGTCCTGAGATGCTCCAGGGGGATCCCAGCACCCTGAAAAGCCATGAAGTGTGTATGGGAGGGTCCCAGCACAATATAGGGTCCTGAGTTGGGGTTCCCAGCACCCTGTAGCACTGGGAGGTGTGCTGGGTGGGTGTCCCAGCACCCTGTAAGGTCCTGAGTTGGGGGTCCCAGCACTCTGCAGACCCTTGAATTGCCTTGGAGGGGTTCCAGCACCCCACCGCCCAGGGCAGGGAGGGGTGGGTGTCCCATATTTTTGGGGCTGGAGGGCAAAATGAAAAATAAAAGAGCAGAGGTTAGTTGGGAGGGGAGGTACAGGGCAGGGGGGAGGTTGGCGTTTCCCTGCCTCTTGCGAGGAGCAGATTGTGCCGGGTGGTCTGGGAAGCATTTTCCAGCACTGGGGGCCAAAAGTTATAAATATCCCCAGCACTGTGATTTCATAACCTGCCTCCTGCCTCTCTGTGCCACAGCTGACACTGCCACGCATGGAACAGGGCCATTCGGACTCAGCACCCACCCATGGAGCCCCCCTGAACAATCCCCCCCTCCCATGTTGGTAACTGGGAGAATGGCCAGGACTGTTCAAACGAGGACTTTGGAACTGGGAAAGATAAACAGCAGCAGCAGGGGCATGGCCAGGGACGGTGGAAGTGTTGCCAGGGTAAGGGGTCCACACTCCATGCCCCGGCTCCAAGTATCCAGACAGGGTATTTTTAGTCCCTTTGGGACTGAGGAGCTGGAAGTGATCCAGTCGTGCTGTGCCCCCAGCCTGGCAGCCCTACTATCCCCTGAGAAAAACCTGGAGGCATCAGCAAGAATTCCTGCTGGAAAGATCCCTTCCCACATGGGGAGTGGGAGCAATGCCCACTGGTGTTGGGTTCCCCGGCCTGGCCTGGCCTGTCCCCAGGGTTGTCACCATCATGGTGGGATGTCTTTCCCAGAAAGACTCAGTGGGATGAACGGGATGCTCTCCTCCCCCTCCAGCCCTGGGAATAAGCATCCCCTTGTGCAGCCAGGGCAGATGATCAGGGTCTGACCAGCACCATTCCCACCACCGGTGCAGAATGGCAGCCTTGTGCTGTGCTGAGGGGATGATCACAGGGATTCTTGCAAAGGAACTTTTAAGCAGGGAGAGGGTTGGAGGTTTTGCAGGGGGGGGGGGTGTGTGCCCTCTCTGATAAGGGTTGGACTTGATGATCTCTGAGGTCCCTTCCAACCCAGCCGATTCTATGATGTCCTCAAAATGCCCCAGTGTGGTTGAACCACCAGGCCATGCAGCAGCAGCCACCGCGGGCGGCAGATCCAGGCACGCGTTTCCCTGGAGGAGGGTGCAAACCAAATTCCCTGCAAGGATGGTTCATCCTCTTCCAAGGAAAATGACTCAGGGTGGCCAGGGATGCCAAATCAGTTTTGAATCAAGGTTGCAGGAGCACTGGGCAAACTCAGGGACAAGTTATCTCTCTGCCCGAGGCCCAGGGCCTGGCCCATGGAGGGAGCATGTGCTCTGACGCTGAGCAGGTCAGTAAACAGCACCAAAAAAAAATTTTAAAAAGGGTGAAAAAAAATTAAAATCACATTCCAGCAGCAACATTTTAAAACAGCATGGGCTGGGGAAGGCAGAACTCAAACTCTGATTCAACCCCTGTTCTGCATGTGCCAAGATTTGCAGCGCTCAGCAGAGATGTGTAGCATGGCAACACCATTAAAAAGCAAATCCCAACCCTGGGGAGCAGGTGAAGGAGCTCTCTGCTCTTCCTGCACGTTGCCAGCGTGCTGAGGCTGATCCCAGCCCTCCTAGGGAATGATGGAGCCACCACAGGAGTGTCCCAGCTCCCAGTTGGACTTTCCGTGTCCCTGCCAGGCTCTTGAGATGGAGAAGAGTGAATCTCCAGCAGCCTGGACACAAATAGGGAGTGAGAGTGGAAAAATACAAAATACAACAGGATTGCTCAGGAACCTGCTGAGCCAGGGATGGGGAAGGGGCCAACCCAGCATGGGGGTGTTGGAGCTGGAGCATTGCCCTGGGCACACACTGCAGGAGCCCAACACCCAGGCAGGGCAGGGGGCTCTGGGGGGTTGAATCCTGCTGAGGAGCAGAGCTGGTTGAGGGACCCAGTTAATCCCAGTGCAGTTTGGGACTGGGTGCAGGGTGGAGCGGGGTGCCTGTGGGGCCATGAAGTGAGAGGACGGAGAGTTCCTGCTCTGAGATCCCAGCTGCCACATGAGCTGCATGGCTCTGGAGAAGGGGAAGCAGAAGGAAAGTGCCAGGCAACATCTGGCAACATCTGGGTTTATTCCCCACAAAAGAATTTATTCCCAACAAAAATTCCCCAACAAAAAGTGGTACAAAAAGACTCATCAGAGACAAGAGTGGTCGTTACAAAAGTGTTCACAGATACAAAAAATAAAATAAAACCAAAAATCATCTGAGCAACCCCCAGGGAGCATGGCCCCAGCGTGGACTCTGCGCTCGGCTTTGGTCACACCTGGGGGGTTTGCTCAGTGAGGGAATGCAAAGGTCCTCAGCACCCAAATTCTGCAGAGCCCCTGGCATGTTCAAGCAGTCCTTGCTACAACACCCAGCTCACTGGTTCCCACCCCAGTAAGCACAGGTTGCTGCTGTGTCACCACCACACCGGGTCCACTGACTCCTCCAGGGGCTAAGGATCAAGCCCATGCTGGACTCCTGGCCCTGAAGGACTCATTTCAACTCCACATCTCCCATCAGCATTTGTGGAAGCCATCAGTCTCTGAACAGGCTTCCTTCCCATCTACTTGGCCACCAAGGAGATGCCAGAGCCACAGTTCCAACCCCCTGTGGCAGTACCATGAAGCCGGGGGTGAGGGTTTTCAGCCTCATTGTGGTGGACACCTCAGCACATGAGGCAGGTTTGGTGCTGACACACAGGACTCAGCTTTCTTGTTCTTGGTAAATAGCACCAAAATGCTGCTGTGAGCTCATAAATCCATCCCCCCAAGTTCTCTGCCCTGAAAACAGCCCAAGGGAGCCCTGAGTTTTGGTAGACTACCCCAAATCATTCCCCCTGGAGGCATCACCAGGCTCGTGGCAAAGATTATCAGCAGTGGATGAAGTCTCTGCTTCATTTGGCCAGAAAAAAGCTTTTGACTTCCTTAGGGAACTGCAGTCCTGGTGAGCTGCTGCAGCAGAAGGGCTGCACCTGCGTCCCCACGGGACTCAAACCCCAGCAGATTAAAATATTCTCAAGAAATTCCAAGAAATACCTCCAAGCTCCTGTTTTCCGCTCCAGGAGTGACCAGAGCACAGCTCCTGCGGGCAAGGGGAGAATAAACCTCCCCCTCTTTGTACCCCCAAACCCTGTGGCAGTTCTTGACCCTCCTCCTCCTGCCCAAGAACACACGCAGAGCTGCTCCACACCACGGGGTCCCACATCTTCTCCTACCATACACAAGTCCTTGACACCAAGCTGGGTGTCAACCCGTGGAACAGTCACAAGAGGAGCCGAGCGCAGTGGACGGAGCCGGGGGGGCTCGGCACTGCGGGAGCTTCACGGCCACCATAGAACCCATTTCCAGCCCAAGGTACTGCAAGGGTGAAAGCTTTCATCCCAAGGGGATGTCACCCCTGGTATCCCAAGGGGATGTCACCACACTGACAACCAGGTCCGATGCTCTTCTCTCAACAGGTCATGCAGCGTGGACGGATGTCGGCTGAAGGGGGGTTGGGATCGATCTGCAAAGCCAAGTTGAGAGTCAAGAACTTCAGAAGTGAGAATATCCCAGCCTGGTCCCCACCAGCCCACCCAGCCAGGGGGGATTTGGTACCTCTGAATACAGAGGAGGTGGTCGGAAGCGAAATTCCTGGATGTAGGCAAAGAAAGGACCTTCCAGGATGCCACCGAGTTCGCTGCGGCATGGTGGAGCCAGGCTCTGCTCGGCCTCCGGGCTGGACACGACTGCTGAGTATTCAGGAGGAGCTGAAGGGAGGAGAGAACCCTCAGGGAACAGCAAACTCCATAGATGGGAGACATAAAAAAAGCCTCAAATGCATCATTTCCCCAGTTCGCTGGGGAAGGAACCCAGGAGTTGCAGCACCACAACACAAAAAAATTAAAGTAAAAAAGCAAAAGCTGGTCCTGGAGCAAAAGAGGAGGTTGAGAATTTGCTCCGACCCTCTCTGCCCACAGAAGGGTGCAGCACCCAGACAGCTCCCAGGGGAGGGAGAGGCTCACCCTCTGGCTGCTCCGGGATGGTGCTGAGCCAGTCCAGGTTGACACTGTACTGGCTGCTGACGCTGGATGTGCGGCTCCCGAAGGGATGAAGGGGGATGGTTCCAATGACAAGTGGCAGTTCCAGGAGCAGCTTGGACGTCCCAGGAATATCCACACAAACCTGCAGACAGGAGACAGCATGGAAGCTTTACTGGTGGTGTTTCTCCTGGCCAGAGCACTGGCTAGGAGGGATTTTTTTCATGGAATCATTATTGAAGGGTTTGTGTTGGAGGGACCTGCAAGCTCATCCAGTTCCAACCCTCCTGGCATGGGCAGAGACACCTTCCACTACATCAGGTTGCTCCAAACCCCATCCAACCTGACCTTCAACACTGCCAGGGATGAGGCAAGCAATTCTGGCAGTGGGATGGAAAGGGAGAGGAAGGGAAGAGCCAACCCTGCACTAAGCCACCTGCAACGCTCCCCAGGAGGTCCCCTCACCTTTAGGGAATATTCCACCTGGATGATGCGGCACTGGAGGATGGATGGACCCACTGGGGGAATCTTCAGGGCCCGCCCGTGCCACACTTCCCTCTTCCCTGCTGCGATGGAGTCACCCACAATGGTGGTCACCACTGCTTTCTTCTGCTTCTTGGTGCCCCGAGCAATGAAGGTCTGAGTCTGGACGATGGCCGCCTTGGGCACCACCGCTCGGCTCGTTCCGTTGTCAATCTCAGCAAAGATAGGGATGACCTCACCTGCCAAAAGACACAAACACAGATGATGGAAGAGGGGAAAAGGAGCCCCAAGCAGCTCCTGCAGGGGATCACCAATGCTGGTGATACTTTCTGGCTGGTTTTGGAGCCTGTCCCCAAGAGGCTGCCTGTGGCAGGTGGACACACCAAAGGTCTCCCACTGATTGTTGGTGGGAATTCTCCCACAGAATTCAAGAGCCCAGTGACCCCAATAAGGGACCCCAAGAACACAGTGAACCCAAAGCCCTTCTGCTGGGCTCACCAGGGGTGTATCCTTTTCGGTCAATCTTGGCAGTCACAGAAACCTGGCCACGGTTGCAGTACCAAGCACGAGCAAGTTTCTCCTTAGCACCAGCCTGGGGAGCCTGAAGAAAAGGAAATTCAAGTATTTTGTAACAAAGGATGAAACTGAAAGCAAGCACCTCCCTGGCACCAAGAACCTGCCGGGGAAACATCAGCAACAGCTTCAGGATCTGATGCAAGATGTTGTTGCAATACATGAAAAGTTTCCAAAAACTCAAGAGCCATGGATGATCTCTGCCCAGCCCTGGAAACACCAGAGAGCACAAATTACAGGGGACAAAATTCCTTCTGAAAACCAGCCCTGCACTGTGATGCCCGAGCAGGGGCAGACACCTTCCCCCTGGGCTTCCTGGGGCAGTTTTGGGTCTTTTTGCCCCGAGGTGGAGCAGGAGGAGCTCACCAGCAGTGCAGGTGTGTTGATGTCGATGGGTTCAATCACTGTGAACTCCTTCTTCACCTTCTTGACTGTTGCCCAGGGTCTGTGCAGTTTGGCTTTCACCCAGTAGCGCACACTGCCATGCTTCCCCTCGAAGGAGGTGGCCAGGGTCCTGGGGAGGAGCAAGGAGCAAATGAGAAAAGTTTCTCTAACAGAAGGTCAGTTCTGACGTGGTCTGAGACCTCCCAGGGTCTGCATTGGTCACCAAGAGGCACCCACATTGTATCAGGGTAACAAAAAGATGTCCACTTACTCAGGGAGCTGGAAGGTAAAGGGGAACTCGTGCCTCCCTGCCTGCAGGACGGTGACTTCACCATTGTCTGTGGGCAAAACAGATTTCAGAAGATTATTTCTCTCCTCCAGATCTTCCTCCTTGGGAAAATCAGTGGCTGAGCTGCACAGTACCCCCCCAAAAAATGTACCCAAAATGTACAGCACCCAAAAAAAAATGTACCCAAGATGTACAGCACTCAAAATGTACCCAAGATGTACAGCACTCAAAATGTACCCAAGATGTACAGCACCCAGTGAAAGAGCAGTGGGATGGCACAGGAATATTTCTGCCAGCGTTCAGCTGCAGCAGCAGTGACACAGCTGTGACACCAGAGCAGGGTGCCAGGTGCTGGTGTTCTCCACGTGTCCCCAAGCATGTACGACCTGGTCAGCCTCCCCAGGTGGGCTCTGCTCACCCTGCAGAAACCCCCAGGGTTTCAACCTCCATCCTGCCTGCACGTGCACCCAGACTCCATCCTGCCCAGCTCCTAGGGCACCCAGCACCCAGATTTCAGCTGAGAGGGTGGTATCGTGCAGCCAGATTTCAGCCAGGGTGTCTCAGGCACCCAGATTTCAGCTGGCTGCAGTGTCTGCAGCACCCAGCACCCGAGGTGTCCCATGCTGAGCCATGCACCCAGATTTCAGCCGGGGGGGTTTCATGCACCCAGAAGCTGGGTGTCCCACACACCCAGGTTTCATCCAGCTGGGGTGTCTGAAGCACCCAGCACCCTAAGTGTCCCAGGCACCCTGATTTCAGCTGGGGGTTCTCATGCACCCAGCAGCCAGAGGGGAGGTCCCAAGGCACCCAGATTTCAGCCAGGGAGGGGCGGGGGGGAAGGTTCTCAGCAGCCAAGGGGGTCCCAAGGTGCCCCATACACCCCAATATTTCATCCCCCGGCGGCCTCCAATGCACCCACACCCCTACTCCTGGAGCCACCCCCTATGGGTGCCGTACCTGTGGGTGCCACCAACGTGTCGTGATGATTAAGAAACTCCACCCGGTCGCTGTAGCTTTGCGTGTAGGCTGTGCTGGAGCCAGCGCTGCGGGATTCGGTCCAGTGAACGCGGGCAGCGCCCATCGCCCGCAGCCTCAGGGCTCCGAGCCTCGCTGCCGCCGCCAGCTCCAGCACCACCCTCCCCGACACCGTTTGCCCGGGATTAAAGCCAACCGGACCATCCCTTTCCGTACCTTCTAGCACGATTACAAAACGTTTCAAACGATCGAAAATCATGGCGAGGAAAAAACAACAACAAAAAAACCCAAACCAAAACCCCCTCAAAAAAAACCAAAATAACCCAAACCACAAAACCCCACAACCTCCCGACTTCAACCTCTCCCCGCCCGCCGCTGGTTTTAAGCGCCCGGAGCTCCCGGGGGCGGCCCTGGTGGGGCGGGACGGGACGGGACGGGGCGGCCCCATCGGGCTCTGCAAAACAAGGCATGGAGCATGTGCGGGACGGCCCCCCCCCCCCTCCCCCGCACCTCCTCGGCTCCGTGGGCCCCCCACGGGAGGCCCACGCAAGCCACGGAGCCGGGAAGGAGTGTGGGAGGTGATGACTTCTAAGGGTGTGGGTCCCATCCCAGCATCTCCCCCCACGCCTCGATGTCACCGCGAGGGGTGTCTGGATAGTGGCACCCACTGGAATGTGTCCCCAAGAAGGATCAGCCCTCGGTGACCACACAGGGGACACGTGAGAGCTGTGATACTCCTCCCCCCCCGTCTGCTTCCCTGTTGCTCAGTGCCCCCCAGGACCCCCCATCCTGCTGTCCATCCCACCCACATCCCTGACTGGTGCGTATCCCATCCCAGCATCGTCCTCATGGCACCCACAGGAACGTGTCCCAGGGGACCAGGACCTGAGCAGCACCAGCCCCAGGGTGACCACGCAGGGCACACGCGTGTGAGCGCTCCCATCACCACCAGTGCCCCCCACCCTGAACCCCCCCTCTGCCACCACCTCCATCCTGCTGTCCTATCTCATCTACACGCTTCCTTTCCCAAGAGCTGTTGCCAGGATTCTGAACAGGCTGCAACTGGATCTGGGCTCCTGGCATGGCCAATTGGCACCGAAAGGAAAAACCGGTCTGGGACATGGCTTCCCTTATTTCTAAGAAATCAAGGGCTGGCTCTGGTTCATCTTGTGCAACCCCAGAGGGAGGCAGGCGGGTTGTTAACCAGGCCAGTGCTGGTTTTCCATCACCTCCTGCTGGGGTTTGCATGGAGTGGCTTCAAATCCCAGGAGCAAATCATTCCTGTGTGGGGAAGGCACGGGCTGGGGAGTGGCATTGGGGTAAAAGCATCCAAACTGATGATTCCCAGGGTGGGCATCACCACGAGCAGTGCCACAAGATCACAGAAGAAATCACAGGGTTGTTCTGCTTGGAAAGGACTTTTAAGGTCATGGAAGTCCAACCATAACCCAACTCTACCAACCCTTCACCCAACTCTGCCCATGGTGCTAACCCATGGCCCTCACCACCACATTCCACAGCTTCTGAACACCTCCAGGGATAGGGATTCCACCCCCCCATGGCACTCCTCTGTCAGTGAAGAAATTTCTTCTCCTCTCCAATCTAAACCTCCCCTGGCACAACTTGAGGCTCTTTCCTATTGTCCTGTTGCTTGTTCCTTGGGAGCAGAAGCTCCAACCTCCTCTCAGGGGGTTGCAGGGAGCCAGAAAGTTTTTCCTCAGCCTCCTCTGCTCCAGGCTCAACACCCCCAGGGCTCCTCAGAAGTTCTCCAGACACTTCTCCTTGTTTTCCAGACCCTTCCCCAGCTCTGTTGCCCTCCTCTGGACATGCTCCAGTCCTTCTTGTCATGAGTGGCCCCAAACTGATCCCCAGATTCAAGGTGTGCCTCATCAGTGCCCAGCATAGGAGGATAATCCCTGCCCTGGTCCTGCTGGCCACACCAGTGCTGATGAGATGTTGGCAAAGGGAGGAGAAAGGGATCTACACCCGCCCCAAAAGGGTTAATGCAGCTTTAGAAACCTCTACTTTCATCCTGATTGTCACAGTTGTGGAGCACCAGAGCTCTCCACCCCAGGCGTGGTTTGGGGACAAGACAAAAGAGGCCTTAAAGAAATATTACTTGGAATTTGGCTGCTGAAATATTGAGGATTTTTTTGGGTTGCTCCCAGCCATCCCAAGATCTGCTGTGCTGTGTGGGGTTGATCTCAGCCACCAAAAATGAGCTGGGCTGAAGCCTTGCAAAGCTTGAGTTGTCACCAAGGGCTGACTGGGATTATTTGTCTCCTTCCCCGAGGGATGGGGATGGGGTTTGGATTTGGGTACGTGACCATTTGCAAAGATGAACACTGAGAAGGGAACCCAACAGCAATGGGAGAGGAGGAAGGCAGGCATGTCACAGGAGTTTAGGGGTGATGCCAGCTCTGGGAAGGTGCCTGGTGTCCCCCCAGAGATCTATGGTGACATTAGGGGGGGGGGGGAGGTGTCTCAGGCAGACCCAGGCTGCTCCATCCTGCACTTGGCATGGGACCAGACTCCTGCCCATGGGACCTCAGTCTCCTGTGTCAGCTTCATGAGATGCCCCCAGCTACCTCTTGTTGCCTCCATGTGGGATGGGAAAAGCCCCTCTGACCTCTTTGGGATCCCAGCACCAGGGGGGAGTCTCCTCCAAGAGCTTTCCATTCCAGAATGCTCCTGGGTGCCCAACTAACACCCAGGCCAGGCTGGTGCAGGGAAGATCTCCAACTCTTCAGCCCCATCTAGAGTCTGGCCAGGCTTAAGCTGTGGTCTCAAGAGGAACAGACACCACTGCTGGGACCTGGTGGGTTCTTCCCACTGGCCCTGGAGCCACAGAAGGTTTCCTGGAAAGCCAGACAGAGAAGAGTGCAAAAACTAAAATGGTGAGTGAGCAGCTCTACCCTGACCCAAAATGGGGACAAGATGGGACCATGAAGGAGCCTTGCAGAAGCTCACACTTGTGTACCAACATCCCATCCCTGCAGGATCTGGGAGTGCTGTGTGCAAGGATTAAGGTGTTCGTCAAGTCCACCCCACAAGGGGACAAGATGTGCTCTTGACCCACTGCTCCAACTCTCCTGGTTGTCTCCATGAAAATAAAATGGCTTCCAGATGTTTGCCCCTCCCCAGGGCAGGATTCCAGGCCTCTGGGAGGTGTTGTGGGGTCCTGGGACAGAAAGGAGCACTGCACAAAAAGCATTTCTGTTTCCTAGGGCTCTCTTACATCTCTAGAAGAGCCCAGGGCCTGCTTTGCCCTTTCCCATTAAGCCCAACTCTGTTTCTCTCTTTCTGCTCCCTGAAACGATTACACAATTTCATGGACTCATGGAATGGTCGGGGTTGGAAGGGACCTAAAAGCTCATCCAGTGCCACCTCCCTGCCATGGGCAGGGACACCACCCACCAGCCCAGGTTGCTCCAAGCCCCATCCCAACCTTCCAGCACTTCCAGGGATGGAGCAGACACAGCTTCTCTGGGCAACCAGGGCCAGGGGCTCAGCACCCTCACACCAAAGAATTTCTTCCTTAAATCTTAGCCTAAATCTCCCCCTAAATCCACACAGAATGGCTCTGCCATACAGTCTGAACATCCTTCTGCCCCCCTTGTTTCTTGTCTTGCAGCACAGCACCCGGTGGTGCCAGCACTCAGCACCCTGCCAGGAAACTGCAGATAAAACCAAGGGGGGAGCAGGAGGGAGGGCTCTTATCTCTGCCTCCCTTCCCTCCTCTGCTGCCTCGTTTCCATGGCAAACCCCTGCATTTTTCAAACACCACGTAGACACACTTGAGCTCATGGAGAAGCAGCAAGAAGGGAGAAGTCACTGGGATTTTGGGATGGTGGCATGAAAGGATGGCATCAGGAAGGTTCAGCTCCCCCTGTGCAGGGTAAGGGACAGAAACCACCAGCTCCAAGCCCCAGGAATGCAGGGTGCTGGTGAGGATGCAGTTCCTCCTGCCTGAGGACCTTTCTGCAGATGGCTCCAGGAGCTCCTGCACTACCACAATCCCAGCAGCAAATCCCAAACGTGCTCCTGGCAGCTTGTGGCTTCCCAACAGACACTCACTGCAGGGATAACAGGGAATAAAACTCACCCTGTGACCTTATAGCTTATGTGGACATCACCCTAACATTGCAAGTGTTCAGGACCTTCTCTGCTGGAGCTCAGGGCACGGGCTTGTCCTGTGTCCTTCACTGTAATTGCAATGGCAAAGGGGGATCCTTAGACACAGCATGGAAGAGCCACTTCCAAAAGACAGAAACTACAGAATAATGCAAGTGTTTGGAGCAGATGGCAAGGTAAAGTCATCCAGAAATGGAGGATATAGCCCTCCAGTGCAGTCTAGAGATGGGAACACTTCCAGGAAGGCAGCTCAGGTCCTCATTCCACCACTCATTTCCTCCTGCAACCTCTGTGTCTGCCAGCTAGGGCTGGCACCACTTTCTAGGCTGCAAAATTAAATACTCTCAGCATGAGTGATGTCCCATGGCCACCTCCAGAGCAGGGTGGCACTGTGACACGGGGCATACCATGGTCATCAAAAGCAGAACAAGGAGGAGAAAAAGCCCCAGAGCCGTATCTGTAACACTGCCATTGGAAGGGAGGGTAAAAGCCAGGCACTTTCATCAGAAAAGGCAAAGTTAATGGGGGAAGGGATGGCTGTGATGTCCCATGTCCCTCAGCTCTGGCTCATTTCATCCCAAGAGCACAAAGAATTCAAGCAGCAGAGGTAAGCAATGGGCCATAGGCCCAGCATCAGGAAACCAAACCCAAATATTTACTGAACTCCTAAGTGCTCTTTCCACACTTGCGAACAGACACTTCTGTTTGCACTTCCCTGGGCAAACAGAACAAAACCCACAAGGCTTTTATGCCCCCCAGCCTCCAGCTTGCAGGCAGTCTCCTCAAAACCAGCAGCAGGGAGACCATGGGCAAAGCCAAGAAGGTCTCCAGAAGGACAACACTCCCTAAGGCAGTCCTGGACCTGGACAGATCCTCCTGGAGGGGACACCAGCAGCCCAGGGGCGTCCCAACCCAGCACCCTGAAGCAGAGCTTACCAGGGATGAGCTGGGAGCGGCGGTGCAGGAAGGTCTGGTAGGCTGTGTAGTCCCGGTAAATGGTGTTGAGACCCACGCTGAGGCCCTCCAACCAGTGAGCTGTGGCACGACCCTGAGCCAACACTTCCAGGGCCCTGAGGCTCAGGGCCCCACGCAGCTCCAGCCTGACGTGGCCCCGCAGCAGCTCCCCACTGCCCCAGGTTCCCCTCTGCTCCAACTCCACCGACAAACTCTGCAGCCGTCCCGGGCGCTGCATCACCTCCAGCCTTGAAGGTCTTCCAGGGAAAGGAGGAAAGAGCAAAGGCTGCAGTGGAGAAACCCCTAATTTATCCCAACCCCTCTAATTTATCCCAACCCCTTCCCTGGCCCAAGCCTGTGGGTCTAATCCTGGCCAGGGTTGGCCTCCCCCGGTTTTGGTGGCGATGCTTTGGTGTTGACCTCATGCATGTGAGGCTGACACTGGGACGGGGCTCGTGAAGATGGGTGACGTGGGGTAGTTTGGTTTTTTTTTGGAAAAGCCAATGGAGAAATAACATGAGTTCATCTTATCTCTGAGTCACAGGCACTGTCAGGGTACAAGTGGGACGTGCTGGCGGCTCCGTAGCGGGGAGGAGGTGTCACGCACCACCAAGCGCACCAGCAGAGTTCCACATCACTGTGGGGAATCAAAGAAAGGCTGTTTGGCTTCCCTGCTCAGGCATTCCTGGGACATCGCTGGGAAAGGAGTTCAGAAAGCAAAGGCTCTCATCCCCAAAGCCAGTTTTCCTTCCTGCGGCTGCAAGTTGCGTCAAAATCCATGTGGGAAAGAAAGTGAAGGACCACAGGGGCCTCCCAGCAACTGCTGCCACCAGAAGGTGATGTTCATCATCTACTCATGAGGGGTGGCACAAGTGGCAGTGCCACCTCAGGTGGCATCAAAGTAATGGGGTGGCCTCATAGCAGAGGCAAGTCCCTGTCACTGCACCAAATGATGCAGCCAAGGTGTTTAAATCGAGGTGTTTGCAGTGAACCCTTTGCCAGGCACTGAGGGGAGGCTCCTGTGTGGATTTGCAAGACTTGAGTTATCTGTCTGCTTTCAGCAAAAACTGTCCTTTTCCTGGGAGTTAGATGCCAAGAGGAAAGAGGGGAGGGTTGTGGGTGCAGCCAGACTCGTGTGAACTGAATCCATCTGCTTCAAGAGGCTGAGAGGTGCTCGTGAAGCAGCAGCTGTGACCCTGCTCCCTTTGCCCCCAGGCTGCTCCCTCTTCAAAATCCCTCTATCCCAGAGGGAGTGCAAGCTCAGCATTCAGGAGACTCACGTGAGTTATCAACCAACAAAAATAAAAGGCTCACCTACAGGAAAACAGCCCAGTCATCAGAAGCTGGGGGAGAGCTGCCACGCTGCCTGGCTGCTCACTGACCTTTGGTTTCAGGCCTTGACACCAAAATCCAAACAAAAAAGAAGGGAATATTCCAGCCCTGGCAGTGCCTCTCCCTTTGCTTCTCATCTCTGAGCTTCCCCCTGCCCCAGGGCCTGCTGAGAGGCACCCAGTGGGTCTCACAAATCAGAGATGTGTCACCTGGGTCTTTGGTTAATGTCTCAGTGTTTATTTTTGCTGTCACAACACCTGTCTCTGTCCTTGTTCAACTTGTGAAATAAACATTCCCTGTAATAACACACACAGGAGCCAAGAGCAAGGCACCAGGATGGCCAACAGGTAACACAACAGTCCACAGTGCAACAAGTTCTGGATGGTCACCAAAGAAGGGAGAAGATCAAGGGGCAAAGTGCACTTTCCTCTGGGGACAATATCTTTTCAGGGTCCCCAGTGGGACACAGCTCACTTGGTAGTCTCCCTTTTGGATTTCTGCTGGGCCTCTGAACTTGGGGGTGAACTCATCTTTCTGCTCTGTCCTGAAGAGGTTCTGAGTCTTCCAGGGCAGCCCCAGGTGTGAACATTTGATCTGAGGAGAGAGAAGAGCTTCCAGCAGATGGGGACAGGGCTGGGGAAGAGGCAGCTGGCAACAGGGCATCTGTCAGCTCCTGCATGTGAGCCCCAGGTGGCTACCTGAAGGGTCACCCCCCTGAGAAGCTGCTCATCTCTCTGTACATTCAGGGCATTCTCAGATGAGAAAAGACATGAATCTACCCTGGCTGGATGCCTCTAGCCATGACAGTTTTCCTCTTCCAATCCTCTGCAGGGCACCAGAATCCCCTTCCCCCTCCCTCCAATGTTCCTTGGCTTAGGGGCTTGGTTTTCTATCCTTCTGCTCCCTTCAATTATCTTTTTCAGCTACTACTCTGCTCCCCAGAGAGCATTTACTTGCAGACAAGATTTGATGTGTGGCTGTCCCTTCTCACATGGCTCAAGAGCACACACCAAAACTGATGGTGTTCATGATGAGCCTACAGCTTTCCTTGGTATAATCCTGCTTCCCCAACCCTCCCCCTGGTAAATCCAAATTCAGGCTGTACCTGCTGTAGCACATCTTCAGAGAGCTGCTGTTTCTGCAGTCTGTGTGGGACCAGCATGGCCTGCGTGGTGGTGACAGAACTTTCATCTGCTGACAGATGGGAGTGAAATAAAAAGTAAATCCAAGCCAGGAAAGCTTTGCAGTTTGATTTGCACTCACAAATCTGAGAGCACACGACAGGCTTTGCTATCAGCACTTTGCTGCAAACCTTGGCCCAGGCAGAAAACAATTCTCAGGGTGAGGAGGTAAATGGAAAAAAAACAACCCAAGAAACCCACATGGCACTTACAGGAATATCAGTCCATCTGCTAGTTATGGAGCTGCTCCAGAAGTCTGGGGCCAAGGGAAAGACCAATTCAACTGTGATCTGTTCCACATTTAGTCAAACACATGGCTTAAAACCAGAAAACATTGCAGGAAGGGACCTTGCTCAGCAGCAGAGTGCTGGCCACCAGAAACAGGAAGGCACGTCAGAGGAGGATTATGGTAATGCTTTCCACCACCAGCTCTAACCACATCCCTTCCTGAGGTTGCACAAGCACAGCTTTGGATCAAAATCCTCTTCTTCCTCCCAAATCCAAAAGCAAAACAATTTCTAAAAACAAGGGGAAAAGATCAAGCCACTGGTTCGTGTCCCAGAAATCATTTATGGCACCTGAATACACTGCACATTGCAGAGAATGCCACCTCCTGTCCCAGAGCACCAGGCACCACTGGCCCTTGCACAGAGGCAGGAGAACCTCACCAGGCTCTGCCTGGCACCACAACAACCTGAGCAATGGGGCCTTACTGTGGTAGTTGAAGGGGATGTGGCTCTCATGGTAGCTCTTGCTGTCTGCTGTCACCCTCTGGCTCTGCTCAGGGGGGCTGTAGTCTGCCTGCTGCGTTGTGCTGAAGAAACGGGAGTGTTTATCACCCAGGCAGATGCTGCTTTGATGTCCCTGTGGCTTTGGTGTGAGGTTGCACCTGTCAGGCTGGAGAAGACAAGAGCTGCTTGCACAGAAACAGACTGTCACTGGGAAAGGCACCTTGTTACACAGCCCAGAGCAGGGAGAAGGGACAACAGCATCAGCTTGAACAGTGTACACAAAACCAGAGAGGGTCTCCAGCAGAGAAACACCTGCACAGCAGAGCTGGGAACAAACCTTGGGGTAGGAGAGCTGTGTTGTAGTCATTCTTGCCAAGGCTTGAATTCTCTCAGGGTCTTCATCACCTCTGGGGATGGATGAGGAGTATTTGTCTGGATGGGCAATAGTGACAGGCTCTGGGAACAGTGAGAGTGAAGGATGTCAGAGCACTCCAGTCTCTGAACAATTTACAGTTACAGAAGCCTTCCTCTCATGCAAGAAGTCACAGGAATTAGTTTAGCTATTGAACCTGCTGTGAAAGTGGAGTGAGGATGAAACAGCCTCACGGGGATGATGCCAAGTACATAAAAACCACAAAGTTTTAAATACAAAATTATCTATGAATGCAAATGTCTTTATCCATAATTAGATCCCTAAAAACTGGTGATAAAACCTACTGTAAACCCCAGCAGTGATCTGTCCATATTGCCTGTGAATCACAGCCTTACCCTACCTGGATTGTGCACTGGGAAATGCTCTGATGTCGAGGTGGAGAACCTGGTGCAACCGTCCCCCAGCTGCACGTTGGTGTGGTGGGCCTGGGAGGCAGCAAGTTCCTTATCATAGGCCCTGCAAGAAACCAAATTAATGAGCTGCTTAATTAGCAACATCGATCAGAAAGAGCAGGTCCTGGGGATGCCCATTAGGTTCTCCTCCCCTTACCTGTGTGTCCCCTTCTCGGGAGCACCGTAGGAGTATTTCTGCTCACTTATGGAGCCACTGATTCTGGGATCCCCAAATTTAACAGCAGACACGTGCTGAAGGGAAGCCAAGAGAGCTAGAGAACAGTCACTTAGAGCCCCATCCCTTTGTTTCCCCTCTCTGTCATTCCATCCATCTGGTTTTCACAGATCCCACACCTTTCAGCATGGGAACGTGCTGCGCTTTAGCTGTGTCCTGGTCCTCCCCAGAGTCCTGCTGTTACCTTTTCTCCTGGCTTCGTAGTTGGATTCCATTCACCCTTAAATGCTGCTTGGTAAGAAGTGTTGTAAGAGGGCTGTGCACTCCTTGGAATAGTGGGGAAGCATCCTGCCAAACAGAGAGAGGAAAAAAACAACGATGTTATTTCCAAAAATGCTCTTTCTGCCCTCATGAGGAATTAGAAGATACGGAAACTGTACTCTCCAGGCTCTTTGAGTGTTTCAGTACTCCTGAATCTCTTTGTTACACTGAAACAACAAATTGACCCCAGACTGAGTAAAGTATAGCTGCAGAAAGTGGCTGTGGTGCACAAGGTGACAGTTTTGATGCAAAAACTGCAGCAGCTGAGCACGCAGCATGCATAGCAGACAGATGGAAAGGAGAAAGTAGCTGTAGTTAGGTGATTAACCTGTTTTATGAGCATCAGATCAATTTTACTCGCTATAAAAGAGAAAAGTAAAATACTCAAATGGTTCCAACAGCTCTGATTGCTCAGTGTCACTTCCCAGCTGCCCAGGCAGCCTGTGCAGCTCCCAGGGGAGGGTCTGGGGAGGATGAAGGGGTCTGGAAAGGAGCTCACCCTGGGGTGAGGGCCTGACCACGGGCTGGGGCTTGGGTGCTGGGTAGGAGAGGCTGTAGACGGATGGAGGGAGCCTTATTTTCTCTCTGTCTCCACAAGGAATGTTGTCTTTCCGGGCAGTGGGCAGAGGGGGTGTGTGCAGGGGGGCATGGGGCCAGGGGAAGCTCTCCCTCATCGTGGAGGTGAGGACACGGATGCGGGGGTCTGCGTGCATGCGGACACCCAGCTGGGGAGGCACAGCTGGGGTCACCGGCTGGAGAGGCTTCTCTGGAAAAGCCAAGCGAGTTTCCGAGCAGGTCGCCCCGCTGTCCTCCTGAGCCCGGCTCAGCACCTGCCCTCTGGGGGGTTGCGGGGCCGGGGCCGGCCTGTAAAACCCCCAGATCGGGGGAAAGTGGGTGTGAGACAACGGCTGATGGGCGCTTTCCGACACCCCGCGCTCAGCCCCCAGCTGGATGTGGGACGCCTTTAGGAAGTCGCTCCCTTCCAGGGGGGCCGGGATGACCGGCACGGCGCTGCCCGCCATTGTTCAACAGGCTTCAGCCAGGCCGCTAGGCCGCGTCGCCATGGCGACGGGACCGCCTCCTTCCCGTCGTGCCCCGCGCCGCGCCCCATCCCGGAAGCGTTGCTATGGCGGCGGACGCGCTCCGCGGCCTGGTGGCCTCACTGGAGAGTTACCGCGGGCGCGACCGGGTGGTGAGTGACGGGAACGGCCCGGGGGGGCCCTGTCCTGCCGGTACCGCCGGGCCCTCACCGGGCTTTGCCTCCGCAGGTCCGCGCTCTCTGCTATGGCTGTCAGCTGGCGGGCGGAGTGCTGGCCGGGCCGCAGGAATCTCCGACCGGGCTGCCCGGGGGTCTCTTGGCCGCGTCGGCCCAGCTGAGCGCCTGCCGCACGGCCCTGCGCCTCTTCGATGACTTCGCCATGCTCAGCCACAGCTGCGGCTACGGGTTGGGCCCTAAGGTGAGCGCAAGGCAGGCCGGGGGTTACTGCCAGCCCCCCAGCCATGCTCCGGGTGCCATGGTGTGAGCTCCCTGCTCCCTGCAGGATGAGGATGGGCTGGTGCGGGGGCTCTCGGTGCTCTGGAACTTGGCCAACCAGCTGTACTACCCCTGCGAGCACGTGGCGTGGGCAGCTGACGTGGGCATCATCCGGGTGGGAGCTCAGAAGTGGTGGGTGCTGAGCACGGCGTTCTGGGCCCTCTCCCTGCTCCTGGGTATCCTGAGGTAAGGCTGGGGATGTGCTGGGAGGGAGAGGGGCTGGGAAGGAAGCAGCTCCCCTGGAATCGGGTGAAAACGAAAGAGCCTCTTGGGGGCAGAAGGGTGTTTTTCCTCATGGGCGTGCTTAATGGTAATGGAAAACTTCCCTGTCACAGAGCACAGTCACCCTGGGTGGAAAAGACCTCCAAGATCAGTGAGTCCCATCATTCACCTAATGCTGACAAGACTTTAACTGAGCCATATCCATAAACACTGCTCCTAAATCCCTCCAGGGATGGTGACTCCACCACTGGCCTGGTCACCCTTTCCGTGAAGAAATTCTTCCTAACATCCAATCCATCTCTCCCCTGGTGCAGCTTGAGGCCATTACCTCTCCTCCCATCACTTTTCACTTCACTTTACAACCTCCTGGAAGCAGAGAGCAAGACAGTCTCCCCACAGCCCCCTCTTCTCCAGCCCAAACAATCCCAGCTCCCTCAGCCACTCCTCACAAGACTTGTGCTCCAAACTCTTCCTCAGCTTTGGATGTGACAGGAGAAATAACTCTGTTCTTTTCAGATCCCTGAGAGTCTTGTTCCAGTTGAAGAGAAAGCTGAGGCAGCACAAGTGGTATGATTTCCCTCCTTGGCTAACCTGAACCCAGCCAGATGTCCTCATCTGGGAGCTGTCACTAATTCTGCTGGGCTGCCAATGATCTCACACTTGCTTCCAACAGGACATCCTCAGCTCAGAGCCAAAAGGAGGTGATGAAAGGCCAAGTGAAGGCTGAAGTTCTGAGCATCCTCATGGACGTGGCAGATCTCTCCAATGCCATCCACTGGCTGCCTCCTGGATTTCTTTGGGCTGGCTGCTTTCCTCCGTGGTTAGTAGGCCTGCTGGGAACCATATCTTCCCTGATTGGTATCTACCAAGCATCTAGAGGAGGAAATTAAACTGTAATCAAGCTTCAAAGAGACTGATTTTCACATGGTTAAAAACATCTTTAGTGAGGCAGGGTGTATTTTAGCTCTCCTGGGTGTCACTGACTGTAATTCCACACAGCCTGTAACTGGGACTGGAGCCAAGATGTTGATTACAGAGAGGATTGTTTGCAATTAACAGTTTCTATCACTCTTCATCAGAGAAATCTTTCAGGTGAATGTTTGGAAAAATTAAGAAATCTCCTAGGGCTGGTAAAAAAGAGGGGAAAAAAAGGCACTTCCACCCTTTCTTCTTGTATCCCAAAAAACAACCACAACCCTTCAGTCACATGAGCCAGCAGAAAATCAGCACTGGGAGGAGAAACACCCCCAGCTCTGGCACACAAACCTCCCAAGGGACGAACCCAGGCTTTGTGCTTGGCTCCTCTTCTGACCCAGGGAGGTACCAGGGACCGTGGGAGCTTCCCCATGGGATGTTTTGGTGTTTGAGTCCAGAGGAGATGCTCCGAGGGCAACCAGGAGGGAGTGGTGAAGTGGTGACAGTGTTTGTGCCGATTGTGTTTCTCTGGAGGAGAGGGGGAAGCACCAGCAGCTGTTAACACGGTGCCTTGGGAAGCTTTCTTCCTGTCTGCGTGCTCTTTTTAAGAGGAAACACTGGAAGTTGAGAGTTCCTGGTTAAAACTCTTCCTCTGTCTGTGCCTTCACGGAATGCCAGCGGGTGGAGCTCTTCCACCGGGCTCTGGCAGCAGCCAAAGAACTTTTTTAAAAAAAAAATTATTTTAAATTTTTTTTTAGAGAAAGCAGCAACTTTATTAATCACCTTTCAAAGGACCAATCAACCCGATGCCAAGATGAGTTTTACTTCTGTTTCTAGGCAGTGCCACGAATAAAGGAGACAAATGCTTCAAAGCTGGCCTTGAGTGATCTTTCCTTCTGATAACAGAGCAAGAGTTCCTGACCTGCTTCCAGAAAGCTCCAAACGGTGCCGAGGTGACAGAAACAATTTGTGCTGTGCAGGCTGCAGCTCCCCAGCTGTTCCCAGCCTTCCTTCTCCTCAAATTCTTCACAGCACCTGACTGCCCACTGTGGAAAAGCACCTTCAGGACAGGGTTCTGCCCTAACTGTGGGTGCTGGTGGAGGAGGATTGAACCCACCACGTTTGCTCTTCTTTTTTTGGTTGTTGTTTTTGGCACGGACATGGGGAAACTATCTTCTGCCTGTGTTCAAAGAGCAGCCTGAGGTCTTGATACTCATTATCCTTTGCAGTGTCCTTGCTGTTTATCTGGACCTTCGCCCTGCAGAGCTCCAGCTGGGCTGCAGCAGATGCCTTCCTGTCTGTGCTCAGCTTTTGGTGTCAGATTTGCAGTTTTTGGTACAACTTGGAGCGTGGGCAAGTGTTATCTGGGAAAAGACTGCTGGTTTTTGCAAGCTGAGCACTGGGGGTCCTGTGTAGGTACAGCTGTAGCTCTGCTCCTGTCACCATCTGCTGGGGCTCCTGTGGGTGTTTTTAAATAAAAAATCAGATTCTGTCACTTTGAACCTCATTAAACCATTCCTTCCAAACACGGGTGGGACAATGTGTAACTGTAGGGATTAAAACCCCCAAATAAACCCACCTCTGATGCCAAGTTAGTAAAACCAAACCACATTTTTTACACAGAGAGGACCCTGTGAATCAGCCTCAGTGCCTTTGCTTCAGCCACCTCTTCACCAAGTAACTTTAACTGGTGGCTGGTGAAGCATGAAAATCTCTGAAACTTCTGAAAAATCTCTTTTGCTTTATCTCTGATAAAGGAAAATCTGGTCACTGAGAATTTCTCGGCCTTGTTTTGGTCCCCAGCCAGCAGTACTGAAGGAGCAGTGGTGGCTGATGCCCCTTTTCACACAAACCCTCAGAGGGGCTGACCTCACCCTCCCTAAATCTGCTCGGTTTGGGGCTTTTTTCTTCTCTTTGCTGCCATCAGCCCTGCTCACCTCCTGCTTTACCTCACACAGGGAAACATTTGCTGAGCAGGGCTGTGCTCGGCCCGGCCCTGACCTCCCTGTGTCAGCAAGTGCCGATTATCACTGATGGCGGCTCCCAGCCCGGCTCCATGTGTAGCCCAACCGCACCACCGGGCTGGATGACCCTTTGTCTGCCTCCCCGAACCTTGCTGCGGGAAGAACCAGCGGTACCGGTCCGGGGGTAGCGGCCGATGGGCCCTGGAAGGGGAGGGAATGAGCGGGGAGACGCTGGCGGCGGGCGCAGAGGAGATGAATGGGCTGCGCGTGCGCAGCAGCCACTCTGCCTTCCCATTCACAAAGAACAAGCGGAGGGCGCTGATTGGCTGATCCCAGGCGAGGGGGCGGGGCCAGAGGCGGGGTGTGGCGCGGGCGGCGGGACCGGAGCGAGCCCCGGGCCAGCGGGGAGAAGAGCAGAGAGCCCGGGCCAGGTGCGGGACCGCGGGGTAAGGGGCCGCGGACAGCACCGGGAGCGCTCGTTGCCCCCCGGGACACCGCAGGGCCCTTCGGTCCCCGACCGCCCGGTGTCCCGCTCCGGTGAGCACAAGGCGAGCCCCGCGGCCGCCCCTCCCTTCCCGGCCGGACCCCGCGCTCCCATCGCCGTATCTCCCCCCAGCGTGGCCTCTGCTGCCTCCCCGCCGGTCGCGGGGCTTTTTCGGTGCTGACTCTCCGGTTTTTCCCCTGGCAGATTCCAGCACGATGTCGGTCAGCAGCCACGAGAACCGCAAATCCCGCTCGAGCTCCGGCTCCATGAACATCCATCTCTTCCACAAACCCGGCCACGCCGACAGCCTCCTCACCCACCTCAACCTGCTCCGCAAGCGGCACCTCTTCACCGACGTGGTGTTGAGAGCTGGGAACCAGACCTTCCACTGCCACCGCGCCGTCCTGGCCTCCTGCAGCCGCTACTTCGAGGCCATGTTCAGCGGGGGCCTGAAGGAGAGCAGAGACACCGAAGTCAACTTCCACGATTCCCTTCACCCCGAGGTGCTGGAGCTGCTGTTGGATTACGCTTACTCAGCCCGGGTGCTGATTAACGAGGAGAACGCTGAGTCCTTGCTGGAGGCTGGGGACATGTTGCAGTTCCAGGATATTCGGGACGCTTCGGCTGATTTTTTGGAGAAGAATCTCTACCCAGGGAATTGCCTGAACATGCTGCTTCTGTCCGATGCCCACTGCTGCCAGCGGCTGCTGGAGCTTTCCTGGAGGATGGCGTTGGCCAACTTCACCTCCCTCTGCAAGACTGAAGATTTCCTCCGACTGCCCAAGGACAAACTGCTGGAGTTGGTGGAGAGCGAAGAGCTGGAGGTAGAGGACGAGACGTTGGTCTACGAAGCTGTCATGGGTTGGATCCGCTACGATTTACCCCAACGCCACGGGGACCTTCCCGAGCTGCTCCGCTCCGTCCGCCTGGCGCTTTTGCCCGAGTCCTACCTGCGGAAAGAAGTGGCCTGTGAGAAGCTGGTGACCAGCCACAAGCTAGGGGAGGAGATCGTGGCCGACGCTGTCCGATGCAAAATGAAGATCTTGCAGAACGACGGCCTGGTGACAGGCTGCTGTGCCAGACCCCGCAAAGTCAGCCAGGCCCTGCTGCTGCTGGGTGGCCAGACCTTCATGTGTGACAAGATTTACATGCTGGATCACAAAACCAGCGAGATCATTCCCCGGGCTGACATCCCCAGCCCTCGCAAAGAGTGCAGTGCCTGCGCCATCGGCTGCAAAGTGTACATCACCGGTGGGAAAGGCTCTGAGAACGGCGCTTCCAAAGACGTTTGGGTTTACGACACCCTCCACGACGAGTGGGCCAAAGCTGCTCCCATGCTGGTGGCACGGTTTGGCCACGGCTCAGCGGAGCTGGACCACTGTCTGTACGTGGTAGGGGGTCACACAGCTGTCAGTGGCGCCTTCCCGGCCTCTCCCTCCGTTTCCCTCAAGCAAGTGGAACACTACGACCCCCACCTGGACAAATGGTCTTTGGTGGCTCCTCTCCGAGAAGGTGTCAGCAACGCCGCCGTGGTGGGTGCCAAGATGAAGCTGTTTGTTTTCGGTGGCACCAGTGCCAACCAGGAGAAGCTGCCCAAGGTGCAGTGCTTCGATCCCGGGCAGAACCGCTGGACGGTGCCCACCAGTTGTCCCCAACCCTGGCGGTACACAGCCGCCGCCGTGGTGGGAAACCACGTCATGGTCATCGGGGGGGACACAGAGTTCTCCGCCAGCTCTGCTTACCGCTTCCACAGTGACACCTACCAGTGGTCCAAATTTGGGGACGTCACCGCCAAGCGCATCAGCTGCCGTGCCGTCACCTCAGGCAACAGACTGTACGTGGTGGGGGGCTACTGCGGGGCTCAGCGCTGCAAAACCCTCGACTGCTACGACCCCTCCTCTGACACCTGGCGCAGCGTCACCACCGTCCCCTACTCCCTCATCCCCTCTGCCTTTGTCAGCACCTGGAAGTACCTTTCTGCTTGAGTCACCTGAAGAACCTGGAAGGTAAATTGTCATGGGTCAAGCAAGAGCTTCTCTAAATGTCCAGTGATAGGACAAGGGGAAATGGTTTTAACCTGAAGAAGAATAGGTTTAGAGTTGATCTTGGGAAGAAGTTCTTTAGTACCAGGGTGGTGACACTCTGGAACAGATTGCCCGGAGAAGCTGTGGCTGCCCTCTCCCTGGAAGTGTTCAAGGCCAGGTTGGATAAGGCCTTGAGCAACCTGGGCTGGATGAGAGGCATCTCTCTCAGTGGCAGGGAGGTTGGAGTAGATGATTCCTAAGGTCCCTTCCAACCTCAGCCATTCAGAAAATCACTGAATGGTTTGGGTTGGAAGGGACCCTCAAGATCACCCAATTCCAACCCCCTGCATAAGCAGGGACACCTTCCACTAGACCAGGGTGCTCAAGGCCCCATCCAACCTGACCATTCTATGATGTTTTGATAATTTTGTGCTGGGATAAACCCCAAGGAGCAGATGCTGGTGGAGACCCAGACTGGAGTTGTCCTAGAGACCAACGTTGTGTCAACCTCAGCTCCAGAAACGTGCTTCCAAGCTGGGAGTTTGGGATCTAAAACCCTGCAAGAGAGAGAGAGAGAGAAAGAGGTCTCTTTAGGTGCTGAAATTGCTGCGAGGAGATTAGTATAAATAACAAGACACTTAACCTGGCATCCCAGCCCTTCCACTGAGTCTTGGCCTATGCAAAGATTTTGGGGAATGCTGGCTGAGAGGAGGATTGGGTGTCCCTGGTACAGACAGGAGCTGGGATAGACCCAGTGGTGCCAGGGGGGGGGCCTGGCTGCTGCTTTTAGCTCAGCCTCCTCCTCCTGGTGCCACAGTTAATCTGTTAGTGGCACCCAAATGTCTTGTGGGACATGAGGGCTGGGAGCTCGTGCCAGAACAAGATTAAAGTTGGGATTTAGTCCCAGAATGGCTGGTAATTGCATTTGTAAGACATACCCTGTCTACATATAAACACAGGGTTTCTGCACTTCTAATTATTCTCTGGTGTCCCTTTCATACCATGTCTTTCCTGCTCCACTTCTGTTACAAAATTGCAACTGGAATTAAATTTTTCTAAAAGGTTCGTGTCAGAAAAGATGCAAGAAATCACAGATCCCTGCAGGGTTGTTTTTTTTTCTTTTCCACTGGCCAAGAGGTCCTACTACCCAAGCAAGCTTGTTTTAATATAATACAATATCCTGTGACACCTATAGAAAATTCCTGGATGGAGAGGGAAATCAGCAGCTCCAGGACAACAGTGTTTGAGGGGCTGAGGCCCAGGGAGTGTTATGTGGTTTGTTGTACACTGCTCTCACAATACTTTTTTTTCTCAGTATTACAGGGTTCACACCACATTTTGCCTTTACTGAGGAACCAGAGACAAGACATGGGCAGTGGGAGCTTCTCCTCCTCCTCCCAGCAAGCCTGTGACCTGTCCTGGATGCCAGCTCTCACTGGATGGTGGTGGCACCAACACAGCTTTGAACCCTTCTGCAAATCCCCATTGTTCAGACCAGGGAGGGGACATGTACAGACAGACCTCCTTGGGCTGGCAGCTTCTCCTGTCCCTTCAGACAGCAAAAGGTTTCCAAGTTTTCTTCTAAGTTGTGTGATCTCAGAGCAGGAAACAGAGGAACTTTTTGAAAACATTTTTTTTTCTTTTTTTACTTCTTTCATTGACTATTTTGTTTTAAGTGGTATTTACCGAGAAGGACAGAAGACACTCCAATGGAACTGGCAGCAGGCTCTGGACCATGCTGCTGCCTGCTGGGATGTGGAATGCAGACAGCACCAGAGGCACTTGCCTGAAATGTCTTAACACGTGACAGTACTTTGCCCATGGGCTGGTTCTATACCCTTGTTGTTTTTTTATTATTCAGCAGTTGTGTGTGCTTATTACTCAGCCTGGAGCTGCTTTAATAAATCTGAATAACACCTATTGTGTTCCTTGCCTGCTCTGTGTGCTTTAGCTGCAAGTTTTCCCAGCTTACTCTTGAGATAATGTTTAGCAAAACACCAAAGAGCATTCCCTGCTTGAGCCCAAATCTCCATCGAGGGCTCAGACCTTCCTTTACTTTGTAACATGGGACTAAGGAAAGCTCAGTTCTTGTCCTACCTTCTAGCTTTGGAGGACACACAAATCTGTTTAAAAATTCCAAAGATTTAGCTTTTTCCTGCCCTTACCTGGTCATCCCCCATGGAGCTGGATTTTCTCTAAGCCAAAAAAACAGAGGGAATTGCTGACGCTTCTCTTCCCAGCTGCAGGTGATGGTGGGGGCTGTGGTTGGGAAGGAAAAGTTCTGCTAAAAGGTGGGAGGTACAAGAGAAGAATCAGCACAGTCATAGGAAACAGGCACGAAGGTGCAACCAACTGTCTCACCACAGGAGCATGGTTTGGGTGTGATCCATTATTCAGAATTAAATAAATCAATGTCACAACCCTTCCTAGCTGCTAGTATAGGCAAGAACTGGCAAGACTGGAAGGAAGCAAGCTGCCCTGCTGCTGGTGGCTGAAGAAGATAAACTCATTTAATTTCCCTCCTGTTTTTTGATGCCTCTGCCCTTTTCAGCACCCCAGGCTGGTTTTTTTGTTTTTTGTTTTTTGTTTTTTTTTTTTTTTTGCTTGCCCTTGCTGTGCCACCTCTCCATGAGTCCCCAGCCTGCACTGCAAACCCATCCTGCAGCTCCACGGGTAGCAGCATCAAATCACAGAGTCATTTAGTTAGAAAAGATCTTTACGATCAAGTCCAACCACCCATCCAGCAGCTGGAGTGTGGGGCAGCTCCCAGCTGGGCTGTGCCTCACACGGGCAGGCACACGAGTGTGCAGCCCAGGGGACAGTCACAGCTCAGGGCACAGCTGGCACTAGAAGACAGCAGGGAAAACAGAATCCTAGAATGTCAGGTTGGAAGGAACCTCGAGGATCATCTGGTCCAACCCTTATATTATCATTTTGATGAGATGTCTCAGCATCCCGTGGAGCTGAGACTTCAAACTTTCTAGCATGAGGGAATCCACCACTTCCCCTGGGAGATCATTCCAACATCCCCATCCCTGCTGGCAAGCAGGAAGCTGCCTGCTTTCTACACCTCCTGCTATTTCTGAGGGTTGGACTTTGCTCAGCAAGCCAGAGGAGTGGAGGTTTCACTCAAGGCCACTTGAGCAGCAGCTGTTTTCCTTTGTGCTGCCAAGCACTCCAGGTTGGCTCCCAGCCACATACTCCTTCTGCACCAGGGACAAAGTTGGTCCCAGCACCACAGGGCTCTGCCTCCTGCTCCTGGCCCTGGGCTGTTAACAGAGCAAGCAGCCCAGCTGCTGAGACCTTTTGCAAGAGGCTGGGAATTGGTTCTTCCTTCCAAACTATCCTTACAGCTCAGCACCTCGGAGGGAAAAACCAGCACTTCCAGCACACCTGGGTTTGGCTGCTCCGCTGGGGCTCCCAGAGCTGCATTTCAGCCTCCTTCACCTGGCAGATAGTTCTTCCAGCTCCACCTTCTCCTGGCAGGAACCACCCAGCACAGCAGGGAGAACTCCTGGGGAAAAAACTAGACATCTTTTTTTTTTTTTTTTTTTTTTTTTTTCCCCCTCTGGCATGCTTGATGTGCTCCCCACAGACCTGTTCTCCCAGTCTGACATTTCCATGCATTGATCCGATCACTACTTTGATGCTGGGGCCAGAAAATTGAGGCCAACTGGGCTGCAGGTGTGTTGGGTTTAGAGGTTAAATTTGGTTACTAGGATAGAAATCCTCCTGAATTAATCCAATAAATTTAAAAGCTCAACATAGCTCAACCCCAGTACTCTCCTAGACAGGAATTTGCACCCCTCCAGCTGCAGGAGAGCCAGACCCCAGCCCACAAGCACATCTGGAGGAGGCCACAAGCAGGGGCATCACTGGGCTCCAAGCCAAACCAATCCAAGTGTGACATCACTCTCCCATGGGATGTTTTCCTTCTCACACAAAGCCTACAAATCCCCCATGGTCAGAGAAATACAGAATCCCACCAACCCACCTCTCTCCTAGCCACAAGATGTGCAGCCAGCATTGATTTTAAGTGAACTACAGTGTTTGGTTTTTTTTTGCTTTCCTGGGTTCATACAACTCAGTTCAGCCAAGGCAGCATGCAGAACTTCTCCTCCACTGGGGATGGCCACTATGTTAATTGCAAAAAAAAAAAAAAAAAAAAAATTAAAAAAATAATGAGCATAGCAGCAACTGAGAAATACCCTTTGTCTGGCTAAGATTGGATACAGATCAAGCAAATGTGAGTGGTACTGCCATCCCATCTGTGACAGTGACAACCCACAGCAGCCCAGGGCAAAGAAGGCACCAACTACCAACACAGTGATTTGGTTCCTGACTGCTAATAGTTTAGAAGGAACAAAGGACATAACCCCCAAACCTGTCTGAAACCTCGTGTCCCAAACAGTCACCTGGGCTGGCCTCAGGTCTGCAACAACTGCTGCTCTGACACTGGAGAAGAATATCTACAGTGTGCTGCTCCATGAGGGTTCTTCATGTTCCTAAGGAAACAATTCCCACTGTCCCTGAGCCAGGGACCACCCCCCAGCACTGCCAGCTCCAAGCTTTGGGCTTTTATCCTCTTGCCAGGCCCCCTGGGTGCAAAAGAAGCAGCCAGTGCCACCACCACTCCAGGATGGGCCCCACATCCCTGGGGCTGCTGAGCCTTGGGCTGGGCTGAGAAATGAAACCGGATTTGAGTCATGGGACTGAGGAAAGGGAAAGGCAGCAGACAGCACATTCCCACTGAGCCAATATCCTTTGTGCCTGTTTGTCCTCCAGCATCTGGCTGGCTGATAGATCTCAGCTGCATGCATGGGAACCATCATCCCTGTCTCAGCCACATGAAAGAGGAAGGTTGAAGCAGAAAGCTTGGTCATTGCCTATGGCCTCTGAATGATTCATCAAGACAAGAATGTGGTTTGGGTTTCGGGTTAATTAGCTCCATATTTGAAAGAGAGACAAGGCAGGGTGGAGGAGCTGCTGGGAGATTGGGATGAGCAAGTGGAGAGCTCTGAAGGCACCGCCACCCCCTTGGACCCTGCAGAAGGTAGCTCAGGGCTCAGCCTTCTGGATGAGCTTGGCCTTTTGTCATCACCAAAGGAATGTCTGCCCTGCTGCTGCGGGAAGAACTGAAGCAGAACACAAACACCCACACTCCTTTGAACACCCAGGGCTGCTGCAGCAGCACCAAACTTCTAACAGATGCAAATTCTGCCTGAGATTTAAACTTGCCCCTGCAGAACCCTGGGCTGCTGCAGCTGGGCAGCTCTCAAGGGCAAATCGTTGCTCCAGGGATCCCTCCTGGCCCCCTTATCCCTGAATCCATCCAACCTCTTTCTAGAAAGAATTCCTACTGCTCTGATGCACGATTATGGCTGTGGGAGAGTACAGTGCAATTAGAAAATAATAAAAAATATTAAACCCACTGCTCCAACAGCAGTTCCTCTGAAATGCCACCCTCCCTGCCCCATGAAATCACTTTGATTCCATTCCTTGCTGCTCAGTGTGCATTTCCAAGTCCCTCACCTTGCTCTGGTGACAATGACAGTGAGTTGTGGGAGCACACAGAGCCAGCGACCTCCTGTGGCCACTGTGCTTCAGCTGCCTGGAGGCCGAACAGAGCAGGAGATGGCAGGAATTTTCTCTCCCAGGAAGGGTGAGAAAAAGCTACACACACACACACACACTTCAAAACGTCACTAACACATCACTCCCTTCCCATAAAGATCAAGTTGTAGTTTAAATGCTGGTGTGTGCCTAGAAGGTTTTGGTTATTTACAGAGGTTGAAAAAATTAAAAAACTTGGGTTTCTGCCACCTGAGTTCCAGTTTGTGCCATGACCCAGAGTCGACTGCATTGCAGAGACCTAAAAATGCCAAGTGACTCCTGTCCACAAAGATCTGGGGTCTTCCAAAGGTGCTTGGAGCAACCTGGTTGAGTGAGAGATATCCCTGCCCATAGTGGGGGGGTTGGAATTGGATGATCTTGAAGATCCCTTCCAACCCAAACCAGCCTGGGACTCCACAAGGGGATTTTCCTTCCACCCTTATTGCTGCCCAAAGTGATTCCCAGACCACTGCCAAAGTCACATCCAAAACCAGCTGAGGGTTTTTCTCCACAGTGGGCTCCAGTGCTGGATTTTGATGCTCCAAAATCCTCCCTCTTCCTTTGGGAGCACTGATCTAAGTCCCAAGTTCTCCCTCTCCCCGGTTTTGCATCTCTCCTCCTCTCCATTTGAGGTCCCAGCCTGCCAAGGATGCCACAAGCAGGGATTTTACCAGGAAACACAACTTGCTGACTCTGGAGCTGGAACCTCTCCACCAGCCAGAGGCTATGCAATGGTGCTGGGAGAGAGGAGGGCTGCCAAATCAGCACAAGAACTAGGGAGAAAGTTTCTATTTTTGTTATACTTGTTCCAAATGGGAACTGATACTGTCTGGGACAGAGCCAGGCACGCCTCAGCCTGGCACCATGGCACCAACATAAAAAATCAGCTTTGTGAAGTTCCCTCTCTCCCTCAGACAGACATTTCAGCTCAAACATTTTCAGGCCAGCTGGTATTTTTTCCCCCCTGAGTGCTCACCTCACTGGCAAAGTCTGTAGCTATCAGTCTCCTCCATTTAACACCTCCTATCCTCCATCCTTTCCTTTGGAAAACTGTCACTTTGTTCTCAGGGAACATTATCTCTGTACAGGGAAGAAAATGAGAAGCACATAAGGGGTGGCTGCTGCTTAGATCTTTGTTTCATATAGAAAATAATAATAATATATATATAGGCAGTTTTCAAATACTTTCTTTTTTATTGCTAGAAGTTGGTTTCAGTCCTATTGCAGCTCTGAAAATCCTTCAGTGGAGAACCATTGCAATCATTGTAAAAATCATCATTTGGTGTGCTAAGATCAAGTTTACAATTAATCAAGAGTGCACAAGTCAACAGAATATTAACATTTAACCATCAACTTTACAAATAAAATAAGGACTACAAAGATGTTGCTACAGTAGTATCAACAGTAATTGAGTTATTTACAAAATTTACACCCTAACAAAAAACAAAACCAAACTCTTCCCCAATGAACGGTCAATTTAACCACAGACCATGTTTGGTTTTTTTATTAAATCTTTACAGTGCAAAGTGGGCCTAGAAACCAGACCTAAGACTAAAGAGCATCAAGGGAGTTCACAGCTCTGAGTGAGATGCACAGAGTTATACCAACAGGATCCACTTTCATGAGAGATTTCCTGCCAGGTACAAACAGAAATGGAACTTGAAATCAACTTGTCTAAAGTGCTCCGATTCTTTTCAGTACAAAAATATAAAAAACTGATTTATAAACATGGCACAAATGGTATGAACCAGAGCTTGCACACATGGTGCTTGATGAATAAAATGCTGCTGGGAAATGAGAAAGAGCAGCCAGTGGTTACAAAGATGTTGGGTCTGGCCTTGAAAGAAAGCAGGGGAAAAGGCTTTTCTTTTACCTATTCAGCAAGAGGTCAGGCAAGGATAGCACATGTCTAACCTGGCCTCAACAAGGTTGGGTTTTTTTTTCTCATATAAATGTACGAACTGCTGGGGAAGACAACAAAATGCTTCAAATTCCCTTGCACAGGGGCACAAAACACAGGGACTCCACTGAGCAGCACCAGGGAGCCTCAGCAGCTCCTATTCTGCAGTTAAAAGTAGAAGTCAAAGAAAACATACTTGGAATCCCTTCATAGTTTAAGTTTGAACTTCCATTGTAAATGCAAATGGCAAACACACCAAGCTCCACGTATGCAGAATCATCTGACTACTACTCAGAAAGACAAAAAGTGTCTGAAAATTATTTAGAATTGCTCCTACCTTTGCAGGAAAAGCTATCACCTTGAGCAAGCATCTGTAAAATACCAATTCTTCTGCCTCACACTGGGAAATGATAAGGGATCTCACTGCAGGGGCATGCCACAATGCCAATCCACAGAGAGCACACTGAAAAACTAGGAAAGCATTGACAAGACACAGAGAAGATGGGCTCAGTGCTAGTGGACATAAAGGGATCTTCAGTCTGAAATACAGAATGACCAGGAAAGAGGAAGCATCCTTTACACCATTAAAATTGAAAATCAGAACCATAGGAGCAGCCCCTACATTGCACCATCACAATATTAAAGACAAACATGACAATAATTTTAAGGCTGTGACACAAAGCAAAGAAGGAGGCAGTTCAAAGCTCGTGCTGCATTTTCCTCCTCACCCCAGCTCTGAAAGAAGCCAAAAGGCCCCTGGGAGGCACAGAATTGAACTATATAATCCTCAATAATCACTTAAAAGGAAATTTATCTGAAGCAATCAAAAAGTCAAGTGGAAAGGACATTCTCCAGAATCAATAGCTGGTTACTTAGCCCAGGACACAGCAATATTTTGCCATCTAATTTGCCTAGAAGAGTAAAGGAACAAGATTTGAGTCAGGAGTCCAAAACGAGCTCACACAACTGGAGTGATCTGGTAACAATTTCATAGCTTCAGATTTGCAGAATTCAAGAGATGAGCCATAATTCTTCTAAAGAAAATCTTTCACTTCCTTCCCTCAAGCCACCTGAATCCCCAGACAGAAAGTTCTGAGCCAAGTAAAAGGAGATGCAATCTCTGTTCAGGGAGAAAACAAAGCTAGCTGGAGCTAGACATGGGATTGAGGACAAAGAATGATTTTAAGATAATTTCTCAAGTTACAGATTGAAGACCCCCACTCCAAGGAGCTTTTGGGGTGCTGAACTAATAGCCTGGCCCATAACAGTCCTGGGTCCATTTGCTAAGTCAGAACTTACTTGAAGCACTGCTGACAACAAGAATTAAAACAGTTATAACATCAATAGAAATGAGCCCTCACTGCAGACTTTATTATTCTGTCACTATTCTGTATCTGAGTTCATTCATTGCACAGAAAAAGAAAGCAGCCAAATAACCCCCCTCAGACCCTAGAACACTCTCTCCCATGCTTTAGGACAAGCACCAAATCAAATGTTTGCCAAAAATCCTTTTCAAATACGCAGAGACATCCCTTTTGGGCTGAGGTGGTTTATTCCACTGATGCAACTTAGCTTTAAGCTAAAACTTCTAAAAACCTGGTAATTTAGGGCAGTGGAGCCACAGTTTTCCCTAGGAGTGGCCCAAACCACAGAATGAAGGAGAGAACATACTGTGCATTCTTCCTGCTTCACTGCCTGTTTACAGAGAAATTACATGTGGATTAGCAATGACTGGAGCCTCCACCTCTGCCAACTGTAATATCAGCTCTACAGGGCTGCTGGATTGATCAGAAGTTACATCAACTTGAAGAATTCCCCCACATTCCAGCCTAGCTATTGGAATGCAAAAAATTAATAGAGGGTAGAACTAGGTTCTAACCATCAACAACATTGTTACCACAAAAATCGCTCTGTTCCCCATGCTGCAAATCCAGCCACTAATAATTTGGGTAAATTCTGATGATTTACCAAACAGTCCTTTGGTATCAGAGTGAAATGTGTCCAATTTCATAGCAATCACTTGTCAGGGGGCTGGGGAGTGTCACCAGTCTGGTAACAAGCACAATGGTGTGGGGGTTCTCTTTCCTTGAGCTTGGTGCCACTGTTTCAGTTTCATACCAGAATCACTTCACAAAGAAAAAGACCCTTCAATCCACAAAAAGTTACAGCCAGGAGTGCTTGGTCCCTGTGACTGAATCAGTATTCTGTAGCTTATCTTCATCTGAGCAGCGCATTTGGATTTTTCCATTTCTTGTCTGAAGATGACAACTCAAAATCAGCACCCCTGGAAAATGATGTCTGTATTTTTCTGCTGCAAATCTATAATGTTTCTTGCACTGTAACTACTGAAATAATTTTAACACTTTCATCAAGCAAAGGGAACTTACAAAGGCAGCATCACCGTGAGCAGACTGACAAATTGCCATCTGATGCCAGCACCACATGACTGAATGGAGAACTGAGCAGGCATTCCAGCCCCTGGTGCTAAAAATCACTTGAAACCAGTTACAGATATAAAAACCCAACATTATCAATCATGTTCTAAGAGGTATTCGCCCAAGTTTGCAAACTCTCAGATACTTTCTTTAATTCTGTAATAATACTTTCTAAGCAGTATCTGTCTGGTCACATTCAACACAGAGTAGGATAGACAGCCTGTGAGCAATGTGTGGAGTAAGGAACTGAGATAAAGAGAAAACGACTAGAAAAGAATAAAATGGCTGTGCAAATTACTACAAAGGGAAATAATGCCTTTTGAGCAGAACACTGTCATCACCATTCCATGATTAAGCACTGACCCATTTAACAAGTATCAAAGCTGGTTTAGCTGTAAAGCAGCTGAACCAACATAGCTTTAGCTAAGAGTCTACTTTTATTTTATTTTATTTTTTTTAAACCCAAACATTTATTATTCCCTTCATTCCTAACAGTGCTGCAGAGAAATCTCTGCAGTAACAGCAGCTTTGATATCTTCTGGTACTCAGAGTAAAGTCCCAACAAGTTAAGAGACAAACAAAAGATGCAGAAAACTTAAGGTTACACAAGACAATAAATAACAGCATCCAAATGCTTCTCACATGTGTCTTCAGCAAAGAACAAAATCCAAGTCTCTAAGTTCATTCTGTACCAGCTCATGAGTTTTGCTTGGGATCCTCTGCTGCCCTCCCCAACATGGAGAGCCACCGAATGTCTCCAAAGAGACAGGGATCCCAACACAAGCTGATGGCCCATGAAATGTTCAGTCTAACTCTTGGTTCCCGTTGTGTATTTTCACATGTCCAACCCTTCTCACCCATGAGCAGGTGGAGCTCCTGACCTCTGAAGACTCTTAAGAAGTTTACCTTCTCTCTTCCACTGTGCCTGGCCATGGAGCACGAGCTCCACTGAATTCACCAAAGGAACAGTGATGCTTACTTGGCTCCTGTCACGCCTGGCTGTAAGGAGACTGGCTTGCTAGTCAACTAATTATCAACATATCATTAGCATATTCCATTACTGACCATGCACCTGTGAAAACAGATTGAAAAATTTGCAGCCATTTTGGGGCTCACAAACTACTAAAACCTTTTAACATAAAAATCTGGGCGGTTCAACATGAGCTATAACCATTTCCAAGACGGTGCCCACAAGGACGGTACATTCTCCAAAAAGAACAAATTACAATAAATGGCAGCATTTTAATATGCTCCAAATTTATTTCCCATATTTGGAGAATTTCAGAGGAAATTTTCCATTTATTGTTAATCTGTTAAATTTGGCAGAGAAGCCAACAAAGCTGAGCAGGAATCCTGGTCTGGTCCTTGGTAGTAGGAACGGGACAGGGATGAAAAGACATTCACATTGTGTCTCTGCCAGGTTGAGCACTGGGGCCTGAGTTCTTGAAACAGTAAGTCAGCTGATTCATCTTTAAATGGAAACAATTAGAAGAAAATCACATCTTCTTTGCTGGTATCATCTTGCACATTTAACAGACTTGGCTGAGAGGTCACCAGGTGCTGAACGTGAACGTTATTGGGCTTAAAAGGGTTGGCTGAGGCAGATGAAAGTGCTTCTGGCTGAGCATCTGTGGGGCCGTACAGTTCTGGAGAAAAACATGGGAGAAAAGGGATTCATGAGACTGCACAGGCAGTCTGGTGTTATTTCCATGGATGTGGAAGTTGGTTAAGATGTACCTGTCTGGAATGGAGGGGTCTGGCTGCTTGGGAGGACTGGGCTTGCTGATCTTCTGCCCCTCAGGAGCCCCTCATCTCGTCCGACAAGCCTGGGGGGGAACAGCTGCTTCTGATCAACAGATGCTAAAGAAAATATTTTACACATCAGTCTCAGAGGCCAGCAGTACTTCATAAATGTATTTAATACAAATATTTCATACTGGGGCTCACTGCATTGGTACCTTTGCATAGCTGCTACACCACAACAAGCTGCTGCTTCTGTTTCAAGATACTTAGAATTCATCATCTAAACAGCTGAAGAGAAAATTTTTCTCCTCTTCCTTGAGGACTATGAATTCACTTACTAGCAGCCCCTGACAACCTCAGATTTTACACTTTAGGATTACAAAGCACAGAAGAGAAAAAAAAAGGGCCTTTGTCCTTGGCATTCAAACAGCAATAGGTTCTTTGCACTGCTTTTAGCAGGCATCAGTGTGATGACCTCTTGTCTCTGCTCTCCATCTGTCTCACAGCTGCTCAGCAGCAGTGTGCACCAAGCCTGGTGTTCCAGCCTGTCAGTTCCTTAATTTCATGAATAAAAGCAATTCATGGCATGGTCACTCTGGATCCCAAGAACTCCTCCTAGTGCACATTCCTTACACGTCACAGAAACCAAATTCAATAGATTGTATTCTGTCTCTGGTACAGAAAGTCTTGTTCCATTTTATTCTGAGATCTACATATGGGCATAACAAGCATGTATCCCACTGATGCTCATGAGAGAACTTATTTGTGTTTTCTACCTTTTATATAAATTCCAGAAAAACACCATTAAGTGCATTTCCACTGCAGAGATCATTATGTAAGAGCTATTTTAAAAATATAGCTGAGGATGTGGTATTAGAGCTTTATTTTCTCATTTATGAGCATTTGGTATTCACAGTAAAAGGATTTTAGGCTTCACTTATGTGCAAAACCAAAGTTTGTACTAAACCTCAGGCATGACAGAGACAGCCATTTCTACAACGTGCAAAAGACTTTTTTTCCCTTTCCCTTCCTAGATAGCTTCAGTCCTGAGTCTGATACAACAATGTAGGTCCAAGAGATGGGTAAGCTTGCCAAGTCTGAACACTATACAAAGCCAAAAAGATAATCTTGTAACTTAAAATTGTAGGCTATTCTCCTAAACTGGCAGTAAAGTTATTTTAAGAGGTAAAAAAAAAAAAAAAAAAAAAAAAGTGGTTTTTACTGTATTTGTCATTGGCAAAGATCACTACTTTAGCACCTAGCAGTTAGCAGTAGAATTACACCATGGAAGGATGACTGTATTTTCACTTGTTTCTATTTCTGACAAAAGTAACCCCTTTCAGCTCTACAGCACCTCAGTTCTGAGCTGGCAATCTGTATTTTAATGTGTGGTGCTAAGGAAGGCACTGCATTCCGTGTCATGACAACTCTGAACAAGAGAGAGAAAAAAGCCTCAAAACACTGCACTAATGCAGGAGCAAAAGTTCCTTTTCTTTAACACTACAGCTCAGCAAGAACATTTGACACCCTGGTTTACAAACTCTCATCATCACCCTGGCCTGCTGGATTACAGAACTCCACTTTCAACATTAGCCTTTTGGGTGATATTTTCAAGTTAAGTAGCATACAGATGTAACTCAGGGATTTTAAGAGCCTCCTAGCTGCAGTAAGGACACTGACATGAATGGGCTGCCCAGGGAGGTGGTGGATTCTCCACCCCTGGAGGTTTTTAAAAAGAGAATGAATGTGGCACTCAGTGTCATGGTCTGGGAACCACAGTGGTAGTGGATTAATGGTTGGACTTGATGATCTTAGAGATCCTTTCCAACCTGGCTGATTCTGTGATTTGTAGCAGATTCATTTCTGGGTAGCCAAAGGTTTAACCTACAGCCCTGACTCCCTGACTCCCAGTGGCAGAAAAGCATTTCAATTCCCTTACCTGAACTGTCTGTCCTATGAGATGCTTTGTTCTTCCCACCTTTTTCCTTGCTTCCTTTTGTGAAAGTGGCCAGCTTGGTGGGAATCTGCTGCTGGACTGAAGCTGGTTTCTGGATCTGGTTTGTTGCACTCAGGAGATGGATTGGCACTTCATTCTTCAAGGCCAGGGCTGGACGATTCTCTAGGGTGGTACTGTCCCTCCGAACCAGGTCTGGTCGTTCCAGGTAATCCATCCCAGAGACACTGACTCTGCCAGAACTTTTCAGGATGGGGAGAGACGGTTCCAGCCCTTCTCCATTGAAGCTCACAGAATGACTCAGCATCAGGTTCTATGTGAAGAAAACAACATCTTAGGGTAAATGGATATTTTTACCCTCTCAGAAACAAGGAGAGACCAACCTCAGCCCCCCCAAAAAAGCATTTTCTAGTGAAAAATGTAAAAGATCAAGCCTAGAGCATGTTTGTAAATCCCTGAACTCTGAGAAGAACCTGAGCCTGCTTAATATTGCACCGAGCAAAGGCATGCGAAAGCAGACTGCTAGGTGATGAGAGGATGGGGAAAAAACAGTGCTTTCTGACAGTAACAAATAAGCCAGTTTTATCAGAGCCCAAAATTCACATTTGGAAACCTAAAAATGTTTTTAGAAATCTACTCTATAAAGTGCTACCAATGTAGCCCACCTTCTGCCATCACCTGCCTGCATCTAAAAAGTCTTTAGTCAGATGTTTTCAAAAAAGACTTGTCTTATTTGATTAAAAAAAAAAAATTCTCATTACCAAATGCCTGGGTGGAATTTCACAGCCCCTGGGGACCTGTCAAGCTCTGGTGTCTCTCACAGCAGCCATGATCAGCTATTTCAGCTGATAGTCCAAGGAGCCAAGTAACAAGCAAACATGGGTTAATTGTGCAAAAAGGGCAATTTCCAGAGGTGAACAGGTTCACCAGAAATAAACTCCAGGAAAACCAATTCCTCACCTGTCCCATTTCTGGGGAGAAAGTGCCTGACACTGTGTTCTGCTTCTTCAGCTTCCTTAGCTGATCCAGACGTTCCTTCTCCTTCTCCACTGCTCTCTGTGCTTCCCTCAGCCTCTCCAGGTCGTGCTGATAGGCTTCCCTCTGCCTCTCCAATTCCTCCTTGTCCTGGCCCAACTTCTCTCTCTGCTGCCTTGTCTCCTCCTCCCATTCCTGCAGCCGAGCTTCAGTGCTTTCAAATTCCTTCTGCTGCCGGATCCTTTCCCGTTCCAGGCGCTGCTGCTCCAGCTTCAGCTGGTTCTGAAGTTTCTGGACGTTCATCAGTTCTTCTTTTTGTTTTTCAAAGTTCCTTTGTTTCTCCTGCTCTAGCAGCAGGTTGCCTCGTGTGGACTGCAGCCGGTATTGCTTCTCCCGGTCTGCCATGGTGGCTCTTTGCATCTCAATGTAGCTGTCCTGCTGGGATATGACTGCCTGGAGTGGAAAGAAGGAAGGGAAAGAAGGAGGGGAGCATAAGGCACATGGGTTCAAAAACTGTGCCCAGGTAAACAGAAAACAACAGCATCTACCTCATGACAGCACAGAGAAATTTGTCTTCAAGAACAGACTTAACTTCCAGGTTGTGTAGCTCACTGTAAGTGCCATGGGCTAAAGATGGTGGTTAAGGAATTAAGTTATGCTTAAGTATGGGAAAAGTAACAGTTCTTGCACCTGAAATGATGGCTCTGAAAGGAATCAGCCAAAATCTTGCTGACTGCAAGTAATCACCAGTACAATAATACTGTGTACCAACAGCAGCTTTAAGAAGTGAGGATGGGGAGCAGGAGGAGCTCCCTGTAGAACTGCACTGTAGTGAGTAGGAAAGAGGAAACAATTACTTAAAACAACAAATCTAAAACACTTCCTGCAAAACACCAGACACAGGGTTTGTTTCCTTGAGTCTCACATCGTATATTCTGCACTTTGCTTTAGCTTTAAGGGATGTTTTTATGGTAGCTCCTCTTTACACCTGCACATTCCATGAATTTCATTCCATTTAAATGCCTAAAACCTGTGGGAGAGTAAATAGTGGTTTACCTGAAGACTGAAGAGCAACTGTAACAGAGTTTGTATCCTTTGGACAAGCTGAAGAAGGGGGAGAAAAAAAGACATCAGACATTTGATCAGAGCCCCGTCAGACTTTTTTTTTTAATAAAAGTGAACACTGTCACAGTGTGTCTACAAAACCACACACAATGGAAGCACAGCTACAAGGGTACACCAGCACAGTAACAGCCAAGAGGACAACATGCAGGCACAAGGAATTTCAGTATATTAAACCTTGCAGAGATGTGAATCAGCAGCCTTCATCAGCAGTTTTCTTCACATGAACTATTTAATGCTCACCCCTCCCATGCTCCAGCACTGAGTCACTGCACAGGTGCAGCACTCAGGAGACTCAGAGTTTTGTCACTGAGCTGAGCACATGCAGTCTTTGCATAGATGCAGAAGTAGTTGTCCATCTCTTCAAAAGACCTCTCTACAGACCCAGACTCCATCTTTGTTTTCTAATAGGACTTTTATTTGTGTTCATGTGTTAGAATCAGAAGGCACAGGCTGTTAAGGTGCTTGTGGGTCCCCAGACATTAAGGATATTGTCAAGGTTTTGGCTGGTTTATTTTTGGCTTGGGTTTGTTTGTCATTATTATGTTTCCCATGTATTCCCACAGTTACTTCCCAGAGTTCCAACATACCTGGGACTCTATGGTGGGATGAAAACCACTGCTGTCATCCAGCCTTGTTACATCACTCTAAAAAAAAAACAAAAAACAAAAAAACCCAAAACAACAAAAAAACCCACTTGTTGGACATTGGCAGTGCTGCCAGGGCAAGCTGGAAGGGTTCATCTCATGAGGTAATACTGGGGAGATTGCTTCCCTACATTAAAGGACAGATTAAAAATTCTTAAATCAGAGTCTAGGATGAAACAGTGTGAAACTTTGGAGATTAAAGCTGGTGCTAACAATACAGCAGCGAACAAACATAAAACTAAGTTATTGTGCATCTCAAGTGCTGAACTATCAACTCAACATCCTTCCTGGAGTCTGGTCATTTAGCAAAACCCTGTCTCAGTTTAGCTCTACCAGCTATTACAGCTTTGAACTCTGTGAGCTTTATTCTGCATCACTTTTATGAAGAAGAACATGAAGAAATGCATTTAAATCATCAACATACAGTCTGAGGTCCTTTTTCTGCAGCAGAAGGGAGGTCATGGAGTTGAACATCTGGACCCACTGCAGAGCCTCTCCATTCCCACTGTCTCTGGTCACCACTGCTGTTCTTCCTAAAACTACCACCTGAAAGAAGAGAGGAGTATGAGAAGCTCGCACCAGCACACGGCCTGCAAAAAACCCCTGTTTTTTGCAGAGAAAAAAGCAACCTGTGACTTTGAGGTTAGAACCAACAATATGCAACTGCATGGTTTATCCATGCTGCCTCAAAGTGGAAGAGGAGATAAGTGAAGAGTAGGACTGCTCAAAAAAAGCATAAAAATTTGGGCAGAGCGGGTTAAGATAAATAGGGAGAGTAAGTTCAAATTACATTGCTCTATTTTAAGTGAAGCAACCACAATGGAAGGCTGAAAATGATCCTCTGTGGCTACCAGAATTGCTCATAACATGGAATACTTGCTACTAGAAAAATTCTATTCAAAGCAGCAGCACTGTGAGCATGGAAGGAAGTAGGGGGAGACAGAAACCCTGCTGTATAAAAAGCACTTGAGTATGACAGACATATTGCTGCCAGCACAATGAATTCTAGAGATTAACAATCTGTGAAATAAACACTATTTTGTTTCTTAGTAAATGCAGGAAGCACAAATAGTATCTAGTATTTCCACTTATTCCATTAATTAACAGATAAAGCATCAGTGCCAAATTTATATTATCTAAAGATTCAGCAACCCTTTAGTTGCAGGCACAAAAGAATGTGGGAAAAAAGTTTTCATGACTCAGTAACAAAAAGGAGACAGCTGAATTCAAATTTCCTAGGTTTTCAGGTCAAGATGTTGTGGTTTTTTTCCCAACAAAATGAAAATTCTGTGTGGAATTGTGGTGTTTAGAAAGCAGAGGTTTAGGTAATGCCCTTAGCATAAGTCCAACTGAGAGCCCTACTCTGCTCTTTAGTGTTGGGATTGGAAGCAAAAGATACAACATGCTAATACCACAGATTTGCTTTTATTGTCCTCTCTGAGCCTGGTGAAGCTTCCTCAAATCAGAGCCTCCCTTAATTCTCTTTCCTTCTCTGCACAGAGAAACACAGTAAAGAGCCAAGCAGCTCAGAAGAATGCTCAATGGTCCTTTTCTTACTTCTCAGTGAAATTGAGGGACTGCTGTCATATCCTCCAAAGGTCTCTGCCCTCCTGGGGAGTCCTGATCCAGAACCATCTTCAGGCTGACAGGATCCACTGCCCAAGTGAGTGAAGAGAAGGTTCTGGAGATTTTCAGCTAGGAAAGAGGAGAACATGCTGTGTAAACAGCCAGGTCTATGCAATGAGACTAATGAATCATACTAACAAATTAAAAAGCAAAAATTCAACCACCAAGTACACTAAAAGATGGAAGAGCTTGACATATTTCCTGTAGTACAGATTAATTTCAATTCCTGCCTAGCTCTTCACAACAGGTTCTTATTGGATGTATAAAGATGACCTCTTCCTTCATTGCAGGTTGGATTATCAATCCTTCAGTGCTTAGTTTTTCTTTGGTTTCCAAAATAAAAATTATGTTTGTGCTTCTTTTCTTTCTAAACATACTATCTTTACATAGGCTATTTTAATATCTAACCCTCATATAATATTGTATTTCAGGACTGGTGTATTATTAGAGCACACAGCTACCCATCTGAATAGATCCATCCTAAGACTTCACTGGTTGAGCCTTAAAAACAAAACAGCCAAGCTGGGAGAAGGTTCTCTGCCCAAAATCACAGGGGCACTTCACTTGTCTTGTAGTTTGGTTCTGAGAATAAGGAAGTCTGAAGAGTGTTACATAAAAATATGATGTTATTACTGGATGGTTTCCAGGACCTGTCCTTAGATCCTACAAGCTTACCCCCACCCCTGCATCCACATTCCCATACTGCATTTACCTTCTGTCACTGCAGACTTCAAAATCTCCTCTCCATTCACATTTTCTGAGATATCCCCCCGAAGAAGCAGCCTAGATCTGGATCCTTGGGAGTGGTCTTCAAACCCATTCATCTCGGACATTTCCAGATAAATCTGCTGCTTCTCAGTCAGACTTTGAAGAATCAGCTCATCTTTCATGTTCAAACGCTCTAAAGGAAGAAACAAAGTCAGTTTTGCTTTCCTAATCACTCTAAGGGTTTAACAGCCAATTTGGAATCTGATCATTCATTTTATGGCCAGAGCATCAAATGCAGAGATATAATTAACAGTTAAGGGGAAGACTCAAACAGCACACAAAGCTTATTTGACTTATTTAACTATTTCTACATAATCTTGCACTACGTTGAAAGACTTTTGAAGGAGACACTTGAGCACATCATGTGATAAAAAGAACAAAAGTCATAAGTCACAAGAGATGCTGAGAAGCAGTTCATGGAATATATAATTAAGTAATTACCTTGAAAATCTTTTAACTTAGCTCTTGCTTCAGCCAGCCTCCTCTCTGTTTCAGGTTCATTAAATGTTCCTCCTTCTTCATCAGGACAGCTATACAAAGGAGGAGACATAGAAGATTGATTTACATTTTGGATAACTTAAAGCCATCTCTGGATTCAACCTGAATGATGTATCTTGTGGGTCAGTCTTCCCTCCTTACCCAGAGCCCTGCTGCATTTGACATCAGTGAACCAATTTTTTTGCTTATTTTCTAAAGAGAGTATAAATAAACTTTTTGGCCATTCTTTACTCCATCTTTACAAGTGGATTCTTCTCAACTAACACAAACAGAATCACACACTTCAGTCTTAGGAAGAAAGTTTAGACAGAGTCACATGGATTTTTACAATACATTTACACCTATGAGTCCTGCAAACAGAAGACTGAGAGACAAGAAATCCCTCTGGTCTTCACTCACAAATTACCTTTCCACAGCTCTGCGGATGTGTGCCATCCAGGAATTCCTCTCTTCTTTGGAGCCAGTGTGAATTTCATACATTTCTGGTCCTTTTAAGGAAGCACTGATTAAGAACATTGCTTTTTCCTCATTAGCAACCTCTCTTACAATCAACTTTTGCAATGAGATAACTGGTGGCTTAGAGTCCTGCAAAACAAAACAATTTATCCCACTGCATTATCTATATTCTTGAAGGTTTGTGTTTCTCAGCTCCCTCCATCCTCCTACTGCTACAGGGCACCATGAGCCGAAACAGCGCAACAATGAGATGCCAACCCAAAATTTGAACAAGAAAAAATATTGGCACGTGGGAAGTGAAAGGAGAGAACAAAAGGAAGGGCTAGGAGATCCAAGCAGGCTAAAAAAGGAATAAAAACCTGACACAGAGGTGTTCCAGCATGCCATCAGGCCCTGTGAATAACAAAATAAGGTGACAAATTGTATATTGCATAATTAAGGATTAAGTGGATTAGCTGTCAGTCTTTGCAATAAAAATAAATTTACAGGAGGGGTATTAGTTACCAGAAATCTTTACACAGCACAAGGCCAATATATGCAGCCTACAAAGATTTTTTCCAGAAGAAAATAGCTCTTTGTAACTGCTGAACCTTCACAGAAAAATCTAGAGTGACAATAAGGAAAATTAAGGGTAAAGCAGCCACCAGGAGCTCCAGGTTTTGGGCAGCTCTTCTGAGCAACTGCACTGGAACTCAAGCCATAAACAGAGGTCACTGGAAGAACAGAATCACCAAGCAGATCCATTTTGTTCCTCTCACTTGATTTACCTACAGAGAAGTGCAATCTGAATTTTAAATAAACTGTACACACATCAAGATGCAAAAAAATGGATTAGTCTATAACTGCAGAGCGTGGTTCTGGGGGAGAAAACCCCACCATGTAGCAGAGCAGCTTTTGTGGACTGTAATAAGCAACTGCATGATCTCTGCTCACAAAGAGGAGAATTTACTGGGGGCATCTAAACCAGGGCATGACCTTGCAGTAAAATAGCTGTCCTGACTAAACCCATGGATTTTATTTCTTGGGATCAATGCTTTAGTTTGGGTGTAAGATGCTCACACTTGTTTCAAGGCATCCATATGGAAAACTACCACACTTTGAGCCACAGAACACTAACAGTATGTGTTTTCTCCCTCTATGAACAACTTCTGCTCAGATGCATTTTGGAAAGCAGGGCAGAATGAGCCTATCAGAGGCAACATCAGAAAATCAACTGCTGTTCAAAGATTCACCAGTGCTGTTCAAGAGCAACCAACATCCAGCCAGCCTGGTTTGTCAAAGTATCCCCATCCTGTGCATTAGAAAAAGGGTAATTAGAGAAGTGATTTTTACAGCCCTGAGGTTACCAAAACAGCTTTTGCCATTAGATTTCAGCTCTAACAATAATGTCTTAAAAAAACAAAACAAAAACAACCACAAAAACCATCCAAGAAAGCAATTATAAAAAAAAATAAAATAGTTTCTCTGTTACTGGCTCTCTTGCAGCCTGAACTGAGGTAGATCAGGACAAAATGTACACAATTAACTGCTCTGAGGATACCTGTGGAAATGTCCTGGAAAGCAAGTAGATCCACTGACTGTTCCAGAGTGCTGCAGTAATTACATCTCCATTTAATGCTTATTGCATGGACTTCAGGAAGGTTCTCTGCCTCCAGGAAATCTTAGGCTACTATCACCCTGCTTAGCACACCCCTAACCAAAAAGGAAGATTCTTTCCCTGCACATTAACAAGCAGAAGCAGCCTTTTTTTGCAGGTGCCTTGCAAAGCACAGTTCTAGCATGTTTAAGATATATAAAATAGCAGCCTAACAAATTTAACTGAAAGTCACAGCACAAAAAAAAAGAGAAGTGAACCTCAGAACACAGACAGCAGAAAAACCACAGCAGATGTGGCAGCTAGAACTGGCTGATGGAAGGGAAAAATATTTTGCACTAAGAGAGCAGGAAGGATTCAACCATCACCAGAACTTCTTCAAAAGAAGGGATTTTATAATAGCTGGCTGGTTTATTAACTTGATTTTTCCTTTTGAGCCTACCATAACATGTACCTAACATTTCTACCTGTATTTCTTCTGAACACTGTCACTTTCATAAATACTTAAAGTAAATGTAGTAAAGAAAGAGAATGATACCTACCACTGATGCAAATGTATATTTTTGGTCCTTTTCTTGCAAGAGTAACAGTACATCAGTTAGCAGGACTGCCAGAATATCTACAGTGACAACGAACAGAAAAAAAAAAGTGGATTTTAAAGCAGAAGGACTGGTACAAACTCAAAAATCACTTGACTTCAATTTCCTGTGGACCAGGGAATAGCACATCAACATTTGCAATATTGGGTCTGCTCCTGCCTGTCACTTGAGCTGTCCAGAGAGTCTGCAGCCACATGGAACCAGCACAATGCAAACAGAGCTGAGCTAAAGCTTGAGAACATCAATCCAGCCATCCCACCCCTCAGTTCCAGCACTCATGAGGCAACATGTCTCCCTCAACAGCAGATTCTTCTGAACTGCAAACGTCCATAGAACCACCTACTCTTGGTTGCCTTTTATGTGCCATGGAAGCTTCTCCTTGAACGCCTGTGCAATAAAACAGCCACTGATAGGACTCTGCTTTCATTTTCTGGCACGACAGACTTTATGCAGAAGGAAGGTGCCATGGAGCTGACACAATCTTTACAAGTGTGAAGTTCAGCTTGCACAAGATAATGCCTTTCCACAGGAGACTAAGTCAGGATGACTCAAAGCTTTGTCATCTCTCTAAAGACCTCCCTTTTGCATTGGAAAGCAGACCAAACAGATAATAAGAAAACAGCATAAGGAACTTAGCGTGCATTATAGAGATGCTTATTGGACAAGCCAAGAATAGAACAAGTGCTATTTCCTCCCATATCCGACTAAACACGTGGGTTGTCATCTACTCAATCAATTGGTAATGATCAGTTACTAAAAAAAAAAAAAAAAAAAAGAAAAATCTCATTTTCTAGTTGTACTTTTTCCACTTCCTGGTCCTTTACCTTTAAGTCTCCCTGATGCAGCTTTCCAATACAGCATCCCATCCAGGAGAAGCCTCCTCTGTCCCATGTCATCCTTCCGGAAGAAAAGCCCATTCTTGCACTTCCCAGATGATTTGAGTTCCATTTTGTGCATAATCTCTTTAAGGCGTTGCCCCTTCTCACACTCATTGACCATAGCATCTACATGAGTGATTGTGTCCTTAATTAAACTGAGGGCCTGGGTCAACTCTTCATGATCTCTGGTTCCAGCTAAAAGAAAAGAGTAGCCATCAGTCACATTTTTCACCTCTGGAATGAAAGATATGAGCCACCCAAACATATTTGAATGAGGAGGTTCCACCCTGAACATTTAGCAGCATTTCCTAAAGCTTAAAAATAAAATATCCTAAAGCTTAAAAATAAAATATCCTAAAGCTCTAAATCTTTAATGAACTGACAGGCTTAACCACTATGGTTTTGTAGTTGCAGACTTCATGAACACTGCTCTTGACCCTTCGATGAGGGATCTGCATCTAAAATGGCACCTTCAGGGAAGAAGAGAGTGAGAAAGCCTGACCCTCATCTGAGGAAGGAACACACAAAACAGGGGAGAAAGAGACAGTTCAAGGAAAGAGTCACCACCCTACCTTCTGTATTCTGAATAATACGATCCACTAAGACCGGGTACTTGGTGATGCGTTGTGTCACCAGAAGGATGCACTCCTGGACACCCAGCCTCCTCACGATGGAACAGTTGCCAATTTTCTAGAAAACAAGACAGACCCATCACACCCACTGTTACCTCCTGTTCTTGCTCCCTCACCTCTCCAGTCACACACTGCCCCCAAACCCCTTGGTACCATTTGGCACAGCACCACAAAATTATCCGCCTCCATTTTACTAAAGCCAAACTTCTGTGACCAAAAGGATTTTACAGATTTGGATATTAGGAATAATTTCTTCCTAAAAAGGGTTGTCAGGCCCTGGCCCGGGCTGCACAGGGCAGGGGTGGAGTCTCCATCCCTGGAAGGATTTCAAAGCTGTGAAGATGTGGTGCTGAGGGACATGGGTTAGTGGTGGCCTCGGCTTTTCCAACAAAAACACTTCTATGACTGAGAAGATATATTTTAAAAACTTATTTCGTTCCTGAAAGTGAAGCCTTCTCCCTTTTAAAGACACCTAGTTCAGAGCTGAAAGTCTAGAGCCCTGCTGGAAGGTTCACAGAGTATCACTTACAAGTGACTGGAAAATGAGAATATTCAGGGCTGTGCAATGCCACCTGAGATTCAGGTTACAGCTTCCACATTGCCCAGGTCTCTTCAGCCCTGAATTCATTGCACATGGCAGTGAACAAACCAGCCTAGTAGTTCATCAACAGCATTTAACATTGTTTTAATTTCTTATCCAGCATTTTACAAAGATGTTGATGCAGCAGGGCAGTGACAGAGCACAGTGACAGAGCCAGGAACAGAATTATTCCCCAGTCCCTCAAGAGCCTGCCTCAAATTTAACACCTGCTAATTGTGGCTTTGTGTCCACAGGAAGCAAACTACCCATCAAATAAGGAGATTACCCCTCTAACCCTGCTCATTCACATTTGGGAGATCTTCAAGTGCAAAACAAAACCTAAAGTGGTCGAGTATATTTTGCAGAGTCAGAATGGGAGACTTCTGGTTGTTGTTTACCTTTATTAAGTTTTGAAACTTCTTATTGCTTTGGAGAAGGTCTTTATAGTGGCTAACAGCTTCATTGTGTCCACAACAGAACACACCGTATTTTTCTTTCATTCTCTCCCCATTTTCACCTGAAAACTAATTGGAAATATAAACCATAAATCATTAAGAGTAAACCAACCTCCAACTGCAAGACTCAGGTTTAACATGGGATTATGGTAACTGACTATTGACATATTTAATATACCAATTTCTTCTGTTCCAGACATGAGAGATTTATGGAATGTGATGTCTGAGAATACCACAAAATAACCAAGTATGAAATGATGGTTATCACCGTGACAGTTTTTAAAAGATTTCTGGGCCTCTGCACTTAGAAAAAAAGAGAGCTGTAAAAAGGTAAAGGGCAAAAAACCTGGTCACAATATGAAAAAAATGGTTCCATCTACTCCACCCCAGAATGGGTGCAAAAGCTGTGATTAGTTCAGAGAATCTTTATTGCAGTTAAAAAAAAGTCAGAACCAAGAAGCTCAGCATTAAATGCAGGAGAGCCACAACGGGGATGGACACCAGAAATGTGTTACTTTGCTTTTGGAACAGATGAAAAATAGAACCAACTCATCTGCAGGCACATATTTCACCATGTGTACATGCACATGGCCCAGAGAACATCTAATGAACATTTCATTTTATTTGGGACCAGAGACTGCTGGGAGTCTCTCCCACATTACACTGGAAAGAAAAATCCAGTATTAAGTCAGACTTTACATAAAATGTACAGGGTCAATAAGATTGGTAGAATTTAATTCAGACCTGTTTTATCAAGAGGTCTCCAATGTTCTGGATTATATAATTTTGGTCACTGCCTTCTTCCAAGGATTCTTTCCGTCGCTCCTTTAACTGGAGCAGGAATTGCCCATGCATCTCCAGGAGCTCATCCACACAGGGGAAGAGCTTGTTGATGACTGCATTTGGGAACTGCAGTTCTTCTCTCATGGCTTTGGAGTAGACCTTCAGCATTATCTTCAGGGTCCTGACATGGTGCATTTCAGTCTGCATTAGTTCTGGGTAAGGGGGAATAAATAAATAAATAAATTTTTAAAAAATCATTTATATGGTGTGCAGCAACTGGTGAGATACAAAAGAGCAGGCTCTGAAAGCCACCATGTTTTGCACCACTTTCTTCTTCACTACAGTCTTTGCATCCCTCATGTGAAGCACCTGAATTTGCTCTATTAATGTCCCCACCAAGCAGTGACTGTTCTTATTTGTGGAACAACCTCTTCCAGTTGCAGTTGAGCTATTCCCTAATTCTATAGCTGGGCTTTACTGCTTATATAAGGCATACTGGAAACCATGGGTTGCTAAAAATCAGTAAAAGGAGGAGCACTTGTGCATACTAACACAGGTAACAGACTTCAACATTTTTACTCAGTTTTATTTCTCAAGCACACCTCAAAGTGGGTGCCACTGGAGAGAATGATTCCTGCTTTCTTTCAAAACAGTGGCACTATGAAATAGAAAAAGCTGTAAGAATAACAAAACTAGCAAATGCTCTTACCATAAATGACATCTTGCCTTTTTACAACTTCTTTCTTTTGTCTTTTTGCATAAGACTGTTCCACTGCAACACTCCAAGACTCTGCCTCAAACTCATGAGCATCTGTTTCTATTTCACTTCGGAGGGATGTAAAATATGCATCTAGACCAAAAGCACATTCAATTTTAGTTGTTATTAAATTGTTTCCCACTGTATCCTCCATTACCATCATTAACAAAAACAACAAAAGTGAAAACATCGGTGATGCTTTAAGATTGTGTAAGAAATTACATAAAAATCCAGAAAAGCACATAATTTCCATACCTTCCAGAAAAGTGGAGTCTGCTGTTGTAGGTGCAAGTGAGACAACATCATCTGAAGCCTGCTTAAATTTTATAAATCCTGAATCTCCGTCATCCATGTCTCCTGAAATTAGTCTAAATGGCCAAAGAAATCAGACCAAGTGACCAAACCATATTAACAATTCTTTAAGTTTCTTGAGCAAAAAAACCCAAAAACCCAACTCCTTTAACAAGCATCTTTTCCAAACTATAGTGCAAGTCAATTTAGCAGCTCCATCACTGAAATATTACATTTTTAATAAAAGCAGCATGAGAAAGTATGCAGCTTCTGGTATGACATTTTAAAAAGACATCACCTGGTGACAAGCCACAGCCAGTTCAGAGTACAAAGGGCACTTTCACTGAGAAGAGAGCATAACTGTGGCACAAAAAAAGTAAACAACTACTTAAAACAGCAGGTAGCTTTGAATTTGTCTACTATTTTAATCAAGGCACCCTGCAATTTAAAACCCTGCTGTCTCCTACACTTGCCAGAACTAGCACAACCTAGAATAACTGAACTCAGAAGAAATTACTGAATTGTCTGAAGACAAATATACTCACAAAAACATAACCTATACAGAGACACACAAATACAGCCTTATTTTTATGGTATCTTTTCTGACACTGGATAGAGGCACTAAACACAAGGTGATGTAAATTTTTAAAATACAGGTTACTGTTTAGAAGCTATTAGAAATTAATTTCAGCCTTAAAAGCTCTATGAATCTCTTTTGAGTTTAAAAAGCAATGCCAGCTCTTCCTTCAGTTCTGTAATTGCTTTTGTTTTCACTTTTTTTGGGGAGGGAGGAGTGATATGGGGGAAGGGGGGGAAGGGAAGCAGCAGAAAACTCCGAATGAGGAGAAAAGCAATTTACTTACCCAAATTTATGAACAGCTCCAGCAGTATTCAGTGGACACTGAGAATTTCCTCTTTGGGCGATAGTCATTCCGAGATTCCGTGGGAGTACTGGGGTGCCATCCGGTCCCAGGAGGAGACTTCGGGGCTGCTCCTTCAAAGAAGCTGCTAAAGAGGCAAAAATGGAATTGGTGCTCAGAAAATGAGGTGTACACTGCAGCTCCCCTGCTCTCAGCCCTCTCTCCGAATGCGGGCGGAGGACAGAGAGGATCTTGGAGGTCAAGAGCTCGTTGTCCAAAAAAACATTCTCATTCCATCTCCTTGAAAAGGAACCACAAAAAGAGAGCTCAGGAGGAGCTGGGATCGAATTGCTTCTGCCGCTGCTTTTTGAATTTGTATTCCCCATGCTCACCACTGGCTGCCCTCAGACTTGGCACAGGAAAGTGGCCCCAGAGATGCAGCGTTTTTATACTACCTGTGATCCTTCTAGAAATGTAAAGCTGCCACTTAACTTACTGTATTGGCTAAATCAGCAGGTCTGAAGTGCAGGAAATTGGTCCCTACTGTGCCCATTTAGTGTGGAAATTGCAAAGTATCTTCTCCTTTAGTAAAACACCAGAACCTACACACAATTATTCACACCCTACCGTATAAGGGCACAGAACATTTCATGGCAAACAAGAAAAATCTGAGATCACAGAAAGCCCACAAGTTCTTTGCTTCTTGCTACACAGAGGCTTTACATGTGCATGCACATATACCAAATGTAATAGATATCAGAGCTAAATTTAATTTTAATACTGCAGCTTTTTAATGATTTTTAAATCTAGGCAGACTGTGAACTGGAAAGATATTTAAAAACTTAATCACTATTACACAATACACGGAAGGCTGTAATAGATTTATGAAAAATGGATACAATTATTTAGCACTAATGTCTGTAATGAATGATATGGAAGAAGAGACGAAATACATCCTTTTAAAAAGAGGAACTTCAGGCAAGTCAAAGATGAAGAATCAGCCAGAGAACCTTTAAAACTTATCACTGACAAGGTCTGTAGCTGCTGTTTTTTCAAAGTGCTTTTAAGGACATGGGAATGGAAGAATTCTTGTGGCTCCTTGAACCCAGGACTCTTGCCACTGTGGGGAAGTTTTCCCTCATATCTAAACCCAACTCCTCATCCAGGACTGTGTCTGGGAGGCTGCTTCAGGACCATACTGCTTTGGTGGTTCAAGAGGCTCTCCGGTTCCCAGACAAGGTTTATGCACCCCCAATTTATGATGTTTCTTGCAAAAATACTGGTGCCCACCCATCCCCATGAGTTCCCCTTTATTACTCTGCCCTCCTTTTTGTACCTTCACCAACAATCATCTCTCCCCTCTGCTTCTGCCTTGCTCAATCACACACAGCTAAATCAAGGTATTCATGCTGCTTCTCAGAAAACAGGTTTTTCCACATTTCCTGATATCCCCTATGCTCCATCTGCTTGTCTCTCATTTCACTGTCCTTGAGGCAGTTGAGTAGGATAATGTTAGGGCTTCAAGGGACATTTCAGCAATGGCATTTAAAAGAAATTATATCACTGAATCTTTTCCTGATAGAAATATCTTTCCCAATACCTTTGGGTTGGAAATCTCTTGGCAACACACAGAGAATGTTCTCAATCTAAACCAAAGTGAGTAAACTGAGTCTCCTGCCATCATCTGAAGCACAGGCTGAGGAATTTGGGGTTGTTCAGCCTGGAGAAGAGGAGGCTCCCAGGTGACCTTAGAGCAACCTTCCAATATCTGAAGGGGCTACAAGAAAGCTGGGGGAGGGCTTTGGACAAAGGAGTGTAGTCAAAAGACAAGGGGAAATGGTTTCAAACTTGAAGAGGGGAGATTTAGGTTGGACATTAGGAAAAAAATCTTTTTAATTTGAGGGTGGTGAAACACTTGCCCATGAAACCTGTGGCTGTCCTCTCCCTAGAAGTATCAAAGGTCAGGTTGGATGGGGCTTGGAGCAGTCTGGGCTGGTGGGAGGTGTCCTTGCCCATGCAGGGGGGTTGGAACTGGTTTAACCCAAACCATTCTATGATTCCATCTCCAATTGATGAGCTCCAAAGCCCCCAAAAGAGCAAACTAAGCAGACGCTGGCAAGATTTATTAAGATGTATTGCTTAAACAAAGGCTTAATAATAAATATCCTGTTTCCATTTGGGGAAGTACTGTAATCATCAGCCTTCATGTTCTCTTTCTGTGCTCCACAAACCAAGAACATAAAGTTCTGTTTCACAACTGTAGGTCAAATCTAAAAACCTCCAGAGGCAAATCATGGGGAGAGGGACGGGGGACACAACCAACACAGTTTGTACCTTTCTTAAAATGTATTTCTCTTTTATAGTGCTCCAGTATCTATTGGGGTTTTTTCCTGGGCACTGCAGCCTGCAGTTATACTGTGGGTACAGCCACACAACCCCTGTGCTATTAGCTGTTATTTCAACTTCCAGCTTCTGCTTTTGACTATGGAAAATGAGTACTGGCTGCCTTCTGCACCAACAAAAACCCATTTTCTGTGTTCAATTAGCACTGTCTGCACACTGCTGAGAGGCTGTATTGATCGCTGTTAACCTATCACACCAGACCAGACTGTATACCACAGAGCTGTTTCAACGACAAGCCCTACAGCCAACTTTTCCTATTTTCATTATTCCTTATTGTTTGCTATTTTAGTCTCTGCACTTTCCCCCCTAAATGCACAGAAAACCATTCTTGGTAATGCAAACAGCCACTTATCTTCTTATAACAATTATCCCCTTCATGCTATGCCTCGGTAAGGATTGCTTCATAAAGAAGTAATGCAAGTCAAATGATACCTAACAAAAAATATCTGAAAAACACATGGTAATATTCTGATATTCATGTCAACTGTCTTTCTTCCAGCCAACAAAGCAACTGCAAGGCAGAAAAGAATTCTGCTCTCCTCATGGTCAGTCACCTGGGAGTCAAGGAGCCTGGTCTGTTAATGCAGACCTCGTAACATTCATGAATTTAAATGCCATTTAAATCCTCCACCTGTGGCCACAATGGTTCTTTTCCAGCAGCAAAAGGCTATTTCAAAGACTATGCTGTAATGGAGCTGTTCTTTTTTTTTTTTTTTCCTCTCTCAGATCCCTTTTCCAGCTTTATTTCAATAAAGATTTGTGTTCAGACCATTAGTGCTAGCTTGGCTTAGAGATTTCTAGCAAGCACTAGCTGCAGGCAAGTTTTAAATAGACAATTATGAAAATCTGATGTAAAACAAAGTTCACAGTTCTAGTCTTTTCAGAGGCCAGAGAATAGACAATCAATGAAAAACTAGCTTATTGATCCCTTTTCACCATGATATTTTGAGGTTACACAGCGAGAAGGTATAAAGAAAAATAAAAAGATAAAGAGATAAAAACACACAGGAGATTGTTCAGAGCCTCTAAGCCATTCCCAATAGAAAAAAAAATGAAGCCATCTTATTAAAAGAGACCTTTTCTATACTTCAATAACACACTGTGTATAGCCTTTAAAACATATTAAAGAAAAAAAAATACAATCAAACAGATAAGACTTGAGCACAGAAATCATTCTTTAGTACAAACCTGGGGAAATGCACTGGGGTGAACTCTGTGGAGATCCAGAAGGTCTATGCTGCAAATCTTTCTGCTACAGGAAAAAATACAATATTCTTACACATCCAGACCAAACTTTCTGTCCAAAATGAATCAGATTTTTCCTATCATCTAGTACTAATTACAAGTGAAGCTGTACACAGAAAGCATAAAAGATTTGACCCAGCAACAGTTTGGATTTTTTCATATTCCAGGTGAGTGAAATAAGCATTAACAACATTGTATAAAAATCAGTGTAAACTAGACTGAAATAGAACCAAACCTGAAGTTACAGCTGCATTAATGCTAGGATCAAAGATAATTATTAATTGAAAGTAAATTCTTTATGCAGTCTTCACCTACACTTTCTTGCAGTTAACGACAGTGTTAACTAAATTAACCCAGCCAGTTTCAACCAAAATTTGATTTATCCATTTAAAACTGCATTTCTGGTAAACCTGTACAACTTTCTCATTCTCATACTAGAGTACAATTCATTGGGATACAATTTATCCAAGATACAAAGAAATGAAATAAGTAATGCAGCCTTTTGGGGAGTCTTGCTTCAGTTTGAGGATCTGATTTCATTGCCCCTTATCATTTTGTTCTACAGCTCACTCCTTGCTCCCTTCAGGAGTGGTTTGTAAGGGCTGATTCAACCATGAAAGTTTGGGGGATGGTAAAGAAAGGAACGCAGCAGAGCAAGGAGATTTATAGGTTTAAAAAGAAAATGCACAATGCCTTGAGAAGTTTAAAAGTATCTATCAAAAACCCCAGCAGAACATTTCTGCCCTCAAAAGACTTCCACATTCTAAATCACCAAGAGCTGAAATAACTTCCTCCAACCTCTAATAGCCCAGGTTTGAGCTGTTCTGCTCTCTTTTTTCCTCCTCATAGTACTCCCTAATCTGCTATCAGTCTCGGAAATCATCAACACTTTCAGGTTAAAGCAAACTAAAACTCCCTCAAGTAAAATTAATTATAAGGAGGAGGAAATTATTTTCAAAACCAATACCAGAAGAAAAAAAAACCTGACAGAAAGCTAGCTGAAACCAACCTGTGACCTTACACGCAATCACAGGCACCATGGTGACACAGATAAAAACCAAGCAGCTTTGCAAGACAGAAAGTTCATCACAGTTCAAAAATGAAATCACTTATTCTGCATTGCTCAGCTTCTAAATAATACAACACTGCTATATCCAAACTCCTCTCCATCCCTCATGCTCTTCTAGCAGCTTTCAGAAGGCACAAACAATTAAAATGCAGTGACATAAAAATCAGAGGTACCATAAAATTCAATTATGTTCCCCCAAACAGGGATCGGTTTGAGCATTCTTGTAAGGGTTAGTCACAGTTCTGACAGACACAAGCAATTGTTAGTAGTTTTCAGGACAGCAATAAAACATTTCCCTTTATGTTCCTTATATTAATTGTGAGAAATTACTACAATGACAAGTTAATAACTGTTCAGTGCCTTGAACATGTAAGGCAAGAGTCTGGTCTAGGCAATTTACATCAACTGATGTAAATTAAAACACTTGCACTCAAACTTACCATATCAAGCAGTGGTAACATAAAAGAACAAATTTTAAAAACCAACCTTGGGTCTAATGCTGCTGCATTCACCCAGTAAACTCTTGCAGTTCTTATGGACGTTCACTGCACAATCTGAAACACACACACAAAGTTTTAAATCAGTACATCCAGGGAAAGGGAGAGCAACACATAAAAGATCTTAATGTTGGAAAGACTGCTCAGGTGATTTAATGAGCAACTTTGTGCATGTTCTGCTCTTGATTTTACACCAAATACTCAAGTTTTTTCAATCACTGATAAGCAATTCCCACAAGAAAGCACAAAGAGACAGCACTGCATGCACTGACAGCATTCTGCCTTCTCTCCACTCAACCAGAGCTCTCCTCCTGGTTGCAGAGGTTATTTCTACCTCTCTCCACTCAGAATTGATACCATGCAAAAAGGCAGCAATATATTTTCCTGCCTCTGCACACAGAGCATCAGCAGGAGCTGAAGTAAGGACAATAAAGTTCAAAATGTACCACAGAGCTATGAGAGTATCACCACCACCTGAGCATTGCCCCTTTTCTAGCTTCACAAAGGAACAGTTTCCAGATAAAGGAACTCAAGCAGCTCTTTTTATGCTCACAAGGCATAAACCCATTAGTAGCATAATAAAATCCAATCTCTTTTTTTTTTCCGTGTAATAACTACTGCTTGAGAATATAGGATAACTGGTAGTGTCAAATATTTTCTTCCCATCTATACAATCAGATCCTTCATCAAAAGCAGAAGCAGGACACCAGCAACTCAGACAGCAAAGGAAACCAGGATTTATTTCTTTCCATATAATTCAGGAGTGTCTGTTAAAAGACAAAGACAACAAAACTGTGAAGATGAACACTGTATCTGCTAGAGAAAAGCCTGTTTATGTCTCCAGCAGAGGAAGAACTGTTTAAGGTCTCTTCATCCAAACAGAACTATCACCAAGACGCCAGAACTGCTGATCTGCTTTGAGACTCCTGGCTAATGTAAAGAAATGCTACTTTTAAGTGTTTTCCATAAAAGATAGAAGATCTCTGAGAACAGGAGGAAAATACTTATTAATTTATTTGTGTTTAAGACCAAGTAAAGATATAAAAGCACGACTGAAAGACTAAGTGCACAGACCTGGAAGATGCTTACATGCAGCTTCTACAAGGGTGGGAAATAAGAGCAGAACTCTGTACTTTGAGTGCCTGCCACAAACAAAACTTTCTCAAGAACAATCACCTCCTATAACCTCTCTCTAAGCTGTGGTATTTCCACCAATAGTGTACTCCATGCAATAAAACAAAAGGCACTATATTGAATTTAAAATGTATGTGGGTCTGCAAACGTATGATAAAAGTGTAAAAAAAATTATTCACTTGCTAAAACTATGCTGAGGAGGACAAATCTATTTGTTATTTTGGCAGTGAGAAGGCCAGAAAATGAAAAGCTTGTTAACAGACACACCACAACAAAACCACTACTGCACAATGGAAACCCCTTTCCTCCCAAGACAAAGGAGCAAACTGTAGGGCAAAAATCACTACACAAAAGGAAACAGAAAAAAAAAACCATAAAATTCTCCATGACGTCAAGCTGGGTTGGCTTCGGGTCTGGCTTCCAGACGGGTTCCCTCCAGGGCAGAGGAGACTCAGGGACAAAGGGAGATGTTGGTACAGCCACTGCCCTCCCACAGGACATTACCTCTGGAAATCCACTTCATTAATCTAGAATAATTTAGTCATCTACAAATATTTTATCAGCCTTCACATTCCCTGGTATTTACACATCTCTGGCAATTAAATTTGGTAATTCTTTTCCTCTAAATGATTAGCAGGGCCAATTCTGCTTCAACAACATGGGTACACCTTATTTAGCTAACTGGAAAGGGGACCTCAGCTTTCAATTTTCAAATCCTGCACTTGCTCTGGTAAAGATAACAGCCTCTATCACTCTCAGTAGGTATTTTTCACTTAATCAGCTGACATATCTAATAGAGCTGTGTATTAGTTTCCTATGCTGCTGAAAGGTTCTTTACACAACAAGAGAGAACATACTAGAAATCAGGAAAAAGCTACAGAAAAGCCCCAGAAAACTGCAGTTGAATCTAAGGGCTTAATTCTCCAAGAGAATATTTGAAACGCAATTAACTTCATCAATTCCAAGTGCCCTTATTTTTGTCTGTGTAAGAGATGAGAATTTTGAAAACTGACAGAAGACTCGGAGTGTTTTATAACCATACTCCAGTTTACCAAATCTGCTCCAGCTCTGCCTGCTCAACACATTTTGCAGACAGAGCTGAACCAGGTACACACCAGTTAGGGGTGAGAACAAGCATTTGAATACTGGTGAATCAGATTTTTCTGCCTGTAATATCTTTCTGAATTTTTATTCTTCTCGAGAGCTTCTCTGAACAGGGTATTAGAGAACTGCAGGGTCAAGAAATAACAAAAAGGACCAAGGACTGAGGACAGTGAAGCAGCAACAGGAGACTGATATTTATGAGCAGTGATACCTATGGAAGGTTGTTATAATATGGAAATTAAAAAATAAATAACCTCAAAAAACACAGAGAGCCATCTAAGGCAAGGAAGCATTAGATTTGAGAAGATAAGTCCAAGAAAGCTAAAAACTCCAAGGACTGCCACCCAGACTCTTCCCTTCCCTTTCCCTGTCTTCTCTCTCTCTTGGGAACTGCAAGAAGATGAATTTAGCAGGAAAAACAGAATCTCCAAGGAACTTAATTTCAACACAGGCTATGCTGAAGGACAGCAGCTCTGGCTAGTGCTGAGACCAGCACTTCAACTGCCTTCACATCCAGGACTTGGGTCACCTTGACTGGCTGGGGACAGGACCACTGCTGCTAGAGTTAAAGAGACCACACACAGCATGGAAATGAAGCAAACCCACTCTGGTTGTTTCTGGGCTTAAATTAGAAGTTTGGGAATTAAGGAATTAACTTTGGGAGCACCACATTATCCTACATCTGCGTAATGCTTGCTAGTGCCAACGACTTCTTGCTCATCAACAGCCTAAATAAAAATAAATAATAAAAAAATCTCAGGTGAGAGTAATGAAATTAATAGCTGGTATAATAAAATTAAAAAACAAACATCAATAAAACCTTCACTTATTAATGAGATGCTTTCCCAAAGGTTCACAGAAACCAATTTACAACTTACAGAGCATTTTATTGGACAACCCATTACAAAGCCCTAAAGCCTAAAACTGATTCACAGTGGGCAAGAGGGCAATGAACCCAGATGAACAAGGGCTGGTGAATACATTTTCTCTCCCAGCTGGAATACCATCCAGTGGATCAGACACTGGCAATGGCCTATTAAATGTCTTCCAGAATTGAATTCCAGGACAAATCTATGACTCACCAGATATTATGAGTATTATGACCCTGACCTTTGGTCTGGAACGTTACTGCCCAAGAAAATAAATCCTAAAAGGCCACTTACAAACAACTATAACTAACAGACAGATATAATGTGATTGCTCTAAAATTATTATTTTTTCTTTTTAATGACAGATTTAAGGAAAAAAATGCTTAAAACACGTAAGTTCAGGCAGGGACACCTTCTGACATCTAATGATACAAGGAGTTCAAGCACTATTTTAATACTAAAGATATACTCACCACATGTTAAAGCCAAACAGCAAACAAGAGCCACGGACAAATTATTTTTCTTGTGAAAGCAATACTTTTTATGTTTTCAAATACCAGGCACTTCAGGGAGCAAAGAGAATCCCTCACTTCTTTCTTCACCCTTACACCATACAAGGTAAATCCTCTCTCTCAAACTGACAAAGGGAACAACTTGTGTCTGAATGATGAATACAGAGTATGAAAATCTGAATTTATACACAAAGCAACACAACACAACAGCTGAGAAACATTTCAAACAACTACAGCGTTCCAAAAAAAGCAGAGTGGCTTTGAGATAAATCTCGTCAGGAAAGAGGAGGAGTTTCAGAGGAACATGAAGAAGTTTCTGTATTAGGTAAAGCCAGGTCATGTATCTTCAGGAACTTGGAGCAGATTTAACTTTGTCCTAGTGGCTTTGGTGACCCATGTTTACTTGTTTTGCTAACTCACCTAATTACACAGAGGAAGCCAAAACCTGGAAGGGTGCAGGGTGATGAGATACTTCACATTCTGCAACAGAGATAAGTCCACACGAGAGAGAAACAACACTAAATCATCAGGTTTCATCTACCCTCTTAAAACATGCCTCTTTGTCTCCAAAACCAACCTATAATTACTTTCTCCTCGCATCTGTTTTTATTGTCAAAATATCAGATAGATGGATGGGGCTAGGGTTGTGTCATTCCCAACAGTGCAAGTTGGTGGCCTCGGGGTTTTCTTTAAGAACAAAAACCCCAAACAAGACCAAACGAACAGCTGATGTTTCCATTTCTTAAGCAATGCAAAGTAAAATCAGCACACTGGCTCAAAAGAAACACGAGTACCATTTCAATTCTCTCATGCTGAACCCTTCCCCCACTCTACAAGAACGCTACAGAACTGAAGCAGCAGCTATGACAACCATAACAGGTATTTAAAATATTTCATAGGTAAACATTAGGCGGAACGACAACACACACTGTCTGATGGATCCACGTTTGAGGTCTTTTTAGGCACAACCCGGACTTTTTTTTTTTTTCTCCTCACTGCTGCAGCCCCAACACTACGTGTGTAAAACAACCAAGAGGAGGTGCAGGATTTCAGTTCCTAAGGATGCTGAGGTCCAAGCTGTGGCACCAAGTGAACCAGTTTCACATCAGGCTCCCTCACCCACACCTTTCAGCCCCAATAAGAGGTCTCCAAGACACAGACTCGGTTCTTCCCCACCCACGTCCTGTCCCCTCGATTCAACCTTGAGCTGCTAACGTTGGGAGGGAGATAAATCCTGCGGGATTTGTCACGAAAGGGAAGATAAACCCGCAGCCCCGGCCAAACTCCGCTGAGGCGGCCGGCCTGGTGTCACTGCCCGCGCGGGACACGCTAGACAGGGTCCCCCCACAGCTCCCCGCTGAAAAAACCCTCAGCAAGAGCACTGCGGAACCCCGGGAGCAGCATTTCCCCACCACCGGGCCGGTCACCGGGCCGCGGCCTCCCACTTCCCCGGGGAAGGAGGGAGGGATGAGGTTTGGGGGGAGGGTCCGCAGCCGGGAAGGCTCGCTAAAGCCAGGAGGGGGAATGGGCACGGGGAGCCGGGGAACGAGGCTCGGGGAGCCGGCAGGCAAGCTGACACCCCGGTCTCTTACCGGACTCCCCGGGGAGCCGCCGGTTGTACTCTCGGTCCCAGGAGCCGCCGCCACAGCAACAACGAAAGTCCCGGAAGCAAAAAGGAAAAGGCAGCAGCGCGCCTGCGCGCCACGGGCCGCCGAGGGGAGGGGCCCTTCCCTCAGGGAGGGTACGGGACACAGAGCCCGCCCGTTCCCCGCAGGGAGGGCACAGAGCCCGGGCATTCCCCTCAGGGAGGGGACGGTACCTGTATTCCGCCCGTTCTCCTCAGGGAGGGGACAGGACGGGACACAGAGCCCGCCCGTTCCCCCCAGGGAGGCCACAGAACCCGGGCATTCCCCTCAGGGAGGGGACGGCTACCCCCGGCATGGGCATTCACCTCAGGGAGGGGACGGGGCACGCAGCCCCCCAGTTCCCCTCAGGGAGGATACAGGGCTCAAAGCCCGCCCGTTCCCCTCAAGGTGGGCACAGGGGACAGAGCTCGGCCATTCCTCTCAGGGATGGATGGCACAGCCACCTGCGGCGCGGCCATTCCCCTGAAGAAAGGCGCGGCCACCGCCATCCCGCCCTTTCTCCTCAGCCCGCTCCCGGAGAGGCGGATGGAATCAGGAGCCATCAGGTTTCTCCCTGATGAGGGCCCCCGGCCCCGAGGCTGAATCCCTGCGGAGGGCTGTAAACATTCCACCCCATGGTGATCTCCAGGCATGCTGCGATCCATCAGCGCCAGGAGCAAAGGCTAAAGAGGCCTTTTGACTGGTGGGATGTAGCATCCCAAGTGATGGTTTGAACACGGTTGTTCACGTGTTTGTGCAGAGCCCTGTATGTGCTCTGCATAGGTGATTTGTTATTAACATCGTGGTGGGATTTGCCATTCAAAATGTGCTGAAGAGTTTATGGCAAATCCCACCACGCAAGGTTGGGGTGCCCGGCCCCGCTGGCTGTGACTGCCCCATGACTGCCAAGGCCTTTGCAAATGATCCCTGTGCAGACAAAAAACTACAGCAAAGGGGAATTACCTTCACTATCATCAGATTCAGGCACTGACCTGTATAACTAAATTGCTTGCTGGAAAGAACAACCTTTTTCCTGCTACCCTGATAGGTTTGATATACTACCAGCACAGGGCCACCGAAATATGCTCTGCAGGGAGGAAAAATTGGGAGAGCTCGTGACCTAACCGTAACCTAACCTAACCTCCTGATTTAACCTAACCTTACCTCCTGATCTGTGATTCACTCTGAGGATTTAAAATGCTCATCTCCATCCCAAGTTTGTCATATTTTAAATCACACAAATCCACGCTGCCTGAAAACACAGCACCCTCCACGACAAAACAAACTCACAATTCACCCTACAGCTTTCGTGTTCCAACTGTTTGGGTTGGAAATGTGCTGAAGCCCTAGACTACCACAGGACCAATATTGTCTCTGGTATCCACAGTGCAACCTGTTAAATGAGTTTTGGTTTGTTTTTTTTTCTCTTCATCTCATACTTGCAAGCTTTTAAAAAATGTTCCCTTTTGTGCTGCTTCAGGACTAAGTACAATAAGGTCCCGGTCATTTATTGCGGCCTCTCAGCACTGCAGTCAAATAATCATTAAATAAAGCAGTTTGGGGGTAAATAGCTGGCTGTCACTTGGTGACAGATTAATCCTTAGACGCTTCAAACTTTGTGCTTTGCTATAATATAAAAGCAAAGCACTGGAGATTGCCCAACTACAGCTGGAGAGAACGTGCTGTGCTTGCACGGCTGGCCCCGGGGCATCTCCACAAAATCAGTGCAAAATCTGGCACAGCAACCAGCTAAAAGACTCCATAGCTTAGAGCTAAGGTTTGGATTGCAAAGAAGAGAATAGAACCAATTTTCTAATCCTGTGTAATTCTATAGTAACAAAAGATTTCTTAGTGGATGAATTGTGGGTAGATTACTGCCATGCAGCCTTATGCTTTTGGCAGGCCAAGTGGAGAAAATTCTGACATTTTATTCGGGAATGCAAAGAGAAACACCCAAGAGATGTTCCAGTTGTAATTCACACCTAAAGAAGATGCAGAGGACCCACCTCTGCCCTGGTGCTCAAGCTCAAGTTGCTAGCAGGGAGGCAATCCTCCTGCCATCCATATTCCATGTTGTATCCTTGGCTAACCTCCATGGCACAGCCTGCTTGGAGAGCCTTCCCCTCCTGTCAGGGCTTTCCTGGAACTCATCTACCTCCTGTTGCATAAACTCTGGAAGCATGTTTATAAGAAGGGATTAATTTAGGCACAGAACCTTCTCCACCCTAGACAGCAAAGGCTCAAAAGGAGCTTTCTCCATTTCCAGGTGAACAAGAAACCTACAGACTCGCAGCTCAAAAGGAAAGTTTGAGTGTCGAGATCCCAGAGACTGCAAATATTCCTCTATGTTTTTCCAGTCCTGCAAGGCTCCTAACATCACATCTGTGAGACTCCATAACTTGGAATTGCTGATACAATCTGACATCTGTACTCTTTGACAGTCTCCTCCCCTCCTTTCCTGGGAGAATTTGGCTTTGTGGTGTAAGGATGGATGGGAGGGTTTAGGTAGCAACTCACATGGATGTTTCTAGCAGAACAAGGATTCTTCATTTTGCATTAAAAGCAGAATTCCTCCTGCTGTTTCTCCCTCTAATAAGAACTCTGTCTCCTCTATTTCAGCAGAGTCGTGGAAGCCACAAAACTTTCTGTCCACAGGACAGTGAATGACCTCCAGCTTCCCAATCATTTCCCCATCTTTCCTTTCCCTGGCTTCAGCCTCTCCCTTTTTCTTTCCCATCTTTTCTTGTAATTTCTTTCTATGACCCTCTTTTGTTTTTCTACCACGTGGTGGTGCTGCTGTTAAACATATCGTGAAGAGGAGAAAGAACATCAACAACAGCTCCTGACCGTGAGATGGATGGAGAGCTGGCTGGGGACCAGAGCTTATAGATGGTGAGAGTTCATGATGAGAAAACAAGAGGAGCAGCCAAATATCCTCAGATCCTGGCAGCAACCACAGCTCAGACCGAGCCCCGACAGAGCAAATTGTTCTTCTGAAAAGCAGGAATGTTACTCAGGCTACACACTGTCCCCAAGGTTTGCTTTTCAAGGGCTCTATCAGTGATTTGTCAGCCACAATACTGGGAGAATCTGATACCAACTGGCAACTCTACCACCCAGAAGCAGCTCACAAAGGATTCAGCCTAACATAATCCAAATATATCCATTCTTGTTACACAAATTCCAGTCCAGATCTGACTACAGCCAGGCTATTAGTTTTCATGAACATCTCAGAACCCTGCCCAATTCTCCAGTTCTAGCCACTGCAAAGGGAACACACAAAAAATGAGCCTGGGCCTTGTATCCTTGAGCAGCTCAGAAAGCCAAAGATGTCAGAGACCCAAACACAAACCCGTTCCTCAACCACCCTGGCTGTTCAGAAAAGAATCACTCCCACCAGCAGTCAGCTCGGGGTTCCCAAAACCCTCCAGGACACAGCTCCAAGCTCTTGGTGCACTGTGGATCAAGGACTGTCTGGTGTCCTCTCCAGCTCAGATATTTTTTGTAAAGCAGCACCCAGGACTGCAAACAGAGCCTCTGCTGGGAGGTTCCTCAGAAAGGAATAACAAGGCATAACTCTGCCACCTCTCCTAATATTTGGATTCTCTTTAAATACTAAGAGGTATAAAGCACTTGCTCTTACTTAACTCCCTGCTTTTTGCTGTGACACCTGCAAGATGTTCACTAACTGCTGGACCTTTGGTCCTTTCCAGTTTCCTTCCAGCTGCCCTCCAGGGAAAACACACTTCCAGCAGTGCACATCCAGGGGCAGCCAGCTCCTTGATGCCCCCCAGGCAGGTTTTACTGACCTTAAGAGAGACTCTTACTGAAGAACAATCATTGTTTGAGGATGCAGGGGAGAGAAAGAGCAATTCTTTCCTTTCCAGAAGGTGTTTGGTTTGTTTTTTTTTTTTTTTTCTGCCCTCAGATGATCTCTTGGGAATTAAAAATGTTCTTCAGTGCGCTGAGTGGGACCAAAGAGGAGGGACAGGGTTTGTCCATCAGTCAAAGCCAGGCAGCAATGTGCCAGTGACAGTACTGGGACACACATCAGGAAAGCAGCAGCCAGCACTCCTGTGCACTATTTGTGTCTGTAAAGCAACAACCTTACCCATGCAGGTTCAGGGAGGCACCATTTGACTTTTGTGTTAATTAATAAAGTTTTGGATGCTCTGGAAATCCCCGTGCCAGTGCACAGGGCTGAAGCTGAGCTGGGAAATCACTGCAGCTGTGAAAACTGCCCCAAAAGATCCAGTTTCACACAGGCAGCAGGGATATTTGCTTGGGCAAAGCAGAATTTTGTGGAAAAAAAAATATTAAAGGAAAAGCTGACCTAGAACCCTCCTTTGGGAAAAGGGGCAGGAAATGGTCAAGCAGCCAAATGAAATAAGGTTCAGCTATTGCCAGGCAGGATTTAGGGATTATTTCAACAATCTGGTGAAACAGCCAAACCAGGCCAAGCAGGGTGGTGGGGTCCAGTCAAGCCAGGCAGAAGAATGAAGCAATCCATGAGGCGGCTTTAGGCAGAGGAACAGCTGAGCTGGGCCAGAGGGAGGTCGGGGAGAGGGTTGCAGTCAGGCTGGGTGGGAGCAGCTGGTGCCAGCCATACTCACTCAGGCACTGCAGACCACTTTTATTCACAAGAGGTTTGGCACACAGTGAGCAGCTAGTGCAGCTGGGGAAAACCCCTGGCACAAGCTGGTGCCTGTTGATCTCTTTCCACCTCTCTTTTGGTTCCTTTGTCTCTTTTTCCTTCTCCCTCTCTTTTGGCTGCTCTTTGTTCTTACCCTGGAAGGAGAGAAAACCACAGCTGCATTACTGGCCTTGCACTGCCCATGTTTTCCTTTCCCTGCTGGTAGAAAGAAGCATGCAGAAAGCTGGTGTGATCACCTACAGTGGGCACCTTTGTGCTCCAGTCTTTGGGATCCTAATGCCCTTCCCAAATGCTTTCCTAAGGCTCAGCCCAGCCCCTCTAGGCAAGGTTCAACAGGCAGGACACAGGTTTTGCCTCTGCAGGCTCTCCTCCTTGCCACAGTAGGTGCTGCTGCCCAAAACTCTCTTCTGCTCTGTACAACTCATACAACACCACAGAGCAGCCAGAATGTGCCCTGGAGCCAAGGAGGCTGAATTCTGGGGCTCAGTCTGTGCAGTGTGTTATGTTAGGGGTCACAGTGAATCTGCCAACAGATGGAGAGGCCTCAGCCATCCCAAATCAATTTAACTAGCTGGTCCCTGGGGTTAGAGCCCCTTTCTACCTGAAGAATTGAACAGAATTCCACAAAAGAAGCATTTCTCCCTCACCTTATCCTTCTGCCAGGACCCAGTGACTCGGCTCCGCAGGGAACTCAGACGTCTCATCACCTTCGTGCCTTTCTCTGCTTTATCAACCTTTTCACTCTCCTCATTTCTGAAACAACACCAAGACCACCTTCACCTGGGGGGAAGTTAACTGGCCAAGTGCAAAGATATCACTGATGAGGTTCAACTGAAGAATTACTTTAGAACTCCTTCTCCCAAGGGATCTTGTTTGGCATCAGTCACATCATTTATTAATGGGACCCTTGCAAATAAGGAGCTGAACTTTCAAATTCTGTGTGTGAGTCCTGGCTGCCTCTGTGTTTTTGTTCAGTGTGAGGCACAAGAAGGCCTCAGTCCTGGCTGAGCCACTGCAGACACCGGTGTCCTGCACACAGTATTAGCAGGACTGTAGAGCTTTGATGGAGTTGGGCTGGAGCTGAGGCTGCTGTGGCAACACAGAGCACGAAGGTTACTCTCTGTCTCACTTACTTGTTGGATAGGAACTCAAACCAGGTGAGGTTCTGCTGGGAAGAATCACTGCCTTCTTGTGTGTGAGCTCTCTGCTTTGCCCTGTGCAGGGAGAAGACATCAGACACACAGCAAAGAATGTGAGAGCAGAACTTTTGGATCAGCAGGAAGGCTCAGCTTTGGAGACAGAGCAGAACCATGTTTAGAGTTACTCCTTCTCCTTGCAATTCTCCTCTGGTTTTGTTGGAGGAACACAGGGATTCTGGTACCCTGGGAATTTGCCCCGCAGTGTCATTTGCCAGGTGGGTCCTAGGGAGACTCATGACCTCCTCACCCACATCCCTCTCCCAGACACACTTACCCATGGTATTGTTTCAGCTCCTGAAGTACCTGCTGGACAATTAGCCTACCAGGGAGGAAAAGAAAATGGAGAGGTTAGAAAATGTTGTGGCAAAGATACTCTGCACCTCACAAAGCATCAGGTGGTGGTTTACAACCAGCTACTCAGCTGTGCCCCAGCACAGACTGGGATCTCCTTTGCTATGGCAGCTCCAGTAGCTCAGATATACTCAAGAATTTTCACCATCTCGACAGAGCCAGGACTGACAATACCTACACGTGGTCTGGGGACACATGGTCCTTCTCCAGCATCTCCAGAGCAGAGGGTTCAACACCTGGAACACAAAACACTCTCAGCAGAGATCCTGGTTTGCCTTGGGCACTGCTATCAGAGGGGGCTGCCCACAGACCACATTTCCCCCCATTCTTTCTCCTTTTAGGAGAAAGGACACCTTGAAACCTGGGAAGCTGAAGCAGTGCCTTTTGTTCCTAGGAAATCTTTGCCTTGTGTGAGGAGGGAGTGACTGATGCAGAGGTTATGTGACAATGTGTCACTGGGGACAGGCATGTCTGCACTTCACTTAGCCAGGATCAGACCCAAAGTTGCCTTTTTATCTCAGGAGCTCCTGAGACCATGTAGAAGGGAAGAACAGAGGATCTCTAAGCTTGCAGAGCCTACGTCTCCAGTTCTTTATCTTCTTAATCACGAATATCTTGAACTCATTTAATGCCATAGATAGAGTCCATACCAACCTTCCCCAGCTGGGAGAGAAGTCTTGAAACTGCAAGGAACCTGAGGGGAGGCAACTGTCTCACAGGCTGATGGGACAGACTTGGACCTCAGTCTCTTCCCGTTGCTGCTACGTGCCTGGAGAAGGAAAATGGGCACCTTTGGTCCTTTGAGAACCAGGGGCACAGTGATAGGACAAGAGGCAACAGGTCCAAGCTGCAGCGAGGGAAATTCCAACTGGATTGATGGAAAAAGAGGGCTGTGAACCAGCCAGCTCCCAGGGCTTTTGTCCTGCAAGAAGGGGCAGTTTGTCCCAGATCAGAGACACCCTCCTGGTGTCTCTGATTCAAGGCTGGCACAGGAATCCAGCCTGCTGCTGGCACCTGCATGCATTGCCTCTTGCACCCCTACTTCACCCTGGGGTGCCACCACCCTGGCACACTCACCCCATCCTCCAGGCCAGGGCTGACCCTGTGGTTGGGGCACAATGGCTCAATCTCCACATTGATCACCGTGCCACCCCCTCTGCTCCTCCAGCTTTCCAATCCCCCTTTGGGCAGCTGAAAGGACACAGGAGGCTCTGGGCAGGACTTGCTCCTCTTCTCCACATCCTCCTGCTCTGTGGCATCCAGGCTGAATCTAATTCAGGGCAGAAGAACACACCAGGTTAGCAGGTGCCCACCTCACTGTGCCCAGCACTGCACTGCCCTGTAATGGGGTGAAAAGTCCTGAAGAGCTCATGCAGCTGGGTCAAGGAGGGTGACCACAGCAGTTATGTGGAAAAGGGACCATCAGCCAGGATACCAAATCCTCAGAATGTCACAAACAGCTCCTGGGGCACTGGGATCACCGATCCCTTTGCAGCCCTGGAGACTGTGCAGGCACCCAGAGAACAGCCTGGCCTGCAGGAGAGCTGCAGTGCCAGGGAAGTCCCTCTGGGCATTTAGAAATGGCAGATGGTGTTGTTTATCCAATCATCACAGTGGCAGCAGGATGCAAGTCCTCTTCTCACCAGGGCCCAGCTTCCAGGAAGGAAAAAGAAATCCTTTTCTGGGAAATGAGATGAGGACCATCTCCCCCATTGCCCCACAGGTTCCTGACTGGAACCCATGTCAACAATCCCATGCAGTGCCAAGAGCATGGGAGCAAAATGATGGATAGGGCTGGGTGGAAAATCTTACTCCCTGCATAGCTTCTGTCTGCAGATCACTGTCACTTCATCCCTGCTGCCAGGCACAGGCTTCAGGAAGCATTTGCTTAGGGGATAGTGGGGTGTAGTCCCTTTCTCTGGCCCCATGAACAGCCAGGGGACTGAACAAGTCCCTGACATTGCCAGGAGCTCTGTGCCACCATCTCTCATGTGCCTGTTCCACAGCATAAGCTGTGACTGATCCAGAGGCAAATGGAACAGCAACAGGTCTGAGAACCCAAGTCTGAGCTTGATAAAGAACTGCCAAGATTTCAGGCTGAGATAATTTTAGGGTACCTTATAAGGAAGAGATGGATAAAAATAGCTCTTGCTGGCTAATTCCCAGTTATCCAGGAGATCAATACATTTGTCAGCAGGGGAAGGATGAGTGTAGGAACCTGGAGTGGCAAGAGCTCAGCGCAGCAGTGATGCCAGGCCTGGCAACGGCTCCCAGCCAGAGCTCAGCATCATGTCACAAAATGCACTGTCCCCTGCAGGCACAGGGAGGGCAAAGCCTGGGGGACATCGCAGGCACAGACCCCACCAACCCAGCTCATAGACAAGAGGAGAAAGGATTTGACACAACTCTCAGTCCTACTAAGGTTGGGCAAAGTTCCCTTTGAGGCAGAGGATGGAGACCAGCAGGTGATGCTGCTCAAGGGTCCCTCCAGACAGGAATGGTGGAAAATCCTCTTCCCAGCCCCAAGGGCAGGGAAAGAGGAGCTTCCTGCTGCCAAGGAGACATTAAAGCCTCTTACTACCTCAGCATCTGTTCCTCCACAGCCCACCCAACCCGAGGCATCCAGATACTGGGATGTAGATCAGGCAGAGGGAGCTCACCCAGCAGCAGCTTGAGCTCTGGGCAGTGCAGTACCTCCAGCTCAGTATCATTGTCCCAAACCCACCAAATATTGCTCAAATATTGTTTTACCTGCGCTTGCAGTCCCCGGGTGACAGAGGGCTCTCCCAGCTGTGCCTCCGAGAGGTAGACATGGATCTCACCAGTGTTGGGAAGGACTCCTTGGCCTCCTCCTTTTCTCCTGCCTCTTCAGGGCACTCCGAGGTGCTAGTCCCACCCTCTGGCACTGCTGCCCAGGAGCAGCCCCCATCCCTGCTCAGGAAGCAGCTGGCAGCCTCGTCATAAGGCAAGGAGCAGGAAAAAGGGTTGGAAAAAGCAAGATCCATGGACATTTTGGGCAGAGCCTCTGCTCTTTCCTCCAGGAATTGAACAGCAGACATGGGCCAGGCTGCTGGCTTGGGTGTTGTTTTGGTGGGAATTGGTGAGCTCAGGAATTCTAGATCTCTGTAGTACTCTGTGCCATGGAGAGCAGGGTCTGAGAGGAGATCCTCAGTGCTGCTCTGCAAATCCACTGCTGGGACATCCATCTCTGTGGAAGAAGAGTCCTCCTGCAAAGGCAGCAACAGCTCAGCCTGAGCATATGGATCCCATCTGAGAGTCTTGCACCCATCCCATGGAGGGGACACCACACACACAGAGCTGAAGCTGCTTTTCTTTCCCTTCTCCTGCCAAACAGCCCACCTGCAGCTGGGTGTCTCAAACCAGACTCTAAAAGGAGCTCTCTCCTCCCGCACCTGGCAGCCAGCCCCACCAGCTCTGCTCCTTCTGCTCCCCAAGATCTCCCTGTGCCCCATTCCCCTGTACTAAGCACAGAGCAAAGATATTTCCCAGCAGCAGAAGCAACATAACCTTGTATTCCTCAGAGGCTGGATCAGCACCCTTTCCCCCCATCCTTATTCCACCAGAGAAGCCTTTGAGCACAGTGCTGATCACTCAGCTTGCTGGCTCTGGCTCCTGCCTCCCGTGGTGGCAGCAGCAGGACAGAGGACACTTGCCTTTTCTTCAGCCATGCTGGTGGAGAAGGTGTCATCCTCAGCAATCAGGGATGGGAGGAAGCTTTTGGGGTCGGGACACTCCAAACCTGGAGGGCTAGGATCAGTGAACTCCTGTAAGCATGGTTTGCAGTCAGACCCTGCAAGGTGGAGAAGGTGACAGCATGTGAGCAGGTGGCCCAGAGGGATCATGCAGGGAGAGGTGACATTGAGCATCACCTCCACGTGGCCCTCTGCTCCCTTGCCCTGCATTTGGCACTGCCAAGCAACCTCTGGATCCCAGCAGCCTTGATCCTGAGGGAACCTTGATCCTGCTGCTTCATCCCTTGAGCCATGGCACAGGCAAGGAGGGACCATCCCTCCCAGACCTTCATAACGTGCTCTGTGCCCCAGAAGCTGTTCCAGGAATAAAGTAGAAGAATTAAGCACATTTTTATATCTTTTACTGACATTATGTACTTTTAAAGCAGGAATCAAGGAAAAAATCCTATTGACTGCTGTTATTTTCATCCTTAAGGAATAAAGGATGCTACTGGCAGCCCAAACTGGAGGCAAAATAGTGACTCCAGGCAATGCTGAATGTGCAAAACAATAATCCCCTGGGTCCTGGCTCTCTCCTGTGGGCTTTTCCCATCTAGGAACATGAACCTGCGTGTGTGTCCACCATCTGATAACTCACTGAGAAACAAAACCAAGGTCTGGAGAGGCTGGATGGTAGGATAGATGTCCAGCTGACTGAGGCACATTCCTGTGCCACGAGACACACTCTAAACCTTTGCCACCATCTCTGAGCATGACTCACAGAGGCCTTTTAGTCCTTGGAGATACAGCTGCAGAGGATGGGAAAAAAAAAAAAAAAAAAGCCTGTCTGTTTCCTGAAGCATGGTGGTGGATCTCTGAAGATGCAGAGAATAGCAAGATCCTGGAAGTGTCTGTATCCAGGGGGGAAACCCAGCAAGAAACCTGTCGGGCAGCGGGAAAGTGTTAAAAACATGGATATGAGGGAGATACTGTTTGGAAATGCCCTCTTGGAAACCTTGCATCCTGCTGTGGGGCTCAGTGCTACACAAGGCAGACAGAAATTGCACGGTGCCAGCTTGCAAAAAAAAAAAAACAAACCTGCAAACATGAGGGAGAGTTTGGAGGTTTGTCCCTTGGATCCTGCTGCCAGATTTTGTGTTTGGAGGAAGGTTTTGTGTGTTTGAATGCGTGCAGTGATTTCAAGCTGCTGATAAATAACACAGAAGGAAAGCACTCTGTGCAGGCAGTGATTTAATGAAGGGTTTCCTAACTCTAAGAGCAGAGAAAATCTGCACCAAGAATTTTATAGCAGGGTTGTAAAACTTCCTTCACAAGGCATTTGGAATTCAGAGACAGATTCCTGCCCAGGATGTCCTTGAGCTGCCATCTCTAATGTGAGAGCTGGCAGAGGTTCAGTAAGCTGCTGGACATCACCTTCTGTGTTCCTCAGATGCTCCTGGATTGCCTCTAATCACTGGTAACCAAAAAGCAGCATTTTGAAGTGAACACACATTTGGACCAGGTTTGGGCTTGTAGGAAACTGAGTGGCCAAATATCAGTAAAAGCCACTGAAGCCCCAAAACAGTCTGGGATGAAGGTAGAAAAGATGGACAGGGAGAAGCCAGGTGATAGGGAGGATCCCAGGGGGATAAATGACCCAAGGAAGGTAGGAAAAGGAAATTTCTTGCCCTCACAGTGGCAAACCAGCAGCAGAAAATCAGCAAAGCCCCAGGAGGCAGCAGGGATGGAGCTGCAGGAGCTGACATGTGCTGTGGCCTGACAGAGGCCAGAGCCCTGACCCCCAGGTTCAGCTAAAACAAAGAGGTTTTTTGGTTTTTTTTTCCTCCCAAGCAGGGTCTGACTCTCCTGCCAAGGCTACACTGAGCTTACACCAGGCTGCAGCTCTGAAGTGGATCCCTGGAACAGAGTCAGCTCCTCAGAGGCCTGGAAAATATTCCCTGTGTTCTGCCTGTGCCATACAGCTCTCAGGATTTGGCCAAGACACAGCCTGGAATCAACAGACATCCCCCCCCCTCCAGACCCACCAAACAACTTATATCCTCCTCAGAGGTTTCAGACACTCCTGTTCAACAGGCAATAAATAAGTTTTGCAGCCAGGCTCTCTCTGGTGGCCTCAGCTCCTGTGGCTGTCAGGCAGCTACAGCAATGGGGAGACCATTTTAGGCAATGTCTGAGCAGCAGAGATGACAGTTCAGGGCTCCCCAGCAGCCGGGTGGGTTGGTGCTGAGCTGTCACCATGTCTGGAGCCAAGCTCTGAGGAGCCTCAGGATGCTGGAGGGAAAACACCTTCAGGTTCTGTCATGGGGAGCAAGGAAAAGCTCTGCTGGGACATGCAGGGAAGGGAAACAGGGCTGAGGGACTGGGAACATCCCTGGTTTCAGGATGGAAGTGGTGAAGCATCTGTCAGCAAAGCTCTGGAGGCTCTTGAGGCTCTTTGGATGGCCCCACACTCCATCCTGGCGGGAAGGGGATGGGACATCCCAGGTCCCCAGGCATGGCAGGCAGCAGGGGTCATCTGTATATGCCAAAAATGACACTTGCAGGAACATAGGCTGTTTGCTGAGGGAGGACATTAAGCAGATTTAAGGATTGCAGTTGCTTAATTTGCCTCTGGCTGGGAACCATAAAAGGTTATTGCTGCAAGGAGAAGCTTCATCCCAGGAATTCCCAGGGCAGAGCTGGGGAGGAAGAGTCACTGCATGGGCTGGGCAGGTCCCTGCACACCAGTGGAGCTCTGCTGGACTTGGCCAGAGCTTCCCAACAGAAAAAAAAGTGATAAATCTGGGCTTCTGCTCGGGGAGGAAGGAAGCAGGGACTGATGTTCCCTGCATGTGGCAGCCTGGGACAGTCTTGAGGGCTTTGGATGCTGCGGGGACAGGAAGATTCAGCAGCTGAGCTGTTTGTCTCAAGGAAAAAAAGTCCACGTTGCTCTCTGCAAGGCCACTGGGAGCTCAACAAAGACTGAAACCCCTCAGACCTGCAGCCCAAACCTCCCCCCTTCAGCCTCCTCCATGGATGGGTCACAGCCCCAGAGCAGCTCTGCCAGCAGGGATCCATCCTTCCCTGCCCTCTCCACGGCTTGGAGCAGGATGCTGGAGTGGGAAACACCAGAGGAAACATGGATGGGAGCTCCCAGCACAGGGGTCACATCCTCCAAGCCTCAAAGGCTCTCTCTTCCTTTCCACTGGGAAATTACCACGCCAAAGGCAGTGGCACAAAGGGATTGCTGAGTTCTGAGTGTGAAACCACCCCAGGAAGAAGGAAAGGCTGGAATATCCCGGCATTTTCCAGCAATCAGGGGTAGAGAGTGTTGGGAAACCAGAGAGGGCACCACAGATAATAGAAACAGCAATGATCCCATCTCCTCCTGGCTCCTGCCCAGGGCTATGGGGTAACCCCTCTGGGCACCCTGTGCCAAACTGGGGTGAAGCTCAGTCCTTTGCCTGCTCTGGGCCCCACATCCCCACCCTTGGCAGCCCTGGGGGTTGGCTCCTGCAGCCTGGGCTGGAGATAAGGTGTCCAACCCTGCAAGAGGCAGCAGAGCCAACAGCTGCCTTATCACTCTGCTTGGGGCCCGGGTTTTGGGCATGAAGGGCCAGGAGAGCCAGGAGCCAGCACAGCCCTGGGCTCCTCTCAGCTGCAGGAGGGCTCAGAGGGATTCACATCTCCTCTCTGATCATCTCCAAGTCACAAAAAAAAATCAACAAACACCAAAAAAACCAACCCAACCCAAAAAAAGGGTCAACACTTTGCAGCTTTCTGCAGTCACTCCACCAGGCACTGGGGAAGATCCCACAGAGCCCCATGAGTGCCCTGGAGAGGAGCAGAGACCCAAAGGTTCTGTTCCCACAGCACAAACACTGGGTACAGGGACAGAGAGCTCTGCTGAGACACTGCCCAGAGCTGTCAGTGCTTGTGAGCACTGCAAGGCTGATTTATTAATTATAAAAATGTATGATAGAAATTAGTCCATCCCCCCACATCCCCCAAGCCTTCCCAGTGAGCCCAGAGCTGCCCCACAGGCACTGGGGAGAGCGGAATCCTCACCGCTGCTCAGAGCTGCTCTGAGATAACCTTTCTCTGACTACTCACTTTGGATTTTGGTCTCCTACACATCTACATCTGAGGAGAGCTGGGGCAGAAGGGAGGGGAATAATGAGGGAGAAAGGATCAAGAGCTCCAGTGGCAGAGTGCCCCAAAGCATCCTCCTTGAAGGTGATGTTTGAGGGCAAGGAGAGGAGCACCCAGCTCACTGGGGACTGCAAACCTCCTGCTTCCCTCATTTCCCTCTTTCCTGGTCCCAGCACTCCATGCAGGAAGGAAGGAGTTCAGTTCACACCACTGCTGGCATTTCTCCTCCTCACCCTGGGGCACTGTCAAGCCCAGATGGTGCCACCCCAACCTCCTGGTTCTGACTGCTCCAAACACAGGGGCTGTGCTCACAGCTCTCTACCAAAGGCTGCCGTCCACCAAAATCTTTTTTCCCCAGCATCTGCTTAGCCCCCAAACTCTCACCCTAAGGCTCAGCCTTGGCCTGGCACCCAAAGGAGAGCTCCCTGCAAATCCCAGGACCTGCAGCTCACTGGCAGCACCCACCCAAATCCATTGCAAAACCAGAAGGCTGATAACTTAACCCATTGTCCAGCTCCTAAAAGCATGGGCATGCCTTGGAAAGAAGGTGAAAGGGAAGGAAAAGCTTTAACCAACGTTTAGGCAGCATCTCCCACCAGCACTGAGAAATGGGGTGCACCCAGCACCAAGCTCTGCCCGGGGTCCCCAACCCTCCTTGCTCCCAGCCCAGCCAGGATGCTGTGTCCCCAGCACCCTCATTGCTCCCCACACCCTGCTCAGACCTCACGCCCTGCACCCCAGGCTGTTACCTCTCTTAAAGGACCATTTCTTCTTCCAGCGCTTGGAGAAGGAGGGCCAGGAATGGTTGAGCAGGGAATCTGACATTTGGGAGCCCCGTGTGAGGTGAGAGCCCTGAGCAGGAGCTGAGAGCAGGGAGCAGGGCAGAGCTCAGCGCGGTCTGAGGCAGCGCTGCAGGGGCTGCCAAGGGGGGAGTGGAGGAGCCAAGTGTTTTGTCAGAAGTATCAGCTGATGGGAGCTGTAGCCAGAGTGAAATTCCTGGTCTTTGGCATTCCCACCTGTGTGATGCGTCAGTGACTTCCTACAGTGGGGTTAGGGGGATAAATGGCCCCAGAGCACTCAGAGCCCCTGAAGGTTGCTCCAGGATTATGGATGGAAACAGAAAATAAACTCCTAACACCCTGCAACCCCCTTCCCCTCCCTGCTAAACCCACCTTGCTCCTTTCATGATGATCAGCTGTCAGCCTGAGAAACCATCACCCTGAGAATCCATCACCCTGAAGGTGGTTCTGCCCCTGCAGAACCTCTCACCTGAGAATTGTAGGGTGAGGGTTAGGACCACAGCCTTGGTATTTACACCTTTTGCCATCAATTCCAGTGCCATGCAAGGAAAGGTGTGAGACCCTGTAACATCGGGACCATCTGCAACATCAGGATGATCTTGCAGCTCACAGCAAGTCCCCATTCCTTGGAAGGAACCTTTCTCCAAGCACTTCTCAGCTTTCCCACACAGGAGGCAGGTGGGAGCTCTCTCAGCTACCTCCAAACTGACCCAGGAGACTGAATTCCCCACCTTGAGCTCTCCATGCCCTCTGCTCCTGATTGGCATCTGTGCCCCAGCCCAGAACATCTCCAAACTTTGCTCCCAGCCCTTGAATCAAGTTGAAGAAGTCATTTTACCCCTGTGAAGCTGTTGGGCTCCTGGGCCAAACCAAGCTTTCTCTCCAGCTTGTGGTCCCAGTGGGCACAACTCAGATGGTTTGGGAATGGCCACAGGCACCTCCATGGCATGGAGCCTACTCTGGGCTTCTGCCAAAACCTTTTCCACACCTGCCCAGTACAACCCTCCCCACATGCCCTCAGTGTCACCTCCCCAGGGACACAATTGCAACGGGCAGTCCTGGAGGGTGTTTTGACAGGTTTGGGTGCAGATCCCTCTGTCCTTGGCCCACAGCCAAGCTGTGGCCGTGCCCTGGTGTCCCCACAAACCTTCAGCTGTTTTACCCCTGAGAAAACCCCCACCTCATCTCCTCTGCACTTGAGCAGTGATGCTCCCCGTGGGTGCTGCTCCCCAGCCCAAGCTTTGCCTTCCAGCACTGGGGGAGGGGGAGGTGGGGGAGAGAAGCTGAACAACACCCAGCATGGGGACTTTTGGCTTCAGGAAAGCTGCTTCCTCAGGAGGCATTGAGGAAGAGGAGGGACAGCCCCGATGTGGGTCGGAGCTGGAGCAGGGGGTGACTTACCCTGAGGGCTGAAGGCATCTCCAGAGCGTTCCCCATGCACCTCAGAGCCTCGGCTTCTCCTCCAAAGCAAGAAGTGGGAACTCATCAGGGCAGCAGCAGCTGAGCTGTGGGTTTGCTCATGGGGGCCTCTCCCTCAGCCATCTCACTGCTTCCCCTTCCCAACGGCACAAACGAACCCAACAAACCCCCCACCTCTCATCCCACAGCCCCCCCACTGCTGCCCTGACCCTTGCTCCTTGCTCATGGAGGGTCCAACAGAGTCACTTGGGGGGTTTGCGCACCCCAAAGCTCCCACCGTGGAGGCCCAGAGAGCAGCTGAGCCGCAGTGGCTGCCAGGACAGCGATTGCCACAGAGCCACTTCCTCTTCCCTTCGGGGAAAACCTGCTCAGTGTGGGCCTGGCAACCCCTGCTCGATACCAGGGTTAATTCCTCTTAACCAGTCCTTCACCTTTGCTGCCGTGGGTTGACCTTGGGCAGCACCCTGACACCCACCAGGACTCAGTCACAGAATCATTTGGGTTGGAAAGGAGCTCTGAGATCATCAAATCCAACCCTTAATCCACTGCCACTGTGGTTCCCAGACCATGGCACTAAGTGCCACACTCAAAAACCTCCAGGGATGGAGAATCCACCACCTCCCTGGGCAGCCCATTCCAATTCCTGATCACCCTCTCTCTATAAAGAAATTTTTCCTAAAAAAAATCTTCCCCACTTCCACACGGGGCAAAGCGCAGACCCCCCCCCGTGCCGACCACAGCCATGTGAGCGGGTAGGACACAGACACCCCCGGCCCCAAAGCCCCCAAAGGGGGGGACAGGAGGCAGCAGTCCCTCTGCTCTCACCACATAGAGCCCCAGGCATGGCCATTCCCCTCTTGCCCCACAAACCTGGGGGAAGGTGGAGAGAGAGGGGTCCTGGCAGCCCCAGCCCTGATCAGGAGATTCGCTCACACTCAGAGACCAAGGCTTTGGCAGCGCTTGGAGCAGCAATTAACCCCGTGTTCCAGGAAACCACAAGAGCAAAGAGGAATTAAGATTTAATTTCTCTCGAGTCCACAAGAGCTCGATTAGGATCAGGGCTGCTCCTCCTCATCCAGGCAGCTGCCTCAGCTGATGGGCCAATGGGTTGTCCTTAGCTGGGAGAAGGATGAGTGGAGTCATCAGAAACAGGGAAATAGAGTCAGGATGAGGTTGATTTGATGAACTTGGATGTCTTTTCCAGCTGAGCAATTCTATGATCCTATGATTCTATGATCTCCTCCTCCTGCCCTGTGTCTGAGACAGTCTGGGGGCTATGGGGACAGCCTGGAGGAAGCCATCAAACCCCCTGTGACAGCAAGTTCAAATTGTGGCTTTGCTTCATTCCACATTTGAAGATCCCCAGAGAGCAAACCAGAAGAGGCAACTCCAAAACGTTTTCAAACACCAGTTTGTTTTTCATTGCTCTCAGGATAAAAGATCTTCAGATGGGCCTTGACCAGAGCCAAAGGCCACCCAGCTCCTTGGTGTCCCTGCAGGAGGAGGAGGAGAAGCAGGTCCAGCCCATTGCCTTGGTCCGGCCCATGGTTGGAGGCACTAGGTGGCATCAGCACCGCATGATTCCAGCCTCACCATCTCCTTCCCAGCCCCGGTCTGGAATTTGTTAGGAACTAGGATGAGGAAAGCAGGGAGGATCCACCTCAACCCCTCTGATAAAAAACAGCACTTTTTGCACAAAGAAAATCCAGCTACTCACTTTTTAAACAATTCACTGGGTGAGTGTGAACAGCTACCCCAGAGTCCTCTCGAGGGTCAGAGCTCCACAGGGGTCCAGAGCAGCCCCAAATCATGTGGGCAGAGAGAAACCAAAATTGCCATGGCTGAGGAGTGAGGAGGCAGGGCTACAGGAATAATGGTGTGTCTGGAAAGAGCCAAGAGGAAAGAAATCTTAACCAAACCCATCAATTCCACCTCCTGCATCCTTGCACCATCCCACCAGGAGCAGGAGACGGCTCCAGATGGTGACAATCCCACAAACTGTGACCTGGACAGTGCTGGATGGCAGCAGAGCTGAACTGAGAAGGAAAATAGCAATCATGAGGCCCCCCACCTCGCTGGTGCAGCTGATCAGGAAGGAAATCTCACCTCTGGTCAAACAAAACAAGATTTAAGGTACAGATTTTCTACCTCCCGAGCTCCTGCAGGACGGGCAGTGAGACAGTTGCAATCCCTGCTTGGCTGCAGGACAGGTGAGGAAGCAAATCCTCAGACTTTTAGGTTGTTTTGTTTTGTTTTGAATTGCCTACAGGGAGGGAAGCCTGGATCCGTGCACATGAAAAAAACAGAATTACATTATGAAGCAGCAGCTGTGGCTGTTTCAGGAAGAAGGAATCCCTTTCCCAGTGTTCACCTGATGGCAACAGACTCACAAAAACCCCACGCAGAGGAACAGCCCAGCATGGATCAGTCAAGCCATCAGCTGCCCTGGAATTGGCAGATCTGTGTTGTTTGTTCTGTTTTGGTTTTTTTTCCTTAACACCATTCATTTTAACTGGAAGTAGTGCTTATTCCAAGCCATGCATTTAGTGCTTTCTCAGTGGTAAAGCAGCATTTGGGGCTGCACAGACTGCATACACAAAATGAACAGTTATTCTTGGGTAATTTATTCACAATTTTAATATAAACAGTTAATTGTTCAATATTCTGACACACAGCAAGATTTTTTTTTTGTCTTAATAGTCAAAGGTATTCTCTGTACATGTCATTGCTTGGCTCTTCTATATGAAAACATTGAAAAAATAAGTTCAGGGGGAAGGATTTTCCTTTTTTTTTCTTCCCCTTTATTTAAAAAAAAAAATCATGGCACATTTGATCCTGTATCTCAAAGAAGAGGTATCTGCAATACTATTTGTGTTTTGGAACCTAGATAGGCAGAGAGAAAAGTAGGAGCAGCAAGACTGAACAGAAAAAGAAAATAAAGAACATCACTTAACATGGAACTGAAAGTGTCTTTAGGTTATTTAAGTGCAGGCAGAAAGCATTTGCTTTGGGCTGTGTTAGATAACCCTGATGTCCAGCACCCCCTTCCCTGCAGGTCCTCAAACACAAACCAGTTTTGGTAGTTCATGAATGAAATCATTGCCTGGACTGAAGCAGAAGGAAACTCTTTTCCTTTCAGAAATCACCTTCCATCTTTTCAGATTTAGGAGTGGCCTCGAAAATTTGCCCTCAGGCAGCACTCATGGGATTGGGTTATGGGAAGATTTGGAAACTAAAATGGTGGAAATGTTGCTGGATGCTGCTGGGAGAATCCAGATGAACAGAAGAGCTTTGGCACTGAGTCCAGCTCAGGCCTCTCAGGTGATTTGAGCTCAGGCTATACTGGTGACACTGGGACTCAGCTGTCTCTGTGCCCATATTTAAGCCTCACCACTGGTTCCTCTGCAGCTGCCAGAACTCTCCCAGGTCGCCCTGACCTGATGGACCCCCTGTACTGAGAACCGGTTTAGTTCCATCAACTGAACCACTGGACTCGGGTTCAGCAACATCATTTCCTCCCATTTGTAAAGCTGTTGGCCAAAACAACAACACCAAAAGCAATGCTGTAGGAGTTAATACTAACTTTATTATACAGGATTTAAAAAGTAATTTCTCTACCTGTCCCCTTTATAGCTTGCATTGTGCTGCAGTTGATTTGCCGACCCTGCAAGAAATAAGTGCTTACTTTTGAGAAGGACAATCAGTTTCATTGTCAAAAGAAATCCACATTGAATGACAGCAGATTGGATTAAAATGGGAGATTCCTCCCCACGTCACTTGCACGATCGGCTTCCCTCTTGTGAGGCTCGTGACAAGGCAAGCCAGAACAGAACAGGTTGAACATGGTAATTAATGCTCTTACACCAACATTCACAGACAGAATCCAAGCAGAGTTAACACAGAGCCAAGCAGAAGGCAATATATATTAAAAAAAAAAAGAGAGAGAAAAACAGAAAAAAGGCCAAATTCAATTAAATTCATATAAATACCAAACTAACCTTATTTGGAATTTCATGTATTTCTGAACTATTTTCTTGATTTTAATCCATCCCACAGCTCCTTTCCCTGGACCACACACACAGGAAAACTATGAGGGGCATCAGCTGTTCCACAGAGGGGACCAAGGTCCTGCTGAGCATCCCCCCCGAGTGAGGGGCAGTTTGGAGGGAGGCTGAGCCACAGGACCAGAGGGTTTCTCTGCAGTTTCTTGCTCACTCCAGGCTCTGAACCAATCTCACATGGATCAGGGGATCCACAGCCTTGAGAGTAAGATTTTTATGGCACAAAGAGATTTTGTATTTATTTTTTTACTTTCTGACTTGTAGAACAAAGTTCCAGTCTTGGGATCAGAAATCACTGCATGCAGCCAGGGGCCTGGAGCACCCCAGGGTCTGTCAGTGACATGAAGAGGGAACTCCACTGCCTCTCTCCCTCTCCTAAAACAGAGAATGACTGACACAGCTACCATCTTGCTCCTGTCTCTGTCTATTTGCCTTCCTCATAGTTAGGTCAATAACACACAGTAAAGCAACTTTGAGATTGTTTTTTCCAAAGAGATACCAACATCATACACAACATACTAAAACGACGCAAAGTGTCCCACCACTAAAATACAAATTTAGGAGGAAAGAGCTAAACTACCCATAAATTAAGAGTACCCTTTAACAACCTAAGAGCAGCCTCTTCCATACCAACACAGCTGCTTTATGATCAACCAAGAAGCTCCTCCTTGCAGCATGTCTGAGTTCCCATCACCTTTCCCAAGCCAGTGCTGTCACAGGCTTTATGTTATTAGCTCTTCTATTTTACAACACAATGAGAATATTTACAAGCAGCCAAGAAAGACACGTTCCTCACCCAGCAGCCAAGCTTTGTGCTGCTGCCCTATTCTGCAGGAGAAGTACCAGATTTGCAAGAGGTGTTCAGGAAGTGGCAATTGCATCTCATGTGCAAAGGGGGCTGAGAAACCTCTTACGGTTCAAACATCTGCTCACACAGCAGAACACAGAACGCTGCTTCTTACACCTCCTGCTTCATCAGCTTTAGAGAGAAAGTTCTGGCTACTCGTTGGTACCCTCCCTGTCCCCACATCAGGCACAGGAGGGTACAGCTGCTCCTGGACAGGGTGCAGAGCCACTCCTGCTGCCCTGTGCTGCCAGCAGGGAAGTTCTCTGCCCACAAAGAGCAGGATCTAACCCTCCAGCAGATGCTACCTCAAGAAAAGAAAGAGCTTCCCACCTCCAGACCTTCAACCAACTCTCCTGGCTATCTTGGCTCCTCCCCAGCAGCAGCAGCAGCAGGAGCAGCAGTGAGTGCCCCTACTGCAGCCATGGGATTTTCATCCCAAAGGGATCTTGGAGTAGCAGCTCCCCTGAGGAAAGCAGAGCCCTTCCTGGCCAGAAGCTCTTTGCAACACAGGTAAGAGAGGGTTTCACCTAGCACGTGCCATCTCAACGTGCACACAACCCCAGTGTTCCTGAACAGCCGCTAGCCAGATCCAAGTGAGGGATTTTGGGAACCCCCAGGGTAAGGATCTTCCAACAACAGAGACCAAAGCATCAGCTGCAGGCTGAGGGTAAAGGCTTTTCCAGAAGCTTTACAAGTGATGTTCATTTGTTCTTCCTAATTCTAGAGCTGAGTGGCATCTTGAACCCCGCTCGTGTTGGTTTGGTTTGAGGTGGTTTGTTTTTTTGTTTGTTTCAAAAAGGGGCAAAACCAATCTCCTCACCACCAGTACCATCCGCCTGTCCTTGCCCTTGGCACAAGGTAGAAAGGATGATTTGGAATAATCCTGATGAGCAGCCCTGGGTAGAAATGAGTGTTCCCTTTGGTGCAGAAAGTGAAGGTGACATCATGAGCTGTGGGAAGGGGCTGTCCACAAAGCCACAGGCATCATCAGTTCCCTTGTTCAGCTGTAAATCCTGTGTCCCCAGAGGGCCAACCAATATCGAAGACGTTGAAAAGCCAGACCCAATACAAGGTTCCAATGGTGGTTTAGAGAAAAGATCTTCTCTTCCCAGTCACGATCACCACAATTTATAATATTATCAAAATACTGCTGGGAAAGGTGGATTTTGGGACCAGCAGGACCCGTTCACCCCAACCCAGCACAGCCCCTGCTCCATGCTGGTACATCCTCCTCCAGAAAGAAGCCATTTTGCAGTCATTACTTTAAGTTCAAACATTTAAATGGCTTTTTTGTTAATTTTTTTTTTCTTGTTTTTTAATAAATCATGACAGAATGCAGAGGATGCTGTCAGAACATCAGATCCAGATTTTGGTCACTACTGCTCCGATGAGCACTGAGCAGTGATGAGCTGTTCTCCCACCCATTCCCTTTGGTGAGTGGTCCCTGGTATTGGAATCAGCTGATATTGATTTTCCCTGATCCACAGTAGGTCCAGACCAGAATATTTCAACAGGTTTAGAGGTGCGTAGTAGTAAAAATATCCTTAAGAAACACTGAGGTAGACTGCACCAGAACAGGACAAAAAGAATCCCACCACATCCACCTGCCAAGATTTCACGGATACAAATTTCCACATTCTGTGTGGTTAAGAAAACAATGTTTGTCGCTTTTTTTTTTTACAGTGTTTTATATATTAAAATAAATTAAAAAATTCTTATAATAAAAACTTCCCCTCCTTAGAAAAGTGTGAGAATTATGTCTTCTTTCCTGCAGTGTACTTGGTAAAGCAGAAGAAATGTAAACGAGGCCTTTTGAAATCAAAGGTTCTTTACCCATGTCTGGACTGTCTGTTTTCCACCCAACTTTCTGAGCAACCTCCTCCACCTTTGCCCAAACCAACCAGATTCAAGCAGCTCAAAGGCCCAGCAGCTCCTGGTGGTGCTCAGAGTCCATCGCTCTCCTAACAGAGAGGAGATTCCTGACCAACCTTGTTCATTCCACTCCAGGGAGAAACCATCAGCACCACCCGGGCTGGAATCAAAAGCCACCCCCCAGCTCAGTGTCCTCACTCCCACCAAGTCAGGAGAAGTTTGTTTTCTCCTAGCAGAGAGCAGAAGCTCCTCCATGGGGGGAAGCAGATGATTGAGCATCTGCCTCCCATTTAAAGACACCTCCTGCACGTCAAGGACCTGCAACATTCCCATCTCCATTCCTTGCTTTAGCACTTCTCCCTGCCAGCACCTTCCTCATCACCAGGAGCCAGCCTGTAGTTTCACCATTCTTTTCTAAACACCTCTAAATCATCTCTGTCTTTTAGGCAAACAGCAGCAAAACCCCTAAAAAACTACCAAAGCACAGTCCAGAAGACAAAAAGTCACCATCCTGAAGAGCTGAGAGCAGTGAGCAGGGGATCCCAGGAGCAGGGAAGGGCTGGAGGCAGCATGAGGCCAGATGCCTGGGCAGCAGCAGATGGGCAGCAGGAAGCCCACCACAGTCCCATCCAGCTTCTGCTTCCCTGCAGATCCATGAGCCTCCTGCTCTCCCCTTTAGTGTCTCTTTTTTTCAGCTTGAGTTCTTGCTCCTCCTCTCTTGGCTGCTTCGGTGGCAAAACAAGTGGAGGTGGGGGCACAGGAGTAGCAAGACTCAGCCTGGGATGTTCTGGTGTCCTTCAGCCCCCATCAAGCAAGTGAAGTCCCAACTACTTTATCTCAGGGCTTTGAGTGGAGCCAGCTGACTGCAGCGTGTCAATCAGGAAAGAGTTTTAGAAAGCCTTGTCAAGTATAAACTTAACACGTGCTTCACAGCTCCTAAAAGGGTATTCGGCTAAAATTAGTTAGTTCTGAAATCTTTGGACCACTTTAAGACCAAACAATCCCCCAACATTCTCCCCTCCCCAAAAGGATCATAAACAGTCAATAATTTATATGAAGTTAAAATTTAAACTAAAGACATTTTTAAATATGTTACAACAAACAATATATATACTCAATGCTGTAAGGACAGAAAACTCCCTATATCTCAGGTCAGGGGACTCCTACTTTGTTTGGTCTTGAAAGTACCCACAAATCTCAGATTTCTGCTCCTTTGGCTCCCAGAACATTTTCCTCATTTCTTAATGAGAGAAAACCTACTCCCAAGAGTTCTTAGTATAAAAATAATCTGTTGAGGATTCAGTCACTCCAGGGAAACAGGGGGGGAGGAGGAAAGATAAGTACACACTTCCGAGAAGAGGAAAGCTTCTGTGAGAACATACAAAACTTATGTACAAAACCCCAGAAGTGTCTATTTTTTGCTATACATATACACCCCACAGAATATACTGCACACACACACCCACCCCATGGTTTTTAACCCATTTTAAAAGTAGGAAAGCAGCAGCTATTGGTCAATCTGAGGATCTGGCGCATCCGACTGATGTGTTGAATCCTTCAGCTGTAGTGAAGAGTGTGCCTGAAAGCCTGGAATCCTACTGGAAACGTTTGTTGGGTTTGTTTTTTTGTCATGCAGAAGTTCTGTTCCACACCGTTACACACTGAAAATTTCATGTCTGGTTTGTTTTTTTTTTTTAGTGTTGGCAAATGTGGAGGCTCCTCCTTGGGTTTAACTTACACCGTTGCTTCCTGTTTTGAAACCATGGTTACAGAAGGGACAGCAGCCATGGAAACCTCTTCCATTTATGTTCAATTTATGTTCACAGATAAGTCCACTGACAACTAGTCAACTTGGCAAAAAAACAAAACAACAACAAAAAATATTAATCATTAAGATGATTAAAACTCTGCAGAGTTCCTTGATGTGTGTCATCCACTGTGGCAGCAATAACAAGAGTCCTGAGATTTGTGGAGGGGAAAAAAAGCAGATGCAACCCTTGGGCCAAACAGGAAATGTTAGGAAGGGCTTGACCTGGGCATGGAGAGGATCCTCCCATTTTTCTTGCCACCGTTCATGTGAGTGTAAGGTATGTGCTCTTCGTAGTTCCCCTTGAGGGCCATGGAGGGTCCGTTGTCCCTCCCCAGGACTTTGTCTCTCTGTGAGTATGAGGAGGGATCGAGGGGAATGCTCTCCATGTTCTCGAAGTCCATCTCATACTCCTCTGTTTCCAGAGGTTTGTTCTCCTCACTGTAGAAGAAGGAGACCTCTTGGAAGCTGGGGTGCAGGTCCTCCTTCAGCATCTCGATGATCTCGATGAAGGTTGGACGCATTTTGGGGTTGTACTGCCAACACATCTGCATCAGGCTGTGCCTACACCAGGACAAAGGAGAGTCAGCACCAGGGAGAAACAACTCAATGTAGACCAAGCCTGGGATCCATGTCAGACCACTCACCACCCACTCTGCTACTCTGAGTCCTTTGTTCTCTCTCCAGGCTTCATTTTTGCCTGGAGATCCTGACACTCCTTCTTCTCTATTTCTGTCTAGATCAAAAAATTCCAATTCCTTCAATTGTTCTTCACTTGGCTTCTGAAGGAAACAGGGCTGCTGGTCACATGCTCTGTGTGTGTGCAAAAATGCTTACAGCCAATTCACCATTTTTTAATGAATTCCATTTTAATTTTAACTTGCAGCCTGAGAGATAACAGCTCCTAAAACTTCAAGGAAAAGAGGAGACCAGGGAGGGGCAGAGGTCTTGTAAACATCCCACTTTAAAGCAGAGCCGTGGCAAGAGGTCATCTGTTATCAGACACAACCAAGAAAGAACTCACAATACAAATAAAGTTTGAAACTGGAGTTTGTAACTGGCCACGAGGGACAAATGTCCACCAGGCTGTTGCTTTTTTTTCCCATAAGAATACTCACAAAACATGTTAATTTTTGACTCTGGAAATGCCATTTTGGCCAGAAGTGGGTTGGGGTAAGAAACTACCAAGTCACCCCTTGCCACAGCTCCTCACACCCTCTGTCAAACCCCCTCACCTCAGGTTTAATCCTTGGTAATGTTTGGTTTTTTTTTATGATTCTGACAGAAGCAGCTTAGGAAGCATCTGGGTGTGCAGTCACTGGCAGAGCTGGGGCCACAGTGACCTCCAGACAGCAAACATCATGAGCAGCTGGGAGGGCAACCTTTAACCCCAGTGCAGGAGAATGTCTGGCTATGATTTGTAACCTCAGGGAGGTGTTTTTCGTTCTCCTCACCTAGTGCCCTCTTTTCTCCCTAGCCTTGTGGGCAAGCCCAGCCCTGTATTTTAAGCTGGGCAATGAGTCTGCAAAAGATAAAAAAAGGGCACAGCATTTCTCCTGCATCTCCCTCCTCATTAGCTGTGACTGGATTGCTAAAAATAAGCAGTAAAAAGTTGGTGTAATTCTTAAAACTGTTAAGGTAGCGTAGAGAGATGAAGTAGACTAAAACTCAGCAGACCTGGGATTAACAAGCTGCTCTTCAGCCTGTGCAGCCACTTGCATGCAGATGATGGCCAGGCTTTGCCACGTGACATAAGCCAACTCACTAGTCTGGAGTGGAGGAAGAACATTTTATGTGGGCAATTAATCCAATGCTTGTTTGGATTTGAAGCTTTTCCTATACTCAGTCCTTCCTTCTCTTGACTCTGGACTCACAACGGAAGGTCCAGGTTGGTTTAATTTCCCTTCTAGTGAAACAGGCTGGCTCAGGTTGAATTTCTGGCTTGCTAAAGTTTGTTTTGTTCCTCTCCAACAGAGAAAGGGTTAAGAGGTGCCACAGGTGAGACCACCTTTGTTGGCCAGACGAGCTGAAGAGTGCAGCTTGGTCCACTCCTGCTTTACTACTTACAGCCTCTCGGGGCAGTTGTCTGGCTGATCCAGGTATCCTCCATCCATGACAAACTTTAGCACCTGCTCGTTGGAGAGTCCCTGGTAGGGCTGCTCTGCCAAACTGCTGATTTCCCAGAGGACAACACCAAATGACCTAAAGATGAGAGAAGACTCCTGATGAGAATAAAACACCCTGGAGATGTGTTAACACTCTCTAATAAAACACTCTCTTCTGTTAGAGACCAGGTAGCTTCCCAAAGCACAACTATATGCTGTGAAGAAGTCAGCAACCCATAATTTAAACCATATCTGTTAAAATACTGAACTGTTGAACTTGAATCCATCTGGGACTGCAAAGCCAACTTACCAGACATCAGAGTAAGCAGTGAAAACGCCATCCTTCAATGACTCAGGTGCCATCCACCTCACAGGCAGCAGTCCTTTGCCTCCCTTACGGTAATAATCCGTCTCATAGATATCTCTGGTCATGCCAAAATCTGGGGAAAGCAATTGGGATGTGTTAAACATTTCTCCTCCCCTGCCACTTGTACTGTGCAACATCTCCAGATGAATGTTTCCTTCCTCTGACACCAAGGCTGTTCTCCTGCACCCAAGGAGCCTCCCACAGCCAGACCTGCATCTGATTGCCACCTCATGATTAAAATTCAGAACATTGTTCCTTTTCCTTGTGTGTTTTCTACAGAGCCATGACAAAGACCCCAGAGTTAAATTTTTATTTTTATTCATCTCCTGAAAGTCAAACATAGCTCTCTTTGCCCTGAGATCCCACTGCCTTGGCTTGAAGTCCAAAGAGGTCTGAAAAACTACCACCCTGTGGGGTTTAGGTTTATTTTAAAATGTTATATTTACTTATGTCTAAAAGGGTTTGGGTTAAAACCTAGCTCTTATGGAAGATCAATGACTTTTAAAAGGCACCGGACCTAATGTCAGGATTACCAACACTTGGTTTGTTGTACCCAACACTTTCTTTGTCATAATTCTCATGGAAGCAAAGAACAGTGAGATAACCTCAGGAAACTGAGGCTGAACAGGTAATAAACTTTCTGGATAGAGGTTTGAGAATACAGTAGATGAGAAAACCTGCTCTGGCTCTAAGGGAAATTATCTTTCCTTACTAAAGTCCACACAATTCTTTCACTGGGAAGAAAAGGGGGAAAGTTTGCTGCATTTCCAAAGGGAAGAAGTGGAAATCACCTGTTTTGCCACATTGGTTTGGGGCTTCATCTGTTTCACTTTACAACAAACAGGAATTCTCTTCTGATGGCACCCCACATACCTCCAATCTTTACAGTGAAGTCTTCTGCAACCATGCAGTTACGAGCTGCAAGATCCCTGTGAACAAACTTCTTGGCATTGAGATAAGCCATCCCATCAGCAATCTCTGCAGCCATCTGGATCATCTCCCTCAGTGTTGGTGGTGGACGACCAGGGTTATTCTACAAAACAAAAAAACCCAACCCAAACCCAAGTATTATAAACTCAACTCAAGTTCCTCCGGTGCAGAACAGACTCCTCCTCCTCTCCTGCCTTTACCTCAGCATCAGGTCTCAAAGAGCGAAGGTAACTTTTCAAATCTCCATGTGCCATTAACTCCATGACCACCAGTGTGGGTTGTCCTTTGGAGACCACCCCGAGGAGGCGAACCTGGAAAATAAATGAGAAATTCCCTCAAGGTTGTGTCCCAGCACACCAGGGTAGAGCCCAGTCATGAGAAGAGGGTGCTAGAGCAAAGCCAACACCCCCCAGACAAGAGCTGAAAACATCCCCATGAAGCCACATCACATTGGGGTGTGGAAGATGCATTTTATAAAACCTGACATGGGAGATCCCAGCTCTTCTCATCAGCTGCCTCTGCAGAAGGGCTTTTAGAAGCAGAAATTCAAGCTTTGAGAGCACTAAGGAACTATGAGAATCATAGAATGTCAGGTTGGAAGGGATCACAAACATCATGTGGTCCAGCTGAGGTTGGGTTATGTGATGAGACCTGCCAACCACCCAAGGCACCCAGTGATGCTTACCACATGATGGCAGCTGAACCCTTTCATGACAGAAGCTTCATTCAGGAACTCGATGCGCTCGCGGAGGCTCGCAGACTCATTGACGGTCTTCACGGCGACACGAGTCTCAGGCTCTCCCTTCACAATGTCCTTGGCAATTCCCTCGTACACCATTCCAAAGGAACCCTGGCCCAGCTCTCGGAGGAGAGTGATTTTGTCTCGTGGCACCTCCCATTCATCAGGGACATAGACTGTGAAGCAGAGGGAAATGTTGCTGAGTTGAGTGAGTTGCGGCTGAAAGACATTTCTGAAGCAGCCTTGGGGAGCACTGCCACAGGGTTTTATTTAAAAAAAAAATAAAAGATTTGAAAAATTCCACGAAGACAACGACAATCCCATCCTGCTGCACGGCCCAAATGACCACAGAAGAAATAAGGCAATGAATAAAGCCCTCACTACTCTCACCATCACTGGCGCTGAGATACTCGGGGTTAGAGGATGCGTAGAGTGGTCCAGTTGGTCCTTCAGTTTGTCTGGAAGGGAGATTTAAAAAAATTCTTCAGCATGTTTGAAGACTTTGACACATCAGAACTGAAAGCACAGAATCACAGAATGTCTTTGAATGGAGGAAACCTTCAAGATCATCCAGTCCAACCACTGACCAACACTGTAAGCTCACCACTAAACCATGTCCCTAAGGACCAGGTCCACATGCCATTTAAACAGATCCAGGGTTGCTGACTCCACCACTGCCCTGGGCAGACTATTCCAATGTCTGACAACCCTTTCAGAGACAAAATGTTTCCTAATATCCAGCCTGAACCTCCCCGTGGTGTAGCTTCCATCCATTTCCTCTGTCAGCTTGATTTATTCCCAAAGCATGCAGCAAATAAAAACTGTCCCTGTTTCCAAAGGCATAAAATAGTGCCTTGACTACATTAATGTTGCAATAATTATTAATTGGAAAAGAAATATATTACTTCCAGCAAATGAACAAGATCTTTGGATATATGTTTTGCTTGTCCTGGTGAAAACACTATAAAGCTGCACTCACCTCTTCTTCACAAGCACATAAGCAGCTCCAATGATTCCAGCAATTATTATGGCAAAAATGATGGGAACAATGATAACAGCAATATTAGGCTGAGCATTCACTACAAGAGAAAAGAGAGAGATGGAGGCATTATACAGGTCCAAAATCCAAGTTTTTTCCTCAATAAAATCTCCCCCTCAAGCCAAATGAAACAAGAAGCTATTTCAGATACAGACCATGGGGCTGATAACAACAAGTACTCAGGAAATGTCACAAATTGAATCCTAGAATGTCAGGTTGGAAGGGACGTCAAGGATTATCTGGTCCAACCCTTCCAACATTATTTATGTGAGGTGTCTCAGCACCCTGTCGAGCTGAGACTTAAAACTTTCTGAAGTGGGGGAATCCACCCCTTCCCTTGGGAGACCACTCCAATGTCTGACTGGCCTCAGAGTGAAAAATTTACATTTCCAAGCAATTTCAGTTTCTTGAAAGCAGATGTATTGAGAATATTTAATCATCCCCGTGCACTGCTTGCTAAATCCCCATCTTCCCCAAATAACCTGGGCTCCTCTCAGGAGTTAGATGGTGAAATAATAATAAGAAAAGAACTCACAATAATCAGCCACATAAAAATAGGTCGGTTCTGTCCAGGAGCCATTTCCAGCCAGTGATGTAGCTCGGATCCTGACACTGTAGTTTCCAGGCTGCAATCCACGGAGTCTGCAGCCCTGCTCAGTGGCAAAATGCTTTCGGGAAACGCAATAGTGTGCTTCCTGCAGGAAGGGGAAGAGGAAAGCTGCAGGAGTCCACCTCTGCACACCAGGATTTCTGCCTCACCGCCAGGGAATGTACATCACCAGGGCTTGGACATGCTCCTGTCTTTCCCAATAGAGTGGTTTGTCTTGGATTTGCATTTTACAGTTTGGTAGTTCAGGTTACAGGGAGCAGATGCCGGGTGCTGGGCTAGAAACCTGAGCTGGGTTGGCAAATCCAGCTGCCCACAGAGTACCATGGCAGCCAGCATGGGCACCAGCACTGCCCACACCTCTCTGGTTGCTTCCTTCATTTCTCTAAGCAATTTGAAATTTAGATATCTGGGTTTTGTCCTTCTCTGATAGAAAAGCCCTGCGAAAAATAAAACTCCATGCAGAAAGTTGGCAAATCTGATTCGTGTCAAAGAGGCAGGGTTTTATTTCTGTCTTTCCATGGACAGAACTCCAGCCACTTGTGAAAGTTTATGTTACCTTCATGCACAAGGAAACCAGACAGGACACACCACCACATGCATGAGGACTAGTAAAGACTAACCTTAACTAGTCCTGGACTCCCTGTTTCCCCACACATGGAACGTGAAGGGAAGACAGGCAGAAATTCTCACCTCTGTCTCCCCAAGACGTCCATAATTCACTTCATACAGCACAATAAGACCATTTGGCTCCTTTGGCTCCTGCCACTTCAAATGCACAGTGTTTTTTTCAACCACTTCATGGGTAACTGGGCCAACGATGTCATCAGCCTTAGCTAGAACCAAAGTCATGATTAATAATCATTTCATTTCATGTGTTCAGCAAAATTTGCCAATGCTTCATCCATCAACCTTTCCTATCAGTACATAAAGGCAGCACCAGTCCTGTTTCTGTAGGAAAAGCAGCATTTTGAACACAGCCGTCACCCCAAAGCAAAGCTGAGGGAGATCCTTACCTTCTGGCATGGTCCTGGCACTGACATAAGCTGCGACACTGCACCGCGACTCCTGAGCATCGTGGTTGCAGGCGTGGAGCTCGATGCGGTACCCAGTGAAATGCCTCAGGCCTGAGATAACCAACGACTCCTTGGACTTCACTTTTTCAAAGGGTTTCTGTTCCTCTGCATTCTCAGCTGATGCTGCTGAATCGTTGGGAGAGGATGGGATGGTGGGCATCACCACTGTGGCGTTGGCCACCAAGCCCAGGTCTCGGCGTTTCCTCGATGGCCTGTTTAGTAGTACAGGTTATGAGGTTATTTGGAACAGTCAAGGTGAACAAATTCATCTTGAAGAGGTCAAGAGTACCCCCGCAACCTCAAAATCAAGCCTTGGTATTTGCAATGCAACAAAGAAATTCAGCACTTGGCTTCTTTGAAAAAAAAAAAAAAAAAAAAAAAAAAAGGAAAGAAATCTGCTTCCCACCCTGAGCTGGAATGCAAATGGTTTTGAAAAATTACATCTCCCCAAGGCTCTTCAGACAGGGCAAAAAAATAAAAAGAAGTAAATCCAACTCTAAAGTATTTGCTTGAGAATTCGAGTCATTCTAGATCCTTCAGCTGCACACAACTTGACTAAGTTGTCTCACAGATGCCACGTAGTGTTGTGATGCTTGGGAGTTCATCTCCTACACGCTCCAGTGGTATCACAGCCCCCAACTCTGATGACCTCAGATGTTCCACATATTCCAAGGGTCACAAACTTGGATTTATAAAGCCCTGAGACCAGCTTTCCAGCTTGGTGGTATACATCTTCCTCTCTAAAACCTATGGCTGAATCTAGATAATTTTAACCTTTTTCCTGAAAGACCCAAGCTATTCTTTTCCACAGACACATTTGAAACTCACAGTAGTTGTGTGTGGTTTTGTTACCCAAATATTGCCTCTCAACCTCTTGCACTTCAGGCTGAAAATCAAGCTTTTTGCAGTTGTGAAAACAGAACTGACAGCATAATCCCATCAGCTCCTCTGTTTGCGAGTGCTCCTTGACAGCTTTAATGTCAGAGTTTGCCAGCAAATAAACAGAATTAATACAATAGAATGAAGAACTGTTCACAAATTTCATTTTCTCAGGGAAAAAAAATAAAAAAGAGAACAAATACCAAAAAAAACTTCTCACACTAACTTCATGTCCTGCCACCCACTTGCCACGAGGAATTGAGTTTGGGCATGAACCCAGGTGGTGAATCACTAATTCATGACACAAAAGGAATTGATGCCATTTGAGAACTGGCCCAGGGATCCTAAGGGGATGATGAACTTTTTTAGCATGTGCACGTGTGTGCAGCTATTAAAGGGTACAAAGAGTGACCTGAACTGAACCCACACTTGAGGCATCTCCAGTCTCTAAAAATGTAACAGGCTGCTGAAGCAAATCTCCGCTGCTGAACTGAACTTTCCAACACCACCCTGGGACTACCAGGGCAATGACAGGCCACCAGCAACCAGGATAGAAAATTGCACAGGTCAGGGCTGTGTCTGCAACCCCCAGCTCCATTCCCCCATGGCATTTCTCTCCAAATGCAAACACAAGCAGCTGGGAAGCAGATTTTAAGACTTCCTCAAACTAAACATCAGGTTGCACACAATCAAGGAAGCTTATTCATTCATCAGATGGAAAAACGGGATGCCAAATGGCAGGTTCAGCAGAACACATTCCAGCTTTAAATCTCCTCTTAATTACTAATCAACTCTTTTTGGAGCTTCTGTTATCTCAGCTTGTACATTGTTCTGAACAGGTCTGGGTCATGCCACCTGTCCCTCCTTTGGAAAGAATCTTGACAGCCAACCAGAACCTTGTTTGGATCTAAAAGCAAAGCTACACTCCACTGGTCACAAAGTGTGGATTCATCTGTTCCTCGTGTTTCAGAAAATTTTGGTTTGGTAATTTGACCACAGATGCAGCGCAGAGTAAAATGCAAGAATAACTTCTTTCTTTCCACTAAGAGAAAGTAAGGAAAGCTTTGAAAGCTGTAAACCCTAAACTTTCCATATTTATTATCCTGGATTTGCAGCTATTCTTTTGCCAAATTCTCTGTATTTTCAAACACTTGCTCTCTCCCCATAGTTGTCCCAGTGCTGTTTCCATTAAGGCCATTTCCATAGCTCCAATGACTTTTAATGTCAGCCCCTTCCCAGGTCTGGTTCCCTCTGTAACCCACAAATATTTGTGAAGACATGAGTGTGTGTGACAGAGATGAAGACACAGAGAAGAGTGAGACTGCTGCTTCTGCAGTGGTGATGGTGGAGAGAATGCATGAAATTACACCCTGAATAGCAGCCATTTAGTTCCCCTCTGCCTCTCAGGACTTGTGTTACTTTTGCAATCTTTCCATGCTTTCCACAGAATCAAGGAGTGACTGAGGTTGGAGATTGTCTCATCCACCCCCTGCCCAAAGCAGGGGGAGCCAGAGCAGCTGCTCAGAACCACATCTGGTCAGGTTTGGAATATCTCCAAGGACAGAGACTCTACAACCTGCCTGGGCAGCCTGTCCCAGCCTACAATCACCTATTTGCTCCAATCTGTGCAAAACACTTTCCAATATAAGAGCAAATAACACAGTGAAGAAGAAACAAAGCATCAGCTTCTGATGGCCACTTTGTTCAGCTACAAAGGGAGGATCCAAAGCACATGGTGTAAAGCTCCCTGTGAGCTCTCCCTGGGAAGGTGGGTATGGCAAGAAGCATTTAGAAATTTGTAGTCTGCAACACCAATCCCACCAGGCTTGTGATAGTATCTCCTAAAGTAATCAACCACACATGTGGGGAGAGAAAAGCTTCTAGGATTTGCAGAGAGGTTCAAAGTTGGGTGAGATGGGACCTGGATGAAGGTAGAATGGGGCAGATTCACATGGACGGGATCCTGCACAGGGATCAGAGAACTGGGAACAGGATAGGAGGAGAAAAAAGGGACACAGAAAACAAAAGGGAGAAGTCACAGGAGGAATAACCTCCCAACTGCTCTGCCTTCCACATTCTGCCATACCATACTCTTCTTCCCAGCTGTGAGATTCACCCCGTGAAGGAGAGAAAGCTTCTAATCTCCACACAGTGTCTGGAGAGAGTCAATAAAGCATCAGAAGCCATGGAAAAACACACTTCATGAATGAAAACACATGAAAACACACTTCACGTTCAGCTGCCAGACTGTGCTATGGGCTGACAAGGGGCACAGTTCTCACAGGAAAACTAATTCTCATTTACACTGCTACAGCCTGGAGCCTGCCTGGAAAGACAAGCAGGATGCAGGTCAGCAAGAAGGCATCTTTACTGCTGACCTGTAACACCAAAAAGGGCTCTTATGCAAAGGATTAGTTAGGCCAGAGGAAGTGGAGATTTCTTCCTTAGCAGGCTGACAAGGTGGCACATGCTGGTGATTGGTTTCTTCCTAAAATACATACCCCAGAAACTGGCCTGAGAAGCATCCTGGGCTGGCTGCACAATAAAATTGAAAAAAAAAAAAAAACAAAACACAAAGAAATCAGGTCGTCAGAACTGTTTGCCTACATAAAGAGGAATTTGGGTTTTGCACAGGGCTTGGTGCTCCTCGGCTTTTGAATACATCGTGTCCTGGTTCATTTTGCAGCCTGAAACCTGTCCTAACAGCAAAAGAAAGGACTGCTGTGTGACACCTGAGGGCTTGTGGAGTAGAGACACTGGCTGCTAACTCACTCAATAATAAATATTCAGTACAATAACCCAGCTTTTGTCAAGCAGCTGCAAGTAGCTGTTTGTTTGCTAAGGGTAATAAGCAGAGAATAAATTGAGAGCCCAAAATACATGAGAGTGAAGAGGGTAAAATCATCCCAGGCTTTAACCTTATTCCCAACGCAACCTCTGTAAGTTGCACATGAAGTGTGAAGACATTCAACACCATTTAATGTGATGCTGGCTGTGCCATTCCAAACAGGACATTCACCACCCACAGCAGTTGCATTCCTCATGGTATTGGAGGTATTTCCCAGACTAAGTGCAAGGAAGACCGCAAATACCGCGCTAAAGGACAAGGCTGTGGGCATGGTAAACTTCCCTTTTTCTTTTCCTTTCTTTTCAACTGGATGAAAAGCTAGAACACAGAATTTGAGGGCAGAAAAAAAAATAGCTAGTTTTGGCATCATACAAGTTTAAATGAGCTGCAGGCATGTGGCTATTTGTTCAGGATTTTCACTTCGCTCTCAAGCTCAGAATTCAGAGACAGGAAATAAGAGCAGGATCTTTCAAACCTGTAATAACATCAGTTGCAGGTGCTCAGCTCTGACACATATTCAGCTGGACTTGAGTCTCATGGAAGCCCAGAGAGACTGGAAATATGGACAAGTCCAGCCCAGTATTTCTGTTTAATAATCAGTTTTATTTCCCTGCCCCGGACCACCTGGGTGATATTGTTTGATGTTCATACCTGGGGACAAAAACCTCATTGTGAAGATAGTTCTCAAACGTCTTGCGGAAAGCTGACTCTTCCAGCTCCTTTTGTATTTGAGAGTCTGTTTTAGGACAGGAACAACATTCTCCAGTGACATCCTCATTTTCACTTTGATTATACTTCTGAGGATCTTCGGATTCAAAAGGAGGAGACCACGTCCTCGAGGGCAGCTTTAATCCTGTGGACAAAACAATTTGGTACCACTCATGCTTGACATGGTGGAAGCAGATCTTTGATCCTACAAAGATCTATAAATACTGTACTTGAGATCCAGGTCCATGTGAGCATCCTGAGATTTCATATCCAAGGCCTCTTTCACAACAGGCCTTTGATTTAAAACTCTGTTCTAATTGAAACAAAGATCAGATGCTGCTGTAGCCAAGCTGAGTTCTACCCCAGTTAATTTCAGTTTATGTAACAGAGGGCAGTAGGTGAGATTCTGGGAGTACTCAGTGAAATTTGGGTGTTCTGAAAGAATTCGCAAACAGGCACAAGATGCCTGCAAAATATAACTTAGCCACTGATTTCCAGAAGCACTGAAATCTTTTCCCTTACTAGCTCTGTAGCCATTATTCAACTTAATACTCAGGTTAAAAAGAACAAGTGCAGAAAAGAGATCCCCAAAGGAAAAAAGATATCTGATTAATTTGTAAAAAATCCTGATTGGGAGAGCTTTTGCACATAACTTGGCAATAGTGGCTGATGTGTAATGTAACTGAACAGTGGGAGAACACAGCTGCATTTCAGGCTGTTCTTTTGACCAGCCTTCTTGAAAACAGCTAAATTAGGTATCCAGAACATCCCCAAGGGAAAACCTCCAGACAATTCTGAGACAGCTTGAAAGAAAGGCACAGGGAGAGAAAAAAACCCACACTCACCTTTTAAGCAGTAATCAAGTTCATAAAGCTCACTGTCCTCTGCCTGCTGCTGCCAGAACACCAGGTAGTGTGTGATGTTCCCATTGGGCTCTGAGGGTGGCTTCCACTTCAGAATGATTTGGGATGATGAGTTGGAAACTGATATGGGGTCTAATGGGACTGAGGGAACTGTGTGGGTGGGAAAAGAGACAGAGGTCACTTCCACTGGTCTGCGAGAGCCATCAGAACACATGACAAATACAGGGCAGCTGCCATTTCCGTGGGAATAACCAGTGTTGTCCCTAATTGCTCCACTGACACCCAACAATCCTGCTCAGGATACACCAGCCTGCACATAAGTTTTTCTATGTGGGCACATGAGCCTGATGGAAGAAGAGCAGGGAAGCACACACACAATCCCAGACTGGTTTGGGTGTGAAGGGACCATCAAGATCACCCACCCCCCTGCCATGGGCAGGGACACCTCCTACCAGCCCAGGTTGCTCCAAGCCCCATCCAACCTTCAACACTGCCAGGGATGGGGCAGACACAGCTTCTCTGGGCAACCAGGGGCTCAGCACCCTCACAGCAAAGAATTTGCCTCCGTTTGTTCAGGAACACCTTTCTACCACAGGAGAGCAGTAATAGCAGTGGAACTTTTTGTGGATATGGGACTATCATGACCACAGGCAGAAGACTATTTAAGTTTCTTTTTCCCTTGCAAGGTGATATGAATTGAAGGACACTCACCAGTAGCATTGGTCTGGACGTAGATGATTTCACTCTTTGCACCGTATGTTCTCCGTTCATCTGAGAAAGTAACCAGAGTTTTCACAAAGACAGCATACTGAGTCCATGGCTTCAAGCCCCTCAGAAGCCAGCCTGGCTGGGCCTGGGCTTTGGGCTCATTTGACCGTGGGGGTGGGTCCACATCTACAACTGTCCAGCTGTTTGACCCACAAGCATCTTGGCCATCAAACTCTGTCACATTTTGGTACGGACTTTTGGAAAAAAAACCCACAAACAAACAACAACAACAAAAAACCTCAAATTAACAGAATAATTCAAGCTTTTAAAACCAACATTTCTAAAGACATCACTGTAAGTTATAATCCTTCACCCTTTGAAGAAAGTCAGTCTCATTGTATATGTTGTGAAAGTGAAGCACAAGGAGCTTTGCAACCAGAGCATCACAGATCAGGTGCTGTTCCACAGATGGTCCCAACAATTTAATCCAGGCTAATTATTTTCAGCTTTATGAAAATCAGCTCAGTAACCTTGATTCTAAAAGAATGTTTCCCACCTCAGAGGGAATAAATACTCTAACATCCCACAGAAGTAGTGGGGAGATGATAAACTCCATAGTTTGAGGATGTATGTCTAAAATAGTTGGAACAACTCTTGTTGCTCTTAAATGAGGAATTTGGACTGTACACTCAGGTAAGTCACAGATCTTAATGAACTCATTCATATAAAAAGAACACTGGAAATCTAAGTGTAGGAGAGAGACAATCACAGAGATTGTGCTCACAGCAGGTTTAGTACCCACTAAAGTTGAGCCCCAGCAGTGCTCTTCTTTCATAACCTGACTGTAGATCACTTACGCTTCTTTGTAAAAAAGCATAAATCCCAGGAGATCACGGAAATCTGGGGGCCAGTAGGGCTCCCATTTCAACAGGATCTTGTCATGAGAAGTTCTAATGGAAGAAAATCTCAGCAATTCATTTTCACCTGTAGCAAAAGAGCAGTGACAATAATTTCATTCATGCTAAAAAAAAAAAGGTTTCTATTTTTCATCATCTTAGATGTTTCTTTTCTCCACAGATAAATACAGGAAGACTGGCATTAAAAGAGCTGCTGATTAAAACTTTATCTTACTCCAATACTACTACTGCCCTAAGCAAGGGGTTGCCATAGATGACCTCTTAAGTCTCCTGCCAGCTTAAATTTTTCTCTGATTTTACAAAAATCACCCTGTAAAAGAGCAGAACTAAATTCTAGGTGGGAAATACAGAGGCTACATATTTGAAAATGCATGATGATCAGCTGAACCCAGCAGCTTTTGTAACCTCTGTGAATTCCCAGCCTTGCCCAGGGAGCAATGTGATTCTTTTGCAAAGAGGAGAGAAGGATAACAGAGAGGGATAACAAAGAGGGAAGGATAACAAAGAGTTGCAGGAGGGTGGAATGTTATGATATAATACATCCAAGAAGCCCAGGAAGGGCAAACTGTGGAGCTCTGATTAAATCTGCAATTCCTGCAGTCACTGCACAAGGGAGGAAGAACATTCATTTCACTGGCACCACATCCAGAACAAACAAGGGTTTTTTAATTTTTTTTTTCTTTTTTTTTTTTTTTTTTTTTTTTTTTTTTTTTTTTTGTAAACAGGATGCTGCCAATGTGAAAACTAGTCTTGAGGTGTAAAAACAAACAGCAAGCCAAACACACTGGCAACCTGTGGTTTGAGGTGGGAAGATGGCACAGAGAACAGCTCAGTAGAGTGGAGTCAAACCTGGCAAAGCAAAATGTCCGAAAAGCATCAGCTAGACCAGGAGCTGCACACAGCCACATGGCAGAGCTAGGATTAGACCCCAAATCTGAGCTGTATCCCACAACCCAAGACCAACAAAGCAGAACTGGTTTGCTGTTTTTCACCCCAGATTATTGCTACAATTTGGGGTCACGATGTGGCCCTCTAAGAATTTTACTGGCCCAAACAGGGAAAGAGGATTGTGTGTGGGCTAGAACAGGAACAAACAGCAGGGATGGGGGTGCAGAGGGGATGTGCTTATGGCAAAACTACAAGTGTCTGAAAAACTACACCTTCAGCAGCACGACTTCAGTTAGAACATAAAGCAACGCTGTGTGTTTGCTGCTTAGCCGTGCTGACACAGGCCTGGTCTAATTGCTGCTCTTGAAGAAAGCTGTTAGATTAAAAACCTCTGAGAAGCATAACCAAAAAATGTTGGAAAAATTTCCCAGACTGTTGTCATAGCAACTCCCTCACATGGCTTTAGAGATGGGTGGAAATCCTGCTTTCTCTACTATGTTTATTCTATGTGCACACTGTCGCCTCATGACATGGGAAAAGAAGATTATGGCTGTTAATCAGGTACTCAGCAGTAACACAAAGTCCCAGTTTGGACTGAAGTTGTGTTGTGCTAAACTCTTCAAAAAGACACAACCATATGCTCAACCCTGAAATCTCACAGCTGAGCACACAGAGAGCAAAGTTCTGAGGACCAAAGTTGGCCAGGTGGAGAACCCACAAGCATTTTTTTTTTTTTCTTGTGATATACTGAGAGTGTCACCACAGTGTACAAGCAAGAGGCAAGTCACACACCTGATGCTTTACCAAACAACAAGGCCAGTCCCTGGGAAAACATCATGTGCTGAGAGAAATGAGTATGAAGTGAGTGAGGCAGAGGGAAAGGAAAACAACACAAGTCTGAGACTTTCTTACATGAGGCTTGATCACCATTTGTCTTCAGGGCTATGTCATTCCTTTCCTGACGTCCCTTAGTCCCAGAGATCTCCTCCATCTTGTGAATTTCTGACAAACACAGTTTGGGATTATAATGGAAGAAGAGTTTGCCTCGTGCAATAGTGAGGTTGTGTTTACTCCAGTCCCAGAGTTGGCGAAGATTCTGGTTGTCCAAGGCATAAAATGAATAATTCCTGAAAGCAGAAAATGAAAATGTGGATTAGGAGGGGAACCACTGAAAACTCCTTTTTTTCTCCTGCATTGATCCAGACATCAAAGAAAAATGAATGTAAACTATCTTCCCTGGTAGGCCACAAGCCATAGGCAGAGGAACATTTTAAAATAACTTAGGAATTGTTTATCCTGATAGCACTGGCACTCCTTACACTTCAAAGCACTAAAATAGAGTATCTTTTGAAAGAACTCACCCAGCTTCTAGTGTTTCTCCTCTAATCAGATGTAGTTTACGAAAAAAAGACAGAGAAACCAAGGCATAAGAGCGGCGAATTTTTAGGTACCCTGAGATTTCTTCTATCAAGCCAAGATTTGCTTCTAGCTCAGCTGCTATGTTATCTGTGGAGAGGAAAATGTCAGGTTTAGTATTTTGATATCACGAAGAGAAACACTGATATCAGAGCTCCAATTAGAACTGCTTCATGTAAATTCCAAAGACCTTACAAAAAAAGCAGTTATCAAAAAAACCCCAAATGACCATCACAAAGAGGTTTGGGTTTTCTTCATTTGAACCCTTCTGAGATTCAGAGGGCCCAAAGCAAGAGAGAAATGTCCCAGCTCATGATACCCACTGCTCCATAACCAGAACTTACTTCCTCCACGGATATTTATAACTAAGCTCCCATTAACAATTGTGCATCCACGGAGCTCCTGGGCTGATGTCACCGAATCGATTGTCTTCTCTTTGCCATAGTCACAAACCTTTGGGCAGGGTCCGGCACAGGGTGTACAGTGCAAGCTGGAAAACAAGAGAGGCAGCAATGTGGATGTGATGCTTCTGCAGAATGTCACCTAGGGTGTCCCCAGCAGCTCCCAAAAGCAGAGGAATCAAAGCAAGAGGGTCCTGCCAATAGGTCACGAGGGTCACTTGCAGTGCACGCAGCACATGGCTCTCAGGAGCTCCAAATAGCTGCTGATCATTATTTAACTTGCTGTTTTCACATTTGGAATGCTAATTGCTCACCAGAATGATTTGTTCTATTTCAAATAGCCCATGCTCTACTCAGTGCAATTTATCCCAGTGGTTCTAGGACAAAGAAACCCAGGCCCAGTCTCCATCCCTAGATCATTAACCAAATGTGTAACTGATGAGCAGAGAGCTGGCCTGGAAATCCTCTGATTAAGGACTGTAGGTAAAGTTGCTTTAATAAAAGGCAAGCAAGCATGTGCTTTGTACTCTGGGGAAATGGCAGCAAGATGATTGCTTGCCCTGGTCACAGCACCACAAGAATGTGTTCCCAACTAATTCAGAGAAATAAATGCTGTAGGAAAAGCAGGGAGTAGTGTTGCGAGGTCCCATGGGCAGCAGGCTGGAACAAGGACAGGAGAAAAGGGGTGGCAGCTCTTACCCCAGCAGCATAACTGCTCTGGGAAGCTGCTAACTCATTCTTGTGAGGAACAAAACAGGAAATGGAAGAAAAAGTCCTGTTAGAGTGCATTCTCTGAAATCATTACAGCAGGAGCAAATACACATGAGCACAAAGCCACCAACATTCATAGGAAATCTGACTCATCACAAACTATAACGTTACTGTGGGACAAACAACAAAGTTACCAGTGATAAACAGCTCAGCAACATAAATTATTTAATTCCTTTGTGGAAAAAACCCTGGGAATAGACAGAATGGCTGTTCCCTGCTTTGACTTGTGCTATGCTTGTTTGTTACATTGTCCATTTCTGTCTGGCACAGCTTGAACTTTCTCAATGAAACTAATTACTGGGAGCAGGGACAGATATACTGAGAATGATGCACGCAGAATACACTCTGCTCTTCTCATTAGACACAACTCTGCTCTGCTCTGCTCAACAGCAAGGCTTTCCAGCCTGAGGTCTGCTTTGGGGGGCAAGAGAAGCAAGGCTACTGAAGCATCTCTGTTGCCCCTCTCTCTCAACCTACTCAGTTACAATGACGACCCTTCCAACTGGAGGATGCTCCTCCATCTATCTTTCCAATTTTTTCCATATTGGAGAGGAAATAAGGGAAGCAGAGGAAGAATAAACCTGTAGGTAGAGCTGTCTGCTTTTGATGTCTTGAATTAGCAAGGCATTAGTTTGCAAAACATATTAAAGTACTCCAGGTAGTTGTCACAGACACTCCAACGTTGGAAACTTCTCTTGCTCCTGACACAGAAAACAAACCCTCTATCCAAGGGAAAGAAAAGCAGAGCACAAGCTCAACAGCGTGGGGGTTTCTCTCCCTGCAGACACAGGTACTTACTTGCTGGAATTCATGATGTACCCTGAGGGGCACTCGTGAACACACTCGTTGTTGTGGATGACGTGACAACCCGACTCCCGGGCGTTTTTGCATTTGTTGTGCAGTTCCTGGCAGAAGCTGAAAGTGACACAACGCCAGCCCTCAAAGCGGTAGTGGCCGGGGGGACAGGTGTCCACACATCTCCCTTCAAGGTAGAAGTTGCGGCAGGCCATGCATTTTTCGGGGTCATTTGGCTCTGTGCAGTCTCCGAGACATTCGCTGTGACAGCACTGACCATCTGAGGTGCAGCCTTGGGACTTGCAGGCAGGTGGACAAACTGGGAAGAGAAAAGAGAAAAGGAAATTGAGCACCAGCCCAAAGATGTGTGATCCTGGGAGGCTTGTGAGTATCCACACTTCATCCTGCTGGGCAATTTTCTTTGCAAAGACTGTGAAGTGCAGCCATCCGCCTCATCTCTGTTTTTTCAGTGAAAATTCCAAATTGTAGCGACACTTTTGAAGAGTGTTACACTCTTCATTAATGTTCAGCTTCAGAAAGAGAAACACAAGTCTTCCTTTTCTCTCAGTCCAGTCCTATGAAGCTCCCAGGAGAGCTTTGGTGACTCCAACATTATTTCTGAAGCCCAGAAGACTCCTTACACCAAGAGCTTCCCAGCCTGGGACAACCAGTTTCAGCCAGAAGATTCTAGTTTTTTAGTTTAAGAAGCAAAGTTTTCCACAGCAATCCAGCAAATAATGCATGTCCAACAATTATTTTACATAACCCTTCTACTTCATCAGGATTTGCTCCTTATCTACCCACCTGTCACCCATTTCCCTGCTGCGCTGGAACCCAACACAAACTCTTTGGGTGACTCTCCCAGTGAGCCCAACAAGAAGGGCACCCACGAGTTGTTATTGCTTGAGGTTTTTATGGTTAACTTTTTAATTACCCAACACTTAGTGCCTCACAATGCTTTTAATGAGTGGTTTGCGCTTTGAAATAGAAACCAAGCAGCAGCATAGCTCAGAGCAAAGACCATGACTAACACTGAGCTGGAGGGGAGGCTGAGCAAACCCCAAGAAGCTCCAAAGGCAGGGACAGTCCTGCACCTCTGCATCTTCAACAACAGCCAAATAGAAGCAACCTGTAGATGATACCTTGCATTAGACTCACTAGAAAATGAGAAGCTTGTTTTAAATGCCTGGTTATATACTCCTTAGCAGGCCACAAGCGGAGAACAATCTAGCAACAGATGCCAAGGCTGCAGTTTATTAGAAATATTGGCAATAGAAAAACACAAGACAGATAATTCTAGAATTGAGTCCAAAACACTATCAAAGCTTACCAATTACAGTCTAAAATAACAAGGTTTACAGGGGAAAAAGAAAAGTCTGGTCTGGTTCTGTCCCACATCCCCATGTCCCCATAAGTGAACACTGACACACAGATGTCTTGCAAGAGCTTCTACACTTGTGAGGACCACCTCTTGGAGGCACAAACACTTCCCTGGAGCAGGGTGAGCATCCAGCTGGGAAGGAAACAGCTCCAATGAACTCATGCAGGAAGGATCTAAGCAGACTGGAGGATCCTAAAGAACTACAAAGTTTAAAATATTCAAAAGATAACACTTTTTCATCAAGGAGTCAGTGGAGCAGACAGGTTAATTTGGAAGAGTTTGGCCCTGATGCAAAACACCCAGTGGCACATGGCACTTATTTAACATTCTGACACAAAGTATTTTTGGGGGGATTTTTTTAATTTGTTATGGAAACTAATCTTCAAAGCCTTATGCTTATTTACACATTTTGAACTCAGCTGCAAATATTCACAGGGCAGAAACTGTTTGAATTCTCAACCCTAAAAGGCTTTTAGAAGATACAATTAAACTATTTTTAAACTGTTCTTAACGTTTCTCTTTTTCCTGTTCTAGGAGCTTTTGATGTGTAAAAGAGCTTGGAGAAAGCCAAGCAGCCAAGGAAACGCCTTTTTTTTCCATTAAGTGCTCAAGACCAGAAACTGCCAATCACTATTTTGTGCAAATCCTTCTTACACAAGATCCTCAATAGATGTTGTCTTGACATTATCAAAGCATGCATACTAAAAGGTAATTAATTCTTTCTAAAGAGGACCTGGAAATCATGCAGAAACCTCTCCACTGTATCTTCACTACTGCTTCTTGTAACTGCAGCATCCAGGTGATATGACTCTGGATGGGTCAGATGGATCAAAAGGGAGCTTTATAAATCCTAGATAGAAACAAGGAAGCAGCTATTTCAGGGTAGGGGTTGAAGTCACTAGGCCATGCTACAAAAGCTGCTGCAGGAAAAAGTGCTTCAGAAGCAGAGCAAAGCTGTTCATCACAGCCAAGACGCCTCTTCAGCAGATCTTTAAGGACAAGACTTCTAAAATCCCAAAGACAACAAACACCACAACGTTTGAATATTTGAAATATCACTGATCTGCCCTGGGTGGGGGAGAAACAGAGCCAACGCAGAGGTTCAAACCTGTTGCTGCAGGGGTGAATAAATATTTAACTAGCTAGCTTGAGTGGCTCCAAAGACGTAGAACCAATGCTTTTTACAAAGCTTTCTGATTATAGATTCAAACTGACATTTCTTCATGCTGCTGAGGCCCAGCTCAGGGGGGGACAAAAGGCAGCGGAGTCAGCACAAAGGAATATCCACCTCTGTGGATTGCTCCCTCGTTTCACCACTTCCCTGTACTTCAGGTGAGAAGAAAACACAGTGATACTGTAAACATACTCCTGAGCCAACACAGGTAACCAGGATCCATATTTAATAGGAAAGTCAATTAAGGATTAAGCTGCTCAGCTAATAAATAAAATCGTGATTAAAAATACTTGTGCTAGGTCTTGTTTCTTGCTTTCTGCTAAAAACCCAATAGCAGTGGATTGTTTAAAAAAAGAAAAAATGGTTAGGATCACTCAGGGTAAGTTTTGCTCTTCCTTTGGGAATCCTCTGCCACAGGATGGGTTTAAAGAGGAATGTCCTGGGTGAGCTGAATGGAGCTTTCAAACGGATGGTGGTTTGGATACAATAAGAGGTGCCCAGTTCATTAAGAAGAAATCCTAAATCACATGTATGAAAGTCAAGACGCTGTGTTATATCCTGTCCAGGGACAGATGCTCAGGGGCATCCCATGGTTTTGGGACTGATTTGTCATGAATTGAGCATGCAGTAAGAAGCCTGGTTCATGTCATGGTGGGTCACCACGGGTCAACCACAGCGGCAAGGAGCAAACTCGCCTTGAACTGCCGGCTCTGTTTTCACCAATGACACAAGCTGTGTTTTGATTACAGACAAGGCAATTAAGAGGCTCCAGATCCAACCAAGTCCAGGACAGAAAACAACTGTGTCAGGAGAACCGCCCTCAACCTCAGCCAATGCATTTGCTGCCTGCACAGGGAGGCATCCAACCGCTCTGCTATCTGCAGAAGGCAAACACAGCAAACATGCCTTAACCCCTTGCCAGCCACCCAGAGCTAAGCTCCCCAAACAAACCCTCACCCCCCACCCCTTGCACCGGGGACTCCTCTCCACCCCCTGCCCACCATGCTGCCCAACTCATTAGGCTAATGCAGGTAATGAGGTTCTCATGGGGTTTTTCTCATGGCGAGCGTTTTAACTGGCGAGGTGTATTTATAACCAGCAGAAAAACGTAGGAGGAAGCCAGCACGAAGCCGGCATTGACACAGCTTAAAATGGCTTGTTTTGGCCAGGATATGTAGCACTCATGCCAGGGCTTAGGTTAGTGTAATGTTATATGACGTGCACACAGCTGTAATTCAAAGCCAGAGTCACACAGAAACAGTATCGGAGAGCTTTGCATTCCCCCCCACCCCTTCCCGTTTTTTTCTCTTACTGTAAATGGCTGCAAGATCTGTCTTTATAAATTTATCCATGAACAGCCCTGCACATACACACACACACACACATATGGAATCAAACTTGAGTTACAGTTGCAGTGGGAACTGTAATTTAATTTCCTAGCTGTATAGTCATGATAATGACCTCCGTAGATAAGGGTTCTTGCGCTTCTAAACAAAAACAAAACCAACAAGGGGAAAAAAAAAAAAAGGAAACCCAAGGACTAATCGCCCATGGCAGTAACTCCTTGGAGTGTGTGTTGCAAGCATGTGATCTTAATTTAGCACTACAGAGTTTGTGCTTGTTTCCTGAATTTCTGCAAGTGCTGAGCAGCATTGCTGCTATTGAAATGCATCTGACTCTTGTTCCTTATAAAATTCTGTATTAAACCATGTTATACGTACACAGGATATTTTTACTTGACTGCTTTTTCTCAAGATTAACTCCTTCTCTACTTGTCAAGAAGACTGCAAATTCAGTAAGTTAAGTATTGTTACAGAGTTTCGTAATTTTTATCTGTAAAATAATTTTTAAATTTTTTAACTCATGAGCAACTCTTTTCCTGTAACTCTTTTCATTTATTTGAACTGAACACTTCAACACGACACCTCATCTGAGAGCATTCAGGTATAGTAAGGTTGAAAAGAACTATTAAAAATTAAATAAAACTGTGTCCAGTGAAGACTGGGTATGAATCTAAAACTCCACAGCCAACTGGGTTGACAGAGGGTTGCTGCAAGAAAGAGGATGTTGCCAACCCCTCTGGCCTGTGGCTTATGTCCTTCTATTATTTCTTCACTTCAGAGAGCCCAGAAGGCAGAAACCTAAACCCTAAACCCCACCAGCAGCAGTTCTTGGGCTGCACAGGACCAACTGCTCCCAGGGCATTATGAGAGCAGCAATGTGCCTCTGTAGCATGGCTACAGAGATCCACCCCACTGTAAGGGCCACAAAGGCTTCTGATTGCTTTGGTAACCAATAACAGCAGCTCTCCCATCCTTCCTGAACCTACAAAACACAGGGAGGAACTAAAGAACAAAAATGAAGAGGTTAATGTGCTGCTCCAAAATGACTGCCAGCAATGCATGACACTGTCTGCAGTTATCACGCAAAATTCTGGAAATATCACGGTATGTTGAAGCAAACTTTCTGTCAAATATTCACAGTGCTCAGCTGCTCTAGTAACATTTATCCCTCTCTTTTCCTCAACGCCAAAGAAACAAACCTCTTAAAAGGCATGGACTCCAATGCAGTTACCCACACGCAGGATTTCAGTTCTCAGCACCAACTCGGGAAGGAGCAAGTGCCAAGTAAGTTCAAGGCTTAACAATCAGCACTAAAATTCAAGTGTTATTTATAAAATATTACAGTACATAATGCCACGACCCCACTGGACTGGGAGTTGAGAACATTAGGAGGTCTGTATTTACACAGGAACAGATAAAATTAACTGCAGGTGCCTCCCTTCCCATAGACAGTGACTTCCAAAAACAACACACTGTTGCTAAAACGTAAAGGAAACTCTTCCCACTGACATTTCTTGGGACAACATTACCACTCTTATCTCCTCTATCAGTAAGGATAAGAAATAGCTTGTTTCTCTTCCCAAGCCTTTCACAAGTTACGTGCTCATGTGGAGCTACAAGGAATGCCTCAAATATTCCAACATGGGACTGGTGCCATTTGCAAACCCCGTGTATTCGGCTGCTCCACAGCTAAAGCCAACAGAGATGCTGGTGCTGTTGCTTGGACCTGTCAGAATCAACAAATGTGAGTTGAGAGAAGATAAAAGGGTTTGGAGTTGTGTGCCACCTTGTCCAGACATGATAATGGAGGATGTGGAGGTCCATGAAAGAAGTTGTTGGCTGCAGATAGGGGGAAAAGGTTGAGCTCTGCTGTTGACAGAGGAAAAAAAATGGATAAAGGGAGATGTCTCTAGAAAGGCAGCCTCTTCACACCAACCTTTTGCTGATTAGACAGTGGAGTAACCTATTATCTGCTGTGCTACAAATGCTGTAGAAATATTTCCCTGGAAATTAGAGAAATTCACTCATGTGAATTACATCACGGAATACAGAAAACTTGGAGAAACCCATACATATAGACACACACACATATTTTTACATTGAAGTCATCTTAACATGATGAATCCTGAAGGAAATCATCAAGCTCAATGGATCTACAATGCCTTTGGTCTTTGGCTCTTCATCTTCTTAAGTTATACAAGCTTCTCCAGCTACTACACCAAGGACACAATGTCCAGGTATACAGAGCCCTCCCTGAGTAACTTCAGATACAAAGCCTTGGCTCCATGGCTGGAGTAAGTAAAGCAGCCCAACTGCAACCTCTGGTTTCTGGGGACACGAGTTCTTGGGCTACAAACCTCAGCTATCAAAGTCCCTCATCTTGTCTCTTTGAACCTTCAGGCCAGGCTCTCATGTCAAAAATCTCTTAGACTTTTCTGTTTCTCTCCCTTGAATGTTTTAACTCCTGTTGCCTCTTTCACCAGGAGGTGTGGATGCTTCCTGTTCAGTTATGCCTAATATTTCCCAGACAGAATAAAGATCAGAGAAACATTTTCCTTTCATGCATTTTAAGCACTGCATGTGGTGATTACTCCGTGGCAGCAAATCCTGTGTGACCTGAAGTTACGGAGCAAAGCATCTCTCTCCAGTGAGAGCTGGGAGACAAAGCTCCATGAAAAAATGTAATAAAAAATGAAAACTCAATATTAGGTCTGTTTTCATTTTCCTAGTACCTTTTAATTGAGCTGATTGCCCAAGCAGTTAAAAACAACTTGCAGGATTCTGGCTGAACTGTTGGCAATCAAACTCAAAATACCAAAACACAGCGTTTGATTTGAAAACACAGCAGCTCTGTTAAAGGTGGCACCAGTGTCACAAAGTGCAGACAAGGATAGGGCTGAGAAGTTGTAAATACTTTACCTGGTGTCTACAACAGTGTTGTTGTGCCATTCTCTGGCAAGCAGATCCAGCCTGTTCCTTGTACTTTGTGTTCAAAATTACATGGGAGCTTAGCACAGCATAAGGGATCAGAAGTAAACCACCAACCTCTGCTTGTTTGCCTGTCCCAAACTGTGGGCAGCCCCATGTGCCAGCCACAAAACTGACACCACATCTTCAGGCAAAACCCAGAGTCCCCAGACAGTTATCACTGAGTAAAATGCTCCAGGCTCTGCTACTCAGTGCCTTTGATGGCTTATAATTGAAGATTACAAAGCCACCACCCCCACTCCTGTCCCACGGGTACCTGAGGATTGGGAGGCCAGAAGTTTCCAACCTTCAGCCCTTCTGACAGCAATTTGCAAGAGAGTCACTAAGGGAAATCTGTCTCCCTAAAAAAGCTGCAGAAATATTCAGACTATCTAACCTCCAGGGAACAGGGAGATTTGTAAGGAGCAGGTAATTTTAAAGCAGCTTGGACATTAACCACCTAATTTTGTGCTTTAAAGTCAGAGCAGACAATTTGTAATTTAGACCAAGACCTGAATTTTTCAAGTTGATTCTGGGTAATTTTTTCATAAAGCTTTGCTTGTAATTTTACTGATAGCTTTGAGACCACTTTTTTGTCATGGTGGTTTGTTAAATTTCAATCCTTGTTACAACCTGAGGATTTGGACTCATCATTCAAGGGAGAACATGCCACCTGGGAGTCTCATGAAAGCTTCATGTTAATATTTAACTATGTATTATTCCTCCTGATGCATAGCATCTTGCAAATAGCCCTGCTGACTTTAACCTGCTCCCCTCAAACCTGCTCACTCACCTTGTGATCCCAGAAGGCACCAAGAAAATATCCTGAGGTGGTCCAGAAAACCACAGATGTCCTAAACATCAAGTGTAATTGAGTGTAAAGTCCCTACCTGGACTTTATTCTGAATACGGGGAAAGATTTCCAGGCTCTGAGCCAGCCAGGTGACCAGGTGGGGGACAAGCTTCTTACCAGGCTGGTTTAGTTCTTAGTGACCAGCAGCATGGCCTGACCAGAATAAGAAGTCAGCAGTTTAGTGCTGAAGGAGAGAAGTGCTGCGCCAGGAAAAGCCATAAAAGAGAAGTACAGGAATTGATACCAACTGAGAAACAAGTAGGGATCTGCAGAAGCGGTGATGGTCTAAGAAAAAGATCCATCCAATTTTTCTAAATGTAGGTGCAACACAAGCTGTGACTTTTACCTACAGCCCCTGCCCTCAAAGTCTGACCTTTGCTTTCTGCAATGAGAAGGGAGGGGTGAGACTGGCTTTTCTCAAGGCCACAGGGAAGGATGCTGTAGTAAACAAGGCATGAAAGAATGAAAGCCAAGTTAACGCATTCAGCTACATGGGGACAAGGTTTGGATAGGTTATGGGAAAAGATGTGGAAAATGTCACCCAGGCACACAAAACAAGAGCAAATCTGTAACAAAAAGGATGTAGAGTTTACAGCAAAGAGCAAAGTGGGGCTGTCCATAACCAAGAAAGGTAATGGAATGGGTGGAAGTATAAGATTAACCACAAAGAGATTAAGCTGATAACTAACGATCTACACAGCAACATCAGGGAGAGGTTAAGATTTTAATCTGGACAGATTTGATGGCGTAGTCATGAACTGTAAACACAGATACTGAAGAGAAATTGGTGTTTGTGGATGGAGATACTGAAAAGAAGCCATGAGGGAAAGATACAACATAACTTTTTTCCAGATCCCCCCTTCCTCACCTTACCTCCCAGAGAGGATGAGGAGGGAGAAAACTGAAGTATCCCCTAAGGGGCAGTTGTGCCAAGACATATCTGGGGGATGAATTTTCCCATGAAGCAGAACTAACTAGCTCTGCCAACCAGGTTTGGTTTTCTTTTTTTCCCCCTGAAGTTACCAGGCTACATAAAGTGTTTTAGTGCCTGGCCATGGAGCACACTGCCCAAATCCACACCAGCCCTGGGACAGCTGCAGTGGGACCTGGGACACAATGCCAGGCTCTGTCCCTCTGCAGCCTCTCCAAGGGGAAAGGGCTTTGCTCTGTGCCAAGAGAGGCTGACTCCTGGAGACAGCAACAGCAGGATGGAGACTCTGGGTCTCCAGCAGCCCCTGGAAGCAGGCAGCACCCTTAGAAGAAGTGCTGCTGGTTGGCTGCCCGCTCCCCAAGGCAACCCCAGGCTGGCAGGGATCGAAACAGAGGAGTTGTAGCCCACAGCAGTAACCAACACACAAAAGGACTTGCCAAAGGGCTAAGGCATACACCCTTCTCTTGACAGAGTTATTGCCCACATACATACACCCAAAACTAAATACTGCACAGTGTGTCTTCCAGTGATTTAATAGGTGTCATGGTTTGCCCTGAACCTACAACAGGTTGTTTTTTTTTTTTTCAGAATCATATTTGAACAGTGGAAAGGAGATGGACATGAACTGTCTCATCTACTGGGAAGAAATGCGCAGACTATCTGCACCCATCTAATATTCTTTCAACTATTCTTGTCATTTTGGCCTCATCAGCTCATGCCCACTGACTCATACACCCTTCCCTCTTTGCCCAAAGATGTAAGTATGGTCTCCACAGTTTATTTCTAGGTATAAGAATTTACTGAGCAGGACTGAAATAGATACTGTGCTTGCAGACCCAGAGCTGAGCAGTTGAGACCTCTCTATGAAATGTATTTTTATTTACTACTTGCCCTTGTCATCTTCAGCATACCAGCGAGGCCCCTTTTCAAATAATTCAATGTATATTAACATGTGACCCCACACAAAGTAACTCAGTTTCATCCAGATAGTATCTGCTTAATGGTTTCTCATTTCAGACTGATCCCTACAAGTTTGGATCTATAGGATGCGTGCCATGCCACAGCAGTCTGCTTCTCCAGTTCAAGTGCCAAAAGAGAAATGATAAAAACGACCAAAAATCACACAAATGCAAGTCTGAGGAAAAACAAATTGCTACAGACCAGTACAAAAACATTAACTCTGTTGCACAAGCCACTCTCAGCAGCTATTAATCTATTTCTCCTTGTAAATTATGCAAGAGAAAGTTGTAATCTGAAGGAATTTAATCCCAAACTAGTTGTGCCATGCCAGCAAGGAGAGGCCAACAATGAGAGAACTGAATCTCCAGAATTAAGATCAGAGGAGATATTGGATCAACAATTAATTGCCTGCATTGTGAAAATTCTGGTTTGTTTCCTGCCCCTGCTGTGGTAAACTCTGAAAATACAACTGACAGTCAGGGAAGTCACTTTATCCAAGAAAAAGGAAGTACAGGAGTGGCAAAAGTCTCATTATCTGCCCATTAAACTACTCCCAGCCACTGAAAGAAACAGGATCTGCTGACAAACCAGAACCCTGTGCCACGATTGCCAAAGACCTTCAGCTGCATGGATGTTTATCAGCACAGGAGTCAAGATAGGGTCTAATCACCAGATGCCATCAGCATTGTCCACTTCAGAGCAATTACGATTCTTCAGATCTGGTCTAATTGATACCCTGACACCACCCAATCCCTGCATGGGGTAAATACTGCAGGGGAAAAAAAAAAAAAAAAAAAAAAGCTATGGAAATCATCTTATGATGGCAAGAGTCCTCTACAAAACAACTACACAAAGTAGAATCATCTAGCAGGAAAAAGAGATGGGGCTCTCCTCCACACACTGGTTTCTTCAGGGACAAAGAGTCTCTTCTCAAGCAAACTGGGGAGGTTTCCAGTCTCAGCCCAGAGCTGCTGTTATTGAAAATGATCTTCAACTGGAAAGGAGATGAAAAAGTTTTCAAGATACCGCCCAGCCCATCCACCTGTCCAAGGCCAGATCAAATACATTACCTAAGACATTTCTGACAGTTGTTTGTCTAAACCCATCTTAAATCCTGCCTCAAGGCACTTCCTGCTCACTCTGATCAGCTCCATGTTGCAACCACTGAGGCACAGAGAGAGGCACAGAACCACCCGAGAGGTCAACGGCAGCACTGAGAAGAGACGAGTGCTGTGGAAGTCCCCATCCAGCCCAGGATCTTCTGCAAAATACTCAGTATGAAGTGAAGCACTTGACATCTTGCTGAGTCCTGCTCGGCCTCTCCTTTAGTATCAAAGCAAAGACTGTCTTTGAAACTGTGCCACTTCAAATCAGGCTTTGAGTGGATGGATGGTGTTGGCAAATCTGAGCACCGAGAGACCTAAAGCGTGTTTGAAAAACACAATCTGGAGTTCTTTTTGTTATCACAGATTAGAGCATGTGGAAAAACAACATGCTCTTCCCCGGTGCTGATCAACAAGAACTGTCATGCAGCAGCTCCTCCTTTCACCAGCACAGCCATGCAAAACACCAGGACGTTCTTCTTATCACACCCACCAAATTCACACCCTGTGTGGGCTCCAAGTGAATGCTGTGTATTCCCCAGAACAAAACCTGAAGTTTGATGCAGACACTTAGTCCTCGCAGACTTGCAGACCAGTTTTGTGGACTATAAACTTGATGTCTAAGCACTGAAAGAGCAGCCAAACACTACACCAATTATTTAGACAGCCCGAGAGATAAAGTTATGGCAGTGCGGAAGAGAAGCCTGAGGAAAAGGTAATCTACACATCACATTGCTTTTGCTAATTTAATAGTTGTCAAAACCTGCCCATGAAGTCAGAAGTTGTTTTGGATAAAGCACCAGTTTCCATAGAAATGCCTTTTCATTAAGTATCCAGGTAAGATTCTACTGCACATTCTGCTCTCTCTTTGGCCAGAAACACAGAGTGTGCAGATTCCCCAAGCCTAAAATCCACAGGATTGAAGGAACAGAGGAACAGTTTATTGAGCTTTTAAAGGCTGCACTTCAAATACCATTTTAAAACAAAAGCCTTATTCCTTTAATCTGAGTTAAGGCTCCACTGGGTGAGACTTGCAGACAATCAAAAATCACACTGAGGAGCTCCATTTCCTCTCCGGCTTTTGGGAGCTTTTGAGGGGTACTTACCAGGGAACTCTTGGACTCCTTCATCCCTCACTGAAGCTGTGTAAACACATTGATTGTGATCAGCCTTACTTCAGACAGATGACATTAAGAAAAGACTGCAGCCCAGAAAAAAAAAGTCCTATTTGTTTTATTAAATCATTGCCATTACGTTTTTACCACCCATAGAATTTAATTGGCTTTTTTTGCAGGGAAGACAAGAAAAACATTGGTCTGATACTCAAATTTTCATTAATATTGCTCATGAAGTATTAAAGTCCTTGCAGTGTTGTCATGCAACATGGATGCCTAATGAAGTTTTAGATGGTAACAGAAAAATGCTTCACTATCCCATGATGCCTGCTGACTTGCACGTGCCTTGTTCCTAGGAAACTCAATACACTGGTAGAGCTTCTTGCATAATTCCTACAATTTTCTAACCATGTCTTTAACAGTGTATAGAATCAAAGAATGGTTTGGGTGTGAAGGGACCTTAATGATCATCCAGCTCCAACCCCTTGCATGGGCAGGGACACCTCCCACCAGCCCAGGTTGCTCCAAGCCCCATCCAACCTGACCTTCAACACTGCCAGGGATGGGGCAGACACAGCTTCTCTGGGCAACCTGGGCCAGTGTCTCATCACCCTCAAATTAAAGAATAAGAATTTCTTCTTAATGTCTAACCCAAATTTCCCAAGTTTGAAACCAAGATCCATCTTTGGCTACAGGCATTTTATGTACTTTCTCAACCATAGAAAGTTGCCGATATAGCAGAGTTTCAGTGTGTTGCCTGAAGTTTCTGCATGAGACACGTACAGATGCTCTGTTCTGTGCAATACCTGGAACTTGATTCCCCCCAAACCAACCCTGCAGGTTGCTTAGTGAAAATCTCAGTTCCTACATTCAGATATTTCAGAACAAACAGCTCAGAAGGAAACGGCATCTCACTCGCATTATTGAAAGCAAAGCTGCCAAGTTCAGCAGCTCCCACAGACACCAAACAATCCTTCTCTCCCAACACACAGGATGGGATTTGGCCCTCTTCACAGCAACAGGGGGATAAAAAAAAAAATAAAAATCAGCCAGCAACCCCATTTTGTGATGTAAGAAACCTCCTTGTATTCTGCCACACAAGAAGGTTACATCTCACACCGAGTTCTCTCCTCGCTGCTCCTGCCTCTCCAAGACATCCTGCAGAGCCCAACCTCTCCCACCCCATCCCTTAAAGCTTCCCATTGCAGTAGTGCCCTGTGCTGTTAATAGAAATAAACCAGAGAAAATACCAAAATTGAGCTGGAAATTGTGTCTACCTCCAAGCCATGCCTGCCCCCTTAACCAACATTCAAGCACAGAGAATTAATTCTCATTTTAAATGTCACAACACTGATGACTCTAAACAATGCCAGCCCTCCCCATACCCTCATTAAAAAAATCTAGAGAAAAATTACAAACACACCTCGTTGTAGTCCACAGTATTCCAGTGACTGAGTGCTGCTTTGTGAACTTCTGCAATGCCAGCCCCAAATTTGGGATCAAAGCAGCAACTGAAATCCCTCTGGGTTCAGCCCCATGCCAGACAATCCCAGCCAGAACCCCACGACTTCCAGCTACCCAATTTTTTATGTTTCTATTTTTCCCCAGCTAACCAAGAGCCCTAATTAAGAACCATAAACATCCCAACAAGTTCATTCACATCCCTCCAATAGGAACTTGCAGACAATTATAGGATATAATTGGGAAGCATGATCATTGAACTTTTAACCAGCTATTGTTACAAACTGAGAAGGGTTTGTAACAGTGCTGCTTCCTCCAGGACACAGTTATTCACCAGATCTGTAATTAATCAAAAGGTCCTAAAACCCTCCACCTTCCAGTTAGAAACAATCCTCTTGCTGGGCACACCTGGGTTTTTGACCCTTTTTCTGCTCTTTTGGGGTGTTGTTATTTTTTTAAAACCTTGTCACATCCAAGTCCTGATAAAGATGTTTCAGAGAGCTTTGCCAAGTGACATATTTCAGTTGGGCTTCTTACACACACCGAATGTACTACTTTGTATGGACTCAACAGTTCACAATCCCTTCAAAGCCCTCTACAACAAACATTTCCAGTTCCTTCATCATAAAATGAAATTATGGTATATCATCATATACACCTTAAAGTTAACTTTGCTCTATTTGCCTAAAAGTGGGGAGGCATCAGAACTGCCTTTGATTTAAAATACTTTTACAATTCAGTAAAATTTTTAAGATTCAAAGTCCAGAATCATTGTTCTGCCTTCATCAAGAGGGGGTGGAGGGAGGAAAACATGCAGGTTATGGAAACCAACCAAATTCTTCATCTTCACTTATGGCACAAAGCACCTCCAACATTCAGCAGGATTTGCTCTGAATAAAACACATTGTGCCAGGTGAGCCATTTGCAGCACTCCCAATCATGCATTACTAACTCAGGTTAACCCTGTTGTGCAGTATTTTTTTTTTTTTTTTTTTACATTCTATAACTTCCTGCTTCTACACCCATGCCCAGCCAACAGAATTCCTCAACAAATTCACCCGCCAAATATTGTCACTCTTCCTGCTTAACAAAGGGTATAGAATCATAGAATCATAGAATTGGCTGAGTTGGAAGGGACCTCAGAGATCACCAGGTCCAACCCTCCGTCGACTACCGCTGTGGTTACCAGACCATGGCACTGAGTGCCACATCCAGGCTCTTTTTAAATATCTCCAGGGATGGAGAATCCACTACTTCCCTGGGCAGCCCATTCCAACGTCTGATCACACCTCTCCATGAAGAAATTATTTCTAATATCTAACCTAAACCTCCCCTGGCACAACTTGAGACCATGCCCTCTTGCCCTACTGACAGCTGCCTGGGAAAAAAGACCAACCCCCACCTGGCTACACCCTCCTTTCAGGGAGTTGTAGAGAGCGAGGGTTCCCTTGTTTAAGTGGACAAGGTAATTTAACATGGAAATGCTCTTGAAGTGGAAAAAGTAAGTATTCTACCTGAAGTACCTTTTGCATGCCACCCTTGGAAGTCACAAGCAGTTGATGTCACCACTGAGGACTGAGCAAAGATCTTAAAACATCTCCCATTAACATCTCCCAGTGTGTTTACTTAATCAAACACATTTGCCTTGCAATTAAGATAACTTCTGGAAAAACTCTGTTTACTGCTTATTAAAGATTGGAGAAGCTAGGAAATAGTCCTTGTTCACGTGCTCTAAAGATGGAATGTCTCAGACAGTGAGTTCTATCTAAAGTGTTGGTCAGCAATGGGCTGACCTTTAAGTAAATTACATTTAAGTGAAGGTTGAGTAGTGAAGAAGCCCAAGAAACACAAATGTGGTGAGACCATGGGAGCTGCACACCTGGGGATTTCTTAGCAAGCTGAAATCATGGTGCTGAAATCATGGTGCTGAAATCCCAGCCTTGGTTCACTGTTAAAAAGAGAACCTGATCTAGATGATGCTTTACCACCCTAGGTTTTGTCTGTTGGTTTTGAAGGGAGTAGCATACTCTTAAGTAACTATTCCACCCCTTTTCTGGGCTGTCTCACACCACCAAGCACCATAAATCTCTTAACTGCTCTTAATAAGCTAAAGTGAATTAGTTTAGGATGTCTAGACTGTTTGGAAGCATCAGAATAGCCCCAACCACAAGCACTACATGCACTCAATAAAGCTGTTGCTTGGCAAGGTTCAGGACAGATGCCCCAGCGAGATTATCGGGTGTCAACTTCCATCTGGCAATTGTCAGAGCTAGGGGGAAGAAAAAAAAAAAAAGGCACTTCTTATCAGATCTCCAAATAAAATGAGCACTTCCACTTCATCTGCTCGCAACTGGAAAAATTTCTTTTGTGTTTGAAGCTTTAAAAATATCTTGCCCTTGAAGTTAGCTAAGCCTGTTCAGTGCTTCAAGACCCCTTTCCCATACAAAGGTAATAAAACTAAGCTTATGGTTACAGAAATTCCCAGCACATAAAAATTACAGGAAGCTGTTGCTAAGTAATATTTCTACCTAAGTAAACATCACAAAATGTTTCCCACACACACCTCTGAACTTTGTTATTCAAACCTGCCTTGAAGATGTTCATCGTTGCAGTTCCTTCTGGCACGGGTCTCTCAAAAAGCTCTGAGTGCTGCTGCACAGCAGTTGAAAAACATCTCAGGCTGAGCAATGTTTCTCTCAGTGCTTTGTTGTGTTGCTTGTAGCAGGAAACAAAGAAAGCTACTCTTTAGTTCCTCATCTCTTGCCTACCTGGCCCAGGGTAAGCCACAGGAGAATTAAGAGTTTTCAGTCAGCATGAGCAAAAGAATTTGAATTTCATCATATTTTCTACAGAAGAAAGCCCATATTTCATATACCCACACTATACTCCAGGCATGAGACCCCTTAGTACTCACAAAGGGCCTCTCTGATATTGCAGACCATTCTCCTGATCATTTTATTTCACCATTCCACTTTTCCTTCCCTTACTCCACGTCCAGATGACCCAATATGCTATTAAAAGGTATAAAAATATGCTATTAAAACCCTCCTTTAGAGGCTGTCAAAAGCATCACGCTGCTGTAAATTATGTATGGACAGAGAGGACTGGCTGCAAGGAGAATTGGCAGGAAATCCTATTTTAGAGGGAATTGTTCCTTCCGACAATTGGAAGTGGAGTGACAGACATATAGTATTTTTATTACATTATTAAAAAAAAAAAAAAAAAAAAAAAAAAGGCAGAAAAAATGTAAAGTATGAAAATCATGTTTGGCAGATCTAGACTGAGGTTTAGGACATTGCATTTCCAGCATTTTTGTTGTCTGCATTCTTCAGCAAAGATACTCTCAGCATGAACATGCTGCACCCAACTAAGAACTATGTTTTTAAAGGCAATAATGTATGTAAAAAAAGCAACTTATAAAGCTGTGGGTACAGAAAGGTACAAAACCTCCAGAACAGGAACAGCTCTTGGCTGCCATAAACAGCCTAAACCAAACACACTACATACATATTTCCCTCCCTTCCTACCAAAATATAACGAGTTGCCCTTAACTGAACCAACTGGCTCTTCACACCAACACCAGCCACTGAGAAGAAGGAAAAGCAAACTTTCAGGAAACACATCCTAACCAGTCTGAAGCCATGCTATCTCCACCTCCACATCTTTGCACTCAGACACAGACACCTCAATACTGCAACTGTTTTTTCAAAGCTTGCAGCTGCCCACAAATCATTTCAGTTCCTCCCAACCGGTTTCATCCCCAACCTTAGCTCTAACATCTGGAAGAAGATCCTGTGCTTTGTTGTCTTGAACATGTTATCACCAAATGAAAAAATTCTGGGCTGGAGTTGTAGCTGCAAGGATTATTCAGAGACTTGGATGTGTGCCTCAGAGATAATTATACATTATAATTGGAAGTTTTAAGTTTTGGGGTTAACTGGGATAGCTGTGCTAATTAAAATGAAAAAATTCCAAAGATGCATGATCAATATGAGATGTGGCAGGGATCACAGGATGGATGCAATCACAGAAAGCAAGCAGGGGAAGACCAAGGACTGGTGGGGAATAGATGGGGAGCACCCTGGACCCCACTCCAAGCTGTTGCCATCTCCCTTCCCACCCACATGGGACCTTTCTGTGACATCTTTCAGCCTTCCTACGTGACATCTCTTAAACTTCATGCTTGTCTCCTAATTTTCTCCAACAAGACTCAAAGCTTAGCAGACTGGAAGAGCTTTGCCAGCTTGGGACTTGTCTCTGTCAATTGACACACACTCTGGGACACCAGAACAATCAATATCTACATGCTCTTTAAAGGTATTTTTTTTCTGGTAGACAAAACAGCAAACAAAATCTCCTGACCTGTGGTCCCAGAGCAGCACCACTATCAGTTCAGAAAACCACAACTTCCCATCCTGAGATGCAAAACAAATCAAAGCAAGCAGGAGATGCTACACCAAGTTTTATAAAACAAAGCAGGGATACAAATAACCTGCCTTAAAACAACACACAAAGCCAAACTTCCACAAAGAAAGTTACACACTGAACAACAAAAAAAAGAGACCAGAATACTCTTTAATAGAGAAAGAGGAGACTCCAGCCCAGCATTAGCTGCTGAAGATTCACAGATAAGCTGCAAAAATGTAGAGGGTAAGATTTCATGACACTAATACCCTCAGCACTGGGAGTCGTTATGAGGCTCTTCAGGGCTAAGGAAAGGCTAAGGAAAGGAAATTCACACAAACTCTTCATAATTTTGACAAAACAATTACACATGCAAAGGATACATTGCAGCTGGCCGGAGAACAGAGAACACAACAATTCCACCATCAGGTTCACTAAGTAAATGCCCCTTCACATCCACCCTGGTTACTGGTGTGCATCTGTGCTGAAAGTGCTCCTCAAGAAAGCCTAAAAGACTATTTGAGCTGTTAAAACAACATCAGAAGCATCCAGGCAGGTGTTACAAGGCACAAGATAACAGAATCAGCTTGTTGAGAACACCAGCCACCAATAAATAAAGGTACAAATCTGAGGATTCCAAACAAAGATAAGTGTGGCTTGTGAAGTGGGTTTGAAAACACATACCTGGTGGGAGTGTTGCTTCTCTGCATCTTCTCCAAGAAGCACAGCAAAGCAGGTGGCAGCAGCTGGGTATAGTGACTTTTGAAACCATTTTCAAATTCTAATTTCAATTTCCAGCCCAAGTCAAATGGATTTCCTAGCCTGGCTTCCTGTGGTCACCTGGCTAAGGTGGTGTGTGCTGCTGCTCAGGTACTTCCAACACATTTTGAGCTGAATTTGTATGAGGGAGCAGAGATTTCTGCCCCAATGGTAAAATATTCCTACAGGTTTCATGGAAATATGGAGTCACATAAAGGAGAGAAACCATACTTTCCAGTCTGTTGTAGCACTGCCCCAGAAACTTCACAGGAATGAGGGACATAATGAATGGTCTAGCCACAGAAAACAATTCAGCTAGTTCTTTAACCTTATAAAACAGCAGAAAACATAAAACATGAATGCATAAGAAACCAGGTCTCAGCACTGATAATAACTGCAGACCAAAAGAGCTCATAAACTAAAATGCTTTATAACCTTATTTTTCTTTTTAAAAAGGAACACACATACACACTTGCATTCTCTTGCTCATACCCCATTATTCTGGCAACAAAAATAACCATTTTCTTTAAAGGGAAGACAGGCAATTTTGGGGTGAGTAGTAGCAGAGGGGAAACCACATTAACTTCTTTAGTTTATGCCTACTTGTAGGAATTCCTTCTCAAATTTGGCACTTAGCACTCAAGAGTTGCCCTTTAAAGCTTGGCAAGAAATTCTCTCCAGCCCACAAGTTTCCTAATTTCATCTTAGGACACACTGCTTCATTTGGATGCACTACCTCCAGAAAGACAGACAGCAGTAAATGTGTCACTCTTACCTCAATTCACTTTACAGTCAGTCAAATTTAGCAAAAATCAAAGTAAATATATAATCAAAACTGAACTTAAGGATGGTTCAAGGATGGAAAACACAAATCTGCATGAAATTCTGAGCAACTCCAATACAGTTTAAGAACTGGAGCTAAGGGTTTGCAACAGGAGCTGATTTTCTGAGCAGCCCTTCTCCCCTGAAGCAAACCCCCCAAAGAAAGTTATTTCACTCTCCCCAGGACTTTGCTATGGACAACCCCCTTTCCAGGTTCCTTTCTCCTCCTTCTCTTTTTCCCTTCAAGTCTGACTTGGCTTCCAGCTTCTTACTCTGTGCAAACATTGGTCACTCATCCACATATATGACACTTTCTTATGGCAGGAAGGTTTCAGGGAAAAATATAACTGTACCTAGCTGGAGTTGGGTTTATTCGGTATTCCTCTTCCCTGTATTTTCCTGCTTTTCTCTGTATTTTTTCCCCTGTATTTACCCTTTTCTGCTTCTGCCTGCTTCAGCTTTTCAGTCAATCTGGACTTTTAACCCCTTACCCAAGCCTCAACTGAGATCCTGATACCAGTAACCCTACAAACCAGGAGTTACACTCAAGTCTGTTGCACTCATGAGCTCTAGGATGTCCACTGACTTTCCAGAGAAACAAACCACAACATTTGTGGATACATTATCCATACAGGTGAAAGAACTACAAGAGCCCCATCCCAAAGGTTCTCTCTTCACCCGAGGTGAATTTAGAGCCTTGCTTTTAGAACCTATGCTGAAAGGTGGCAATGAAGAGGCACCTATTAGCCCTCCAATAGATCTGACAGGTTAAAAACTGGCAGGGAAAGCCCAGTTGGCAGAGGTGACCCTGCACACCCACCTCTCTGACAGCGATCGTGGGTCCAGCAGCGCTCAATGAAGATGCCATTTATCACGGTAGGAGGACAATTGCTCTTCCCTTTCACTGTTCCTGGACACACATCTCCACATTCTTCTTTGTCATCCTTGTTGGCCACGATGTAATTGTCTTCTACAGAATCCAAAATCCTTGACCAGTCAATGGTTGACAAGTAACACAATTCATTGTTCTTCTCAATCCGGACAGCACCCCGAGTAATGTTCATCAGGTTGTAGAGCCCAATCTCCTTCAGATGAACCATCTCAAAAATGACGAGGGCATAGTTAAAAAACAGGTGAGTTCCTCGAATCACAGTGAGGTTGGGGAAAAGGCCCTTTAAACTCTCCAGGCCATACACACGAAAAAGCAGCAAGTAGTCTGTGATCATAGTCAGCTTAGGAAAGCTGAGCTCACGGAAGTCTTCAGGCTTGGTTTTAAACATCAGCAATATTTGCAAGTGGCCCTCAATCACAGTGCAGTTCTCCAGCATGTTCAGCCGAGTCAAGTTGTTGCGAATGTCCATGCTTTTGCAAACTGAAAGGGAAAACAAAAAACAACAAACCATCTTATTTATTTACTTAAGAAAAGGGAATCAGTTTAGTTTTGTAAATACTCAGTTCTGTGTGACTGCAACCTAACGTACAGCCACACAGAAAAGTCTTTTTCAATCAAACATGCTGTAAGAAATCCACCATTGAACGCACTCCCTGCTATACAGTTACAAAATAAGACAGAAAAAATATTTCATAATTTTTCTTGCCACCTGGAGCTGCTGGGTATTGGCTCTATCACAACTGCAGTTGTAACACCAGCCCGCAGACGTCACTTGGAGTTTACAAAAGCAAGAGACGTCCATGCAGCAGAGTCTGTTTTCTCTAGATAGTTGCCAGCGACACACCTACCTCATCTGAGATTGTGCAATTAATGCCCCTGGATTAGAGGGAGTAATTTATAATGGTTGCAGGGAGGGGAAGATAGGGTAAGAATAATGGCTAGGAAATGGTAGTGCTTCAGATGAGAAAAAGCTGGAAATACACCCATGCAAGAGCCTATGCTCCTGCCCAGACTTTGCTGACAGGAGTAATTTACTACACTAGTAATTTTTGCGCTAAGCATTCTTTTTGGATTAGGTGTTTGGGCTTTTTTGTTATTCTTTTCTCAAGGTTGAAGATCTCCCTGCCATGACTATCTGGGCAGTTTATATATTAGAAGCAGTAACCCAAAGAACTGGCAAAGTGAACAATTACATGGAGAATAAATGAGGAGTTAAAGAGAATGCAGTGCATCCAGACAGATGGAAACCCAAAAGCTTGATATGGAAATTTTCTTCTTTTTATTTCAAAGCACAGATAAGAATGAAGAAAGAAATGTAGAGCTTGTGTAGCACAACAGAAGTCCTGGTGAAAACCCTCTTAAAACCAAACTTCATAAAAAGGTACAGTCAGACTTTGGGCATTCAAGGGTGCAAAACAACTGTCGCACTGTCTTCTGAATTTTCTTCTTTTTTTTTTTTTTTTTAAATAAAAGTCATCCAGCAAGAATCAAGCCTTGCAAAACTGATGCAGAGACAGATGTTTAATGGGTACAACTGTCTGACTCCTCGTGGTTTTTTTTACACAGACCACTGCTGTGTGGGTTAAAACTAAATTCTATGCAAACGTCTTCATGATTATTCAAAGATTTGCTCCACTGCAATAAGAAAAAGAAAATCTGGCAACACTAGGACAGGATTTGAAGGAACCTCATTGCCCAACGCGATTTTTTCACACTATATCCAAGTCGTTTCATAAACTGCTTTATGGAAGTAAAAGCTAATGCACACTAATACCTCAAAGATCAAGGATGCACTTTTAAAAAGTGGTAAAGGAAATCTGGTGACCCACTAGCAGCAACCTCTTTGCCCCATGAGAAACTGCATCCAAGCTGGAAGTAAGCCACAAAACTGCCTTGCTGCGCATCCCAACCTGAAATTCAATGTGCAAGTCACCAGTGTAGCTAAAACTGTATGATAAATTCAAAATCCAACACCATGGCTCTTATTTACTGCTTGCTGATCACACAGCCAAAAACAGCACACTTGAGGTGGTACCCATGAGCAATTGCTGTATCACAGGATGAAGTACTACTTGGAGTAATCTGAACACCTACAGCTGACCTCAAGGAAAAAGGAAGGCCAAAAGACACAGCGCTGCAGACTAAGACTTCCAAGAGGAAAAGCTCTAGGCTTTTATTGTGGCTCAAGGCCACAAAATGCATCTATACACTAAGCATAATTACTTGAGTGTTTCATCATTTCAATGAGAATTAGGTAAGTAACTAGAAACTGGCCACAAGCTGGCCCTCAGGCAACACCTGCATCCACACAGCTCTCCCAGGGCTGAAAAGACACAGGTGAAGCTCAAGAGTAAACAACAAAGCATTTTGAAGCATTAAATAATCACATAAATCTACCAGAGCTGGAGCTACACGTCCACAATCCACCATTGTTTTGCATTTTAGAAATACTTTTGTATTTTTTCACCATCTCTGATACAAAATGGTTGGACTTGATGGTCTTAAAGGTCTTTTCCAACCAGAACAATTCTGTGAAAAGGAATTATTTGTCCTTAGCGCCAGCACAGACCAGGCAGGCAGTTCCACACATCCTGGCAAACCAGGATGTGAGCAGAGTCATTCAAACTCTGCTGCTTTGGAAGCTGAGCAACAGCAATGTCATAAACTGGCACCTCCTCTGCTGAGCTTAAGGGTTCCCATTCTCGGGGGTTCTGCACAAGCCCTTTCAACAGCAGATGATGTCAAATGCTGATATTAGCCTGGTATAGAAACTGAGGAGGAATTTAAAACAAATTAGATGTTTGCATCCAAAATAAACAATTGAATAAAAGGCTAATTTAATTGTAAAACTATAAAGACTGAAAGACTTTATACAGATTTTTTTTCCACATTTAGAGAAAACCACACTTAACTCTTTTTCTTGTTCTAGTTCAGTTTGGTTTTTAAGTGATAAATACCCCTGTGGTATCTGAGCTCTCTTTTCTACCACCTCAGGGATCAAGAATAACAAGGATTTAAGAATATGTGAAACAAAATATGCTTTTTTGTTGGAGGCTTCTCCATCTTTTCATGCTTTTGAATTCTGTTCAGCAGCTTGGATCTTCTCTCCATGCAGTAGCTGCTTAAGTCACCCCATAAATTTATTGCTACCAAGACAACAAGAAACAGCTTTAAGCAAAGTAATAAGTGTTTTCCACAGCTTCTCTCAATAGTATTTTTTTCTGCAGGGACAGGGGAATTAATCAACAATGCAGTATGAAGACCAGGCAGGTTTGATCCCACAAGGAGAGCAAAGTTGAGCAGTCAACTACACTACAGACAACCTTGTTTCAAAACCCATGTAAATCGGCCTTCAGGAGAAGAAAAATCTCAAAGTGATTCTCCAGTAGCAGACCCAAAGGTAATCCTGTTCTAGCTACTGGCAAATTCTCTCCTCAATTTCAGCAGAAACAGGCTCTGTGTCCAGCAGCACAGCACTATGCTGCTGGAAACACTCCTCTGTCCCCTGTTATTCAAAGTAACTTAAAAAAAATAATCCTAAAATCATTACAAACATGTTTCATCAGCCTTCCCCTTCTCCCCCTCCCCCCTGAAAAAAGTTGCAAGGCATGCTTTTGAAAAACAAACAAACAAATCCCAAGATGCCAAAGCCTCTTGAACAAACTAGTTTAGTAACAACCTTAAAGTCCTGAATGAAGAAACAAGATCTCATGTCAGAGGTAAATTTTCAAGATAGAGTCTAACCAGGGGAAGATTTGGAACTTAAGCCTTGTTTATAGTAAACTGTGTGGATACCAAACCTTAATGATTCACTGCTCCAGAGCTCTGGCTCAGGAAGAGCCCAGGATGATGCACAGGAAGATCACAAACCATTTACGATAACTAATAGTTAATTATGCATTTTTATGGTGTCTGCTGCCAACCTGAATAAACTATTTAAGTACACTCACTTGGGTCAAGTCAAAAGCTTTATAGTTCTATATAAAGCTGACTTTTAGAAGTGGTAGGAAACTGGAAAAGGGATTTTCAAGAGTTTCTTAGGACAACTGCTGAGACAGGGAAACATCCTGGTAACTGACAGGTTACTAGAGAGGACTGTAAGAAGCTTCTAGCCTGCTGTAGCCATGGTATAAAAAAACATTAAAATATCTAATTGTGAAAAATTATTTAACTTCAATTTTCCACCTTAGCCATTTAGATCTGAGCAATGAAACAAATTCAGATATGGACTCAAAAATACAACTCAGACTGCTGTGACTCCTATGCAAAGACTAAAGGCAGTGAAGTGACAGCATCCCAGGGTAACAGGAACAGCCAATGCCCTTAGGATCCTCCTGACTTCACAGAGAGCAGGAGCAGGTTTTACACATCACCTATATCAGCATTAACCTATATTCTTCAAGGACAGTCACCCCAAAACTGACCTCCACAAAGCTCATGGGGTTTACAGCCTATTCAGAGTGACAGTTTGTGTACCACCTCTCTTTAAAGTAGGAGGGCACTCTGGGAGAGCTGATAGATGCTGTCCTTGCCTGGGTTTGACACAGCTCTGCCCTGCTGCAGTTGTTCTTTATACTCTTGGGAGCAAAATTTCAGTTTACACCGAGTCTCTCAACAACAAAAATTAATGCAGGATTGAGGTGGAAAAAATGGACCAGTTTCTTGATGAGTTTACAAGCACCACGAAGTCTGCATGAGCCACAAAAAATACTTAAGCAGCAAATTATTTTAAAAGGCTATTACTACAGAAATACAAAGTGGAATCTGCCCCACTTATTGGCTTAGGTAGAGAGACCTCAGCTAGGTTTCTACTCCCACAGGGGAGTACATGTCCAGCACCTAAATTTAGGTGAAGAGTTTGGAAGGGGAGGAAGCATACAGTAAACTGTAGTAACTGTATTAACTAGTTTTCTCCTAATTACACAAAAGGGGCACAAAGTAAATCGCTCAGTTGGTAGCTGCCTAAAACTAGGTGAGGTAAATCCCACCCTAAATACCACAGCTAATGAATTGATGTGCATGAGTCATGTGGGAGATTTATTTCAAGAAGTTGCATTATGTTTACACAGTGATAAAAAAAACACACACAAACCTGTTTTTCTTTACAAAACAAGACATATGTATCTTCATTTTATGCATGGGTCAGGTCTCCTTTCTTTAACCCTTGCTTCTGTTCCTCTCAGTAACTTCTGAACTCACCATGGAAAAGAGGAAGACAGTTTTCATTCCTAGAAGACTCATGCAAACTGGGGATGGGATAAGGAGGGAAAATTCAGCATTTCCATCCAAAGGATGCTTTAAGTGTGAACTCAGACCATCCACACAGTTTGCATGCTGAGCCATCTACACGTGTACTATAAGCTGCTTTCCCCCAGCCTCTTACCTGGCGTTGTCTAAAAGAAATAAAGGAAAGAGAAAGAAATGCAACACAAGAAAAATTCCACCTGGTTGGGCTCGGAGATGGTGGGGCTCTTGTCACGTCATTATCATGTGCATGTTTGGAGAGAATGCAGGACACAACTCTCCCAGAAAGCAGCTTTCATTAGTCCCGTTGCTCAGGGAACAACTTGTTTGCTTATGCAACTACTGTACATGCATTTACCCTCTGAGCCACACTGATGCAGGCCCTGGAGTCCCTGTGTTGTTTTCCATCCATACTGTCCCTCTGCCTGATCTAATCATCCTCAGAAAATGGAGTCAAACATCAAAGCAGCTGAAAAACCTTTCAAATTAGCGACCTTATCAGCCACGTTGTCTGTAAAATAGTTTGAAAAGTATTTGTGCTACATGAACGGTAGAAAAAATACTCCACCCCAGACTTTGCTTGGACTTGGTCCTGTGCATTGCTGCTGTTTCTCCATCCATGAATTATAGAGCATATTTTCCCAGCATGTAGTAACCCAGCAAAGATTAGGGAATTAAGATCATAAACACACTTGCAACCCAGAAAGCAAACAGGATTTAAATAAATAAATAAGCTTCACTGCAGTAATGCTAATAATGTTTTTGAATTGGACTGAAGTTGTAGATGTGTTTATTATTAGTGCTATATGTCAACTTCCTTTTCCATTTCTCTATCAGTAACTGGCAGGTCTGTACAGGCTTTCCAGCTGGAACCTACCCTCCCAAGCTAAAACTGTGCCGCTGGTCTCTTTTTAAGGCTGCTAGTGTAAAAACGTGTACGGGGAAGAAATTGGGATGTTTATGAAATACACAATTTGTCTGATTGCTGGGGGGGGGATAAAAGAAAGAAAAAAGGCTGTGTTAAGGGTACACCCTGCTTTATTCCCTGAGTATTGAAAACATTTAAAAAAATGCCCCTAACTGCAGTTGAACTGACTCTCTTGCTATTTCCTTTTCCAAGGAGAAAGCTAACAGGTAGACTGTGGGATTGTCTACGGAACAGGCAATTTGTGTATCCAGATAACTCTCTTCAAATAGTTTACAGCTGTTTATTAGTACAGTGAAAGATCATTGAAAATAAAGCCTCTACCTAGAAGTATTCCCTAAGCAAGTAACCCATCAAAGCAGCTCCTATGGCTTGAACTCGTGTCAGCTGTGGATTAACATCCACATGGATACAACTTCTTTATATTCCTACCGTGTATTTCACAGGACCCTGTTTAAACACGGATCCCAACCTTTGAGCCTCAGCCCCTCTTTAATACCTGTGGATTTAAGACTTAACTAAAAGTATTCTTTGTGCTTAAAGACAAAGCCTTCCTACTCTACGACTCTAAGACCCTTCCAACACCAGAGCCGGTTCTCAGGCCAGCCCTGGAGAGCGGTGCCCGGCGCTGTCCCGGAGAAGGGGCCAGGCCCTTCCTCACACCTGGGCAAGCCCCAACCCCGACTGCAGCCCAGTGGCCCCTTCCCCGGCACATGGCAGGGATGCCCCGGTTCCACCCTCAAACCCGGCGGCTCAGGACGTGCCAGCGAGAGAATCCTGAGGCGAACCGGGGGGGGAGCTCCAACCCCCCCTCTCCCCAAATCCCAGCTCCAATCTCGGCCGCCGCCGAACCCTCCCCTCACGGCTCGCTCTGCCCCACCGCGCTTTGGGGCTGAAAACACCGAACGCAGCGATGAAGGTGACCCGAGCCGCTCCCGGCGGGAGGGCTTGCGGGCCCCGTTCCCCCGGCTCCGCAAGGCCCCGGCCGAGCCGCTCCAGACACCGGCCCAGCGGCGCGGCCTGCGCGGCGGCCGCCCCCCCCTCCTTCCCCTTCGCCCCGAGCAGGTACAAAGGGTAACCCGCGGCGGGGCCGCTGCCCGCCGAGGCCGCGCCCCCGGCCCGTACTCACTCTCCCCTCGGCTCCGGCCGCACCAGGCCGCCAGCACCACGGCCACGGCCAGCGCCGCCGCCGCTCTGGGTCCCATGCCCGCCTGGCTGGAGCCGCCGCGGCTCGGCGCGTCCCGGCGGGGGCGAATCAGAGGCCGCGGGGCGGGCGCGGGGGCCGGGCCCGGTTTCGCATCGTCGGGAAGAGACGCGGAGAGGAGGCGCGGGCCCCCTTTATAGCACGGGGCTGCCGGCCCAGGAAACGGGGCGGACGACTCCTCCCTGCCCCTCGGTGTCGGCCCCGGCTCCGGCGGCCCCTTCTAGCGCAGGCCGGGCTGGCGGCTGCCTGCCTGGCCAGTAAACAAGGGGCTGCCCCCGTCAGCTGGGAGCGGGGAGGCGGCAAGAGGCGGTGCGGAGCCGGGACGGGACGGGGGAGGAGTGGCGGCATCCACCTGCCGGGGCCGCCCCCGCTGAGGCGGCTCCAGGAGGCCGGAGCAGCGCCCGCCCCGCCGGCTGGGATAGAGCCGGAGAGGTCGGGGCTGCTGTTGGAGAGACAGACGCCCAAGGAAGGGCTTTTGGCCTCAGGAGCTTTGAGCGGCTCCAACTGAGAAGCTGGAGGAGTTGGGGCAGAGCTGCCCCGAGAGGTGGGGAGGGGGCAGCTCGCTGTCCCCACGGGCTTGAAGGCCAGCTCCAGAGATGTGACCCTCTCCTTCCTTCTTCTCTCAGTAATTACAGCTGGAAAAGGTGACTTGCCCCAGAGACTCGCTAAACAGAGCTGGGGTGAGGGCATGCCCAGTGTACAACACCATTTTCAGTATCAAAGCCCAGCTGAAACAGCCATGTGTAATTTCTGGTTGTCTGTTGCCAAGATTGAGTATTTGATGCCTTTTTGCTCCTTTTGTAATCCTCTCTGCTAAACCATGACAGCACGTTTCCTGGCAACTTGCAGTAATTTTATCTGGCACTTGCTTTCACCCATTTCTGCAAGACACTGAGTTATATAAACTGCTGGAATAAAGCTTTCCTAATTCAGAAAGACTCAGTAAATAAACATTCTTCTTTCAAATCCTTCCCCTACGATCTTCCATTTACAAGAGATCTTACTTTTGTATTACATTTCTTGCAAAAACCAGGCCAGAGCCCCCCTGCAGGTCACTCGGCATCAACTCCTTTTTCTAGACATTGACAGAGTTTGCACTATTTTAAATACTTTGTGTTACTTTTCCATTTGCAACAGTTGTCACAGGGACATTAAGATAGTTGTGAATGAGAGGAGGGCTGGTCAATGAAATCACATCTATTTTGGTACTGCTCACTCTCCAATGTGCCTTGAAGTTTCCCAGCTGGATGGAGTAAGGTCAAGGACCTGATTTGACTAAATCACCTGAGAGTAAGCAGAATCAGTTGTGATGGTTCCTGGGCAACAATAGCTACATCTTAGCATTTGCAAACTATTTAAATGTTTAGATGAAAGGCCTTATTTAAGCAGGGATGTTTTCTCTGTGATTATTACAGGGAGGTGTCCCTACCCACGGCAGAGTGGTTGGAACTATATGACCTTAAAGGTTTCTACCAACCCTGAAAATTCTGTGATTCTATAATTCTATCAAGGGAAGATGTGTGTGTGTCTGCACAGCATTTCAGCTGTCCATTCAGCCTGTTGGTGTGTTAGAAATGCCATCCTGGGAACAAATTTTCTCCTCTGTTTCTGTTCTCACTGACATTTTCTCACATGCACTCTACTACTTGCAACTCAGGACTGCAGAGGAGATCCAGAACCCACCTCATTTCTCCTTAGAGCACTTCAGGAAGTAAGGGCACTTAGAGGAAGGGAAATAAACAACAAAACTATGTGCTCTCTGCTTGCAAATTGACCTGTTTTATGACTACAGACTTTGTGGAAAACAGATAGAGCCAAACATCATCCAGACAGCTTGGGCTATGTGGAATTTATCATGTGACTGTAATAGCAACCTACTTCTGCTTACTCACCTTCTTACTACCTTTCATGTAATAATGGTATCATCTTACAGATTGGCACAGGAGGATTAAAGGCTACAGATTTATTATCTTTTCCTAAAATACTATTTTTAGTTTCTAATTACTGATTAAAAACATCAGGGTGCAATCTTTACAGCATCTTTCCCATAAACTCACTGCTACATATTCATCATGCTACAGTACACTAGGTCTGCAATCAGATAACCCAACACTGGCAATGTGGGTGCCAAGAAACTAAGCCAGCACCTGATTACTCTTTTTTTGTTGGTTTTGTTTTTCCTTTCCCCTCATAGTTGCACTGCAGGTTCTTCAAATTTCTGATTCAAGAAACTAGTAAGGTCACTAGTTTGATAAATTAAACAGGGCTCTTGTCTTCAAGACCATCCAAATTTTTCTCTGGCTCCACAGATGTTTTGTGGTTTAGTTAAAATAACTTGTAATGAAGCAATGATACATGTCTGCTTTGGGGTGAACACAAATTAATTGGATTCATTTCTGAATCCTAAGAAAATAAATATGGAGAAACTTTAAATAGAGAGTCTTTATCTATTTGGCCCCACAAAGACTTGCTTGGTTGGTTGGTTTTGTCCATTCCTTACTTAAATAAATCTCCTAAGTATCAAATGCCAAGAGAGGCAAGGAAAATGGGTATGGAATGAGAGTCAGAATTCTCACTTCTTCTTCCTCCCCTGTTTCCCTGTTTTCTTAACAACAAGGTTGCAGCTTCCTGGGTGAACAAGCAGCCCCGTTGCTTGGGTTGCTCTATTTTTATTGATTTATCAAACATGCTTTCCTGCTCACAAGTTTCTCACCAGGCAGTAAGCACATTATTCAGCCTCCTGTCCTTTGAAGATGCAGAAGAGTTGCTGTTGAAGCCAACAATAGCCAAGTCTCTGCATCATTGGCAGGATGTTGCTGTAAAGGTTACAGAATTGACTTCTTAGTGACTAGACCTAAAGCTGAGATTAGAGGAGAGCTGACCTTGGAAAATTTAGCTCATCCTGTTTGGAGTCACACAGAACCATCTGCCAGATCTCTTAATATAAAATATTTTGTGTTATTTCATGTCCTTTCTTACCCTTCCTTCCGTCCACACCAAATCCGATAAGTGACTGCTTTATTCTTGATGGGAGAAAGCTCAGATGATGAAGATCCGGTCACTTTACATGCTAAGGACAGAAGTCCCAGCTTTTTACTGTTGAAACAGGAAACACTATCAGATCCTTCTGGAGAATTCTATTGTTACATTAGCAAATACAACCACTGTCCAAGGGGAAAATGGCAGAGGGCATCTCTACTACATGCAGTTCAATGAAACTGGAGATGAAGGATACAAAGGAAATCACAGCTCCCCATGGCCTACTGTGGTGCTGCCTCACTTTTTTTTCTCAGTTTCTGGGTTTATTCAGATTAATTTTTGGATGTCACAGAGGCAGGATGTCTACATTGGCCTTACTTTCCATTCTTCGTCAGAAGATTTTTGTTCTAATTCAGTACCAAACTTTTCACATAACCATTAAGGTTGGAAAAGACCTCTAAGATCAACTCCAAAGAACCTACAATTCAGCCCCAAAAATCCTACATTTTTCTCCATTGCTACAAGAACCACACAGCACTCAGCCTCCAGCATGTGGGGCTATTGCTGCGCAAACAGCCAGGCAGATCTATATCTGGCCTCCCAACCACTCTGCAGCCTCCTCATCCACCATTCTTTCCTACAGCTTCTCACAGGATACCTAAGCCAACCCCACATCTAGTTTGCACAACCACCTCCTCTGCTGCCAGGCATGCTGTTCTCTATCAGCAGCCACGTGCGAGTTAGCAGCATACCCCCCAGGGCTCCACTGCTTCTGAGCTCCAGCTCACCACCCCTAAACAAACCCCCTCAGTTTTTTTCTTTTTTATTTCTTTACATTGATGCATGGTTTTGCTGATCCCAGCAGCAAACCCCAGCTCCATGCTGCTACTCTCATGTTTTGCTTTTTGGGTAAGAGGGAACTTCTGGTGCCCGTTTTTGATACCCGCTTTGTTCTGTCACTAGGAGACACGCCCTTTCTTGGTAAATGTTACAAATCAGGCATATCTAATCCATTATTCACTCACTGCTGCTGCTTCCCACTTCCATCTCCTATTAGGAGGTAGTGCTCATACCAGAAATGTCACGGTGGTGTCGTGTGACAGGTGGTATTGATTGAGCTCAGGCAGTTTAATGTCACTCCTGTTCAACGGGAACACACGGCGAGCGTGCAGCAAACCTCAGCAATGCGGCAGATCAGGACAAGAGCTCCCAGCCAGCCCTGCACTGGGCTGTGGGACTCTGGAATGGCATCAACACTCTGCTGTTGACCAAGGAATTTGGTTAGTGTAGCTGGTATTATCATGGTTAAGGTTTTTTTAATGTTATGATTGTAAGTATTAACTGTCAGACTTTGGTTCTGGGGTTTCGGGTCAGGTTTACAGCACAGTCAGTGAGAATGGAGGTGACTTGTCTGGGATCAGAGAGGGAACTGTGAGCAGCAGAACCCAGGTCTGTCCACCCCCTTGCTTTTACCCTTTTAAGATAGCCCTTTTTGGCAGGAGAACTGCCAGTTTTGGAAAACCTCCCACAGCCTATAAAGTGATACACAGAGGCTCTGCAAACTAAAGCCAGGGCAACATTTGCCCAAGAAGAGCTGATACCACCCAGCCACAGGAGCCACTGCATACAGTGTTCTGCTCCTGCCATTCACACATCCTTACAATCTATTGACTGTAAAAAAAATCCTTCCAAAACAACAAATCCAGCTGTGATTAAGGACACTGCTTAAACATTAAGTATTATATTATAAGGAGTCTCTGTCACCAAGGATGCTTGCCAGAAAAGCTTAGAACAACCCATAGTTACTGTTGCTGCTGCTGCTGCCAGGCTTGGAAACAGTGCATTCTCTGACCTGACGTGACACAGGTCTCTAAAAGATTTTTTTTAATTTATTTTTTACTTGCTGTCTGAAAGTAGGTAGTCTGCCAAGAGGCCAACCGAGGCCCAGCCCTACGTCTGATAAACATCTCTCCATCTGGATTGCCCAAACTTTGAGGAAAGTTAGGCAACTCTTACAGAAAGCTATTTCTATATATAACATTATTCTGTAGAGAGAAGCACATCAGAGTCCCGGGCTAGGAAATGGAACTGAGGGCTAAAGGAGCAGAGCACTACCACCCATACAAGAGTCCCAAATAAAAACTGTCACTCTGCCTATGAAATGTCACAAAGCCTTAAGTGACTGTTTATTCTAAATACCACTGACACAGATCTTCAAAGTCTTTTTGAATGACTATAATTAATAAAGCAGAAAAGCAAAGACTGCAACTGCCAATTGACAAAAACAGTCATTCTGTGTAGGGAGACTGCTGGCCACTGCTGCAATTAATCCCTTTGGTTTGCCAAGGCAGAAGGTAATATTCTTCCAGCAGGTCAGAGGTAACCAGGAGCTGGAAACACTGTGCTCAACAGTCATGGAGATATCACACAAGATGTTGGTAGTTACAGGATTCAGTCTGAGTTCTGGCAGTTCAAAATAACAAACACCCATGAAACAGCAACAGTCAAAAGTTAAATGGCGTGTGTTTCTAAACTGATTTCCTAGAAGGCTTCTTTGTAAAGGAATCACTTTGGACTTGGAAGGGTGGGTATTTTCTTGGGGCAATCTATCACTAGTAGTTTCCTTTTAGGTCTTATCCAATGCAACTTTTAATTTATAAGTGCCAAAAAGCTACAGACAACATGTGGCTAATGGCTAAATTCAGCTTTAAATTTGTTTGCAGCATGCACCAGGTCTCCTGCAAGCTGTAAAAACATTTTATTCAAAGTCATAAGGGGGAAAATGTTATAGATGATAAAGAATGAATGTTGTATCATTTCAGTATCTCACACAAAAAACCTCAAAACAATCCAGCACTATATTCATCCTCTGCTCTAAGAGGAGAAGCACTGAAATGCCTGCAGAGAAAGTAGTAAACAGTAAGAGTTTAAAAATAATCTGGTGACACAGCCTTCACTAATGAAGCACAACAAAATGGCAAACATTACAGCTGAAGAAAAATTCCTGGGAAAAGTAGAAATGTTCATAAATGGATTGCTACAACTATAAATTTCTATAAAGTTCAAGATAAGTATAAAATTTGCTCAAATACAACAAGCATGTTGCATAGATGAGTAGCTAGAAGAAAAACCTGTACTTCCTACTGCAATTACTCAATTGATCCATAAGTGAGTGGCATACTAGCTTGCAAACATCCAGTTGCATGAAAATATTTTATGTAAAAAATGTTAACTGCCTTCAGTAACACATTTGTTTGTAAAGAACAAAGAGCAATTCTGAAACAGAGCCCCTTACTTTGGGACGTGCTCAAACCAGCATCTGCATTTTCATAAGAACTCATCTGCTGGGATAAAAAGCTTTTCCCCTGCCACCTTTCTCTCCCACAGGGCTGCAACGCAGACCACCAGAGCAGCTGAACACACCCCATCTAGCGGTACCCACCAGCAACAGAAACAGCAAAGGAGCCCTTTGCGAGGCACCTGCTGCTCCTCACCCTCCCGATGAAACCCTGCACACACCCCAACACCAGCATTTCCCAGAGCAAGGCTCCAGAAACCACAGCACTGATGTGGAATGGTTTGTTTTTAGCTTATCACACTTAAAAATGGTTCTTATGTTGCCACGACAAACCTTGCTTTACTGCAGGCTTTGCATTTTTCTAGCAGTAGCAGTGTTTTAAAAATACTCATCCTTAGAATTCATTCTGCTCTACTGTAGTGACCTGTTAATACATGTTTGACACAAACACTCTGTGACCAGAATAATTTGTCTCAAAAGGTAAAAGGATGAATTATTTTTTTTATTATTATTATTTCTGCCTTGAAGATAGACACCACTTTGCTTTGCCCTCATATAACAGTGAAAAAAAAATGTTTGTTCAGGTGAGGTCTCTACCACACAGGGAGCACTGTGTGTACAGTTCTGCCATGCCAGGGTCACAGTGTTTTCTTGACACAACAGCATCAACAGAAAGACAACGATTGAGAACAATTATGCATACAAAAAGGGAAGCAAACACTGCAACAGCAAACAAATTCAGCCCTTTTATAAGAAATCCAAACTGTGGAATATTGCCAAGTCCAAAGGCCCAAATACCCATCAGGGAACAAGGTGAGCCTGAGAATAGTTTTACCTGTTGATACTCTCTGCATCTGAGCCAGGCAAGCACCTCAATGGCAGCATTCTCCTTCTACACCCTACAGCTGCATATGTACATATCTTTGTAATTAAATATCCTGTTTTCAGCAAGGTCCTACTTCAGTACAGTAAAGCTGTAAAAAAAGGAAAAATTGTAAGACTTCAACTGTTACTTTTATTTATATTGAGTAAGCACCTTTTAGGAGTCATTAAAAGCAGAACTGTATCTATCCATTAAGTAACTTGTTAGCAACTCCAGGGTAAATTGATATTTTTATCCCAGTTCTCTCCTCTATAAACAATATTCACTAAGTGAAAAAAGTAACCAAGTATCCAAATGGCTACTTTCTCCAAGTGGAGAAAGCTTTCCCCATGAAACCCTGAATGCAGTCATCCCACAAGAATAAGATGCAAGGCTGTAGGCAGCCTCTTGGAGGGCATGATAGGTGGCCAAGAAATTGATTGCTGACAGTCATCACATCTGCTAAAAATCATTTTAGTTTGGGGAAAATCCTGATAAAGAGAATCATGCTGATGAATATAAAACAAACTACAATTAACATTATCCATAATAGCCAGTTGACTGATTTCTTTGCATGCTGTTCAAGGCGGTCAGATTCATCCCTGAGCTTCTCAAAGTTCTGGTCTGCCATCCTGAGGGAATGTGACAGTGTCTGGGGAACAAAGAGAACAAACAATTTCAAACTCAGACTTGAAAGCTCTCAGCACGATGTTCTTCCAGCCCAGAAAAGGTTTGATGGCACTACAGAAGCAGGCAGGTATTGCCTCCAAGTCTCCCTACTCTCATCTCACTTGGAATGGAGTTATAGCTATAGTATTTATAGGTATAGTATTTATAGGTATAGTATTTATAGGTATAGTATTTAACATTCTAGGCACTTTAACCTTCTGGGTTGCAAAATTGAGGTGAATACTTGAGGATGTGCTACCTGGTTATCTTGTTTTATCACGTTCTGTGCAGCCAGAGTGTTGTTTTTCAGACTGCGAGCCAAACTTAGCATTTCTTCAGCTAACTTCTCCTGCATATCCTGATGGTGCTGTAACACAGCATCCAGCTCAACTGCTGACTGCTTCTCATCAGATGAAAGGCCTCTGCAAGAGGATAAAAGGAAATTAAATAAATGGCATTTTTACTTTCTTGTGGGTTGATCTCCCAAAGGTCTGCCCAGACTTGGTAACTCTGACAAGACAACAAGAGCAGTTACATTAGTTGAAGTCATTATATTTAGGTTTCTATCAGCAGGCACTTCACCCAAATAAGTACAGTTGTGATTTAGAGGTCATTGGGAAAGCAGTTCCCAAAACACTGAGCATCAGAAGGAGAAATTCTGACTTACTTCCGCTTCCTTATATTTAGCTCCTCAGCATCTGCAAAAAGAATTAAATTTGTGTTTTAGCATGTTACAAATTCCCATGCAATCACAGGCTGAAGAAAAGAGTTTTCTGTAAGAGATTTTTAAACGTCCAAACCCTACTTGTCCCTCTTCCCTAGGGAATACAGACTTCAAATACCTACCTGCTTTTCACAGGGAAAAGACAACAGGTAATATCAAACATATGGTGGAAAGAAAAAAACAGATGAATCATACCCCTGAGGGCATGGTTTAAGCCTGTGTGTCTTGGTGTTCTCTTTCAGGACACGTTAGTTTGGCCTGGCTCCAGCCACTGTAACAGTAGCTATGGAAACAGCAAATTAATTCCTACCAGCTCCTTACATGAATAATGTGTCTGTATAGTTAAGAGGAATTGAACAACGCCTACTCTAAGTGCCTGAAATCACATGATTTGCTCAGAGCAGAAGAGAACAGGAGCAACAATAGAAGGTAAATTGTCCTTGCTCATTCTATAATTAGAATGTCTGTTTCTGTACGAATTCTAGAAAAATAGGTTCCTGCAAGTCCCCGCTGCCATACTAATAACAGCATTTAGGCTTTAATCAATTAAGGTTCTGGGGTTTATTTGGTTTTAAAATCCCCACTAAATTAAAGGTTCCTTTTGACTGATCTCATTACCTGACCTTCCTCTTTCTCCCCCTGTAAGACTCAGGTTAACGCAAGCTAGAGAAAACAAGAGATTAAACTCACCATTGATAGACAAAGGATCCAAAGGGTCCTAGGAAACCAAAAGAGAAACAAAACAAAAGATTACAAAGAGACATTGATAAAAGACAGTCCCCTTCAGGCTAGCATAGTGGCTGTGCCCAGTATTTAGACTACCCAACCCAGAAAAAGGTGACTTCCCCACCACTTCTGAGGCACAGCCACCAAAGGTAGCTAAATGCAAGAAGAGAAGATCTATACAATAGCAGTAAAGAAGCAGTAGCACCAAAACATACTGTACCAAGCAGCTCACTCCTCATCTTGCCTGTGCAACGAGCCTTTGTCTGCAGGTGAACAGTTTTAGTAGCTGGAGTTCTCTCCTTGGTTGTTGTAGGGGTACGTCCAGGGGCCAAGAACTGATTTGCCAGAGCCTTTTCTGTTGATGAAGACTGTGAGTAGGCAAAAACAATGAAAAGTCATGAAGATCAAATTCTGCAGTGTGAGGACACCTGGATGTCTGACTAACAAGGCTGCAGGGAATACTTCCACAGTTGCTTTCCACAAAACAAAGTCAGTCCAAACAACAGCACTGGCTGTACCTGCACTAATTCTGGTACAGCTTATTGGCATTTCATAACTCTCCAGAGACACATGGTAACATGTCCAAACATGTCCAAAAGAGGTGTTAGGCTTAATCGACAGTACCTGCCTCTGTATCTCACAGCAAAGTGAGAAAGCTGTAGGCAAGATGCACTTTGCTTTTGAAGATGAGGAAAGAAGATTTAGATTTCACATACTACAAAAATCCAATGTAGTTATTCACAGTTTTTACAAGTTCTGCCTGGGAAAATTTTAACAAGTGTGATTTTGAGACATATGATAAAGGCAAAAGTAGGAACCAGGCAACGGCATGACTGCAAACAAACAATACTTAAGTCTTTTCAAGCTGAACTAATAGACCTTACCAATTTTTCAGCTTCTAAAAGCCCCTTTAGGAAGTCCACTTTGCGAGAGTATTCATTCAGCAGCTCTGGGGCAGGCTTGCTATTGGAATTAAGTAATAATATGAAAACCATAAGTTATCAATATTTTCCATTGTTCAGGTTACTTTCTACATAAGATAAGCAAAATAATTCCAACACCTGATTCTTTAAAAAAGCCTCTTTTAACAGAAATCACCTCGGGATAGGAATACACTTACAAAGCTCTGCAAATCACCTTTTGGTAGAATTGTCAGGGTTGGAAGGGACCTTTTAAGTTCATCCAGTTCCACCACCCTGCCATGGGCCGGGACACCTCCAACAGATCAGGTTGCTCAGCGCCCCATCCAGCCTGGCCTTAAAAACTCCCAGGGATGGGGATTCCACCACCTCTCTGGGCAACCTGGGCCAGGGTCTCCCCACCCTCATGGGGAAGAACTTCTTCCTAACACCACATCGAAATCTACTCTCCTCCAGTTTGAATCCATTCCCCCATGTCCTACCAGAGATCCTAAAGAGTCCCTCCCCAGCTGTCTTGTAGCCCCCTTTAGGATCCTGGAAGGCCACAAAAAGGTCTCCTCAGAGCTTTCTCTCCAGACTCAACCACCCCAACTCTCTCTGTGCCTTAAAGGAGAGGTTCTCCAGCCTTCTGAGCATCCCCGTGGACTCTGGACAGACTCCAGCACCTCCATGTCTTCCTTGTGACAGGACAGGGGCAGTGCCCAGGGCCACGGCTGAGGTGCAGGGAAAGATGTGTGAGGCCAGGACAGCCCCGCACAGCTCCTCACAGGGTTAGGCCGCGGGCAGCTCCTCCTTCCACAGGAGACATTTCCTCAGGGAAGCGTACCCAGTGCTGTGCTGCTGCCAGGCCGTGTCTGTCTTACGGACAAAAGACCAAGGACAGCACAAAAGCCGCGGGGTTACACAGAGGACTCACCTGGACTGCTTCTTCAGCTCGCGGAGCATGTCCTCAAGAGCGGCCACATACTGAGGAGAAAAAAAAAGCTCCTAAGCGACCGGATCACGGAGCGACATTCTGTCAAGCAGAGGCTGATCCAGGGCTGAGCGCGGGGTTGGAGTTTAACGCTCCGCAGCACTCGCTGCCTCAGCTTCTGCCGTGGAGACGAACCGCGCTGCTGAGAGGGTACAGAGGGAGTTGGCTCCCGCACTTTCCTCGTTCCATCTCACCCCCGCAGCCCGGGTTGCAGCTCACCTTCTCCAGCCGCCATTCCTCAGGGTCTCGCCGCTCAGCCGCCAGCGCTTCGCAGCGGCTCAACAACCGGATCAGATTCAGCTCCAGCCGCGTCGCGGCCATGGCGGACGCTCCAGTCCCGCCGGATGTTGCCTCAGGGACACTTCCGAGCGGCGGCCGCCATCTTAGGGCGGGGCGGGTGCGATGCTGCAGCTCGCGCGCTTTCATTTAAATAAAAAAACCTCCCTCAAATCACAACAAAAAGCCCAACAGACACCCACAGAGGTGGCTGCTGCTCGAGGCCACTGGGACAGTGATGTGATGGCACCGCCACAGCTCCGGAGGCAGCCATTGCGCTTGTCCGAGCTGCGCTCGTCCCTCAAGAGCCCGGAGCAGGGAGTGCAGAGCGCTTGTGTTAAGGGCTGGGGCACTGCCTGCTGCTTCGGCACATGGAACTGATACTCACCCTCTCGGGCTTCACCTCAAGATGTGAAGCCTGGGGAGGATGAGGCAGCTCGGCCCAGGACAAGGACCCAAACTGGGGGATGTATTTGCTCCCAGTTTGCCGTGAGTGCTTCCTCTGGAAGCAGAGATATTTTCTCAGCACTTCATTAGGTACTGACAAAGATACTCGAGGCCAGTCACAGATTTCCTTCTAGAGAAACTGATCACTAAACCAGGCAGCCAGTGACAAAGGAACACATGTATTTTTAAAAAGTGCAAAGTATTAATAAACGTTTTTATATGTTCTGGTCTCAGTTAAGGCTATTACAACATTAACAGTTCTGTAAACCACACAGAAAATTGTCATAGAAACATTAAAAAAAACCAAAAAACACAAAACCTTAAGGCAACACACACTGACCAACACTCACTGTTGGTCTCATGAGAGTCCATTGTAAGGCAGATGGGAAAAGGCACGGCAGCAGAATTAGGGGATGTGGTTGTGTTTTTCCTGTACACTCAACCCAGGTTATTTTAATAAGTGTAAGTTTTATATTCTACTCTCTTTGCAGGGTTTTAATTTAAAGTGAAGAATATTTGTTTTAAACAGCCTTGCTTAACCCTTACAGTACTGTACATTTCCAGGCTGCCTTCCCAGCAGCCACATAAAAGAACATGAACAAGTTCACAGCCTTCAGAGAGTTAAAGACAAAGCTCCAATCAATGTCAAAAAAGTCCAGACAGCTGAAGTATTTCAATTCTCTATACAGGGGATGAGAGAATAAGGGTCCGAAAACCTCCTTTTTACTTTTGCTGTGGGTCCATATTCTTCCAAGAGTTCCTGAGCACGGGCCATTGCAGACCCTTGTGCAATGTACACTGAGTGGATTTTATCAGTTCGCCTTGCTGGCTGCGCCCTTCTTCTCACCATTATTTGAGACGTAGCTGAAATTCTGCCTGGGAAGTCTGTATATTTGAAAAACCCAGGAGGAAGTTTTATATTTGCTGTTGGCATCACTGGAGTATGTCGGGGCACTTTAGTCTTGGACAGTGTTAAAGATGATCTGTGTCTTGAAGCCAGGGATACAGAGGAAGAATTCAAAGAGGTTTGCAAAAGAGAAGGCACTTTGCAAATGTCTTTGGCAGGCATACTGGAGCTCTGAGCACAGCAGTGTAATCCAATAATTGCTTTAAAGAAACAAGATACTTAGATACCAAATGCATGCATAAAAGAGGTAACATGATACAAGCAGCCGTGACCAGCTAGCATCTGGTCACCTGGCTGTATGCAGTAGAAGATGTAGAATAATAAAAAAAACACACACTACCTTAATACTGACCTTCGGTATCCCCCCGTCCTGTTCTATCTCCAAGCAGGCTCTCTGTGCTTGCTGAGGTCTCAGAGTCCACATTTTCCTCATCAGAGCCTCGCTGATCAAGCTCAGGTAACCGGTAAGTTATATCCTCCCTACATCAAAACAGAAACTGTAGCACCCTAGCAAGACAATGTATGTCTGTGATGTGAGCAACTTCATGCAGCTCAGACTCGGAGGTAAACCTTCCTGCATGCAGTCATAAAGTATTAAAGCTCATTCTACTTCCTCTCAGCTAGTCCTCTACATTTTCCTCTTCACCTTCATAAAGGCCTACAGAAAGTAATTAACTAGAAATTTTGGAAAATAAGTAAACTTCTTTATTATCTGTATCACCTCTACCTGCAGAGAGAGGGTGGCTTGCTTACTTTTCCTCTTTTATGGACTGGATGCGATCAATGAGGATCTCCTTTTCCCGGTTATCAGCTTCAGAAACTTCCTCTTCTTCATGCAGTGAGTCCAGTTCTGAGTTGCCACTGTCATTCCCTTTGCCCTGTGAGCTTTTACTCTGCAAGACAAATTTATGTGTAACACTTCCCAGCCTTAAGCAGCTACCCAAAGTCCTAACCGTCCACTAGATGCCAAGTGGAAGACAAACAAATAGACCAAACAAAGGGCTGATGGAATTGATGAAGAGCTGTTAGTTATCCATACAAATGTTTAAAAAGGTAACAAATATTCCCTGAATTCTGGGGATTTGTTACCTTTTTTGAAGTGTAGTAATTTGATTTGTCTGCCTCAGCTTAGTTTTAGTAGTCACTTGTAAGTAATATTATTACATCCAATATGGTGTCAGAATGTCTATAAAACACCAGTTGTGACAAAATAGGTCAGCAGCCCTGCATGCAGACTGAGAAGAAAGTTGCACTAATACATGCAGTCTTGATTGTTCCAACAAGTATTTAAAACCAAGTTACAATACATACAGTAAGTATTTTACTCATGCAATAGTATCCTAGGAGAAAAAAAAAAACCCAAACATGCACTCTGAGCACAGGCAGTGTACATACCAGCATCCCCTCATAAGGGGAAGAAAACCCAAGTTTTACAGGCCAGAGCTAGAGAGAGATGAAGACCAAATTCACTATATGCAGCTTGATCAGACAGAATTTGATTTGTTTTAAGCAGTACAACAAGAACAAAATAAAAAGTGAACACAGCAAATTTTTGTCAACAATCCATCTCTGGAATAAAGGAGCTCCCTTGCCATGCTTCAGCAATCTTAGTTCTACTGATTGAATAATCTGCAAATAGATTTTTTGACCACATGAGCAGATCCCTTCCCCACACCCTTCATCACACTAAAAGTTCAATACAGCTGTGTATGTAACTCCTACCTAGAGATTTGGGCAACTCTAAATCTCTTCTTATCCTGCAATGATTTTTTGACTTACTGGATGGGATGGACAGGATAAATGAGTAGCACATCCCCTCCCAAGAAACTGCTGGGATGCTTCCTGCTGGACTGTGTGGTTCTTTGGTTCCTTTCAACACTCACCGTGTTCTGCCGAAGCAAAGAGAGTCGTCGAAAAGCAATGCTCTCAGCTGCTTCCAGCTGATTTATTTCATCCATTTTAATCTTGTACTTCCTTATCTGCTCCTTTATGAGCATCTCTACACACCTGGACAAAAGGACAAGAGTTTGAGCTGCCTCATATTACAGAATGCCAGAATTTAGCAACTCAACCCTCATTTTCTCAGCTTGATACAAGGTTGTAACAAAGGCAGGTAGTAGTACAGGCCTTCCATCATATTTCAAAGTACTGCATGTTTTCAAAGAGTGCTAAAACTTACATGGTTGTTTTTGAAACATCCTTCATGCTGGTTAAAGGGTCAGAGGTATCAGGACAACGCAAGAGGCATGGAGCAAAAACAATGGCCAAGGCGTTGGGTGACATACGGTTGACATCTTCTATCAAAGCCACTCTGAAATCCAGGGAAAAATGAAAGATTTGAAGCAAACTATGCTAGAATAAAAGCAATCTGATCAAAGTTTGCCAGAGTTCCCAAATAACACTTCAGAAGGCCTGTAGGGTACTAAGTGGGTACAGAAGCTCAAAGATGTTTTGAAGTTATTTCACGCTTACTAACAAAGTTTCATACATCAGAAAAAGGAGCAGGAATATGCCATGGTTAAGATAGTTTGGTAGCCTCTCCAAGTACATCTGGTGGGCCAGTACCTCCTCTTTAAAGACACCTTTTTTTCTGTGTTCAGAGGGCCACTTGGAAAATTCTCAAGTTCTTATCCCTGCTCCTAAGAATAGCACATGTGAAAGCACTTATAGTCCTTACACAGTCCCTACCAGGTACAGTGACACCCTCAGCTCACTATGTGTCCCTCTACATAAGCCCTGGTGCTCAGCTAACTCACTATCTTGTCTTTAAAGTTGTTGCCTGATTTGATCCCAAGACATCACATGGTAGAAGTAAGTTGGTGTCTGCTTTTAAGCACAACTATCAACTTCAATTTGTCCCTTTCAAAACCAGCAGCACAATCCCTATAGACTAGCACTCAAGGGGTTTAAGATTTTAGAAAGCTTCCACGAGGGACTCAAAAAAGTCACATGGAGTTTCTCTCCAAACAAAGTAAACAAAATCATTACTTGACCAGATGGAAGATGAGTCGCTCCAAGGTGTTATGATTTGCTTGTGGAAGCTGTTCCAGGACACTGTAAATGGCACAAAGTTGCTCCTGTTTTTCTGGAAGTTCTGCACAAGAGGAGAAAGCACAAAATCATAATGGCCCTGCAATGCTAGCAGAAAGTCATGTAGCACTTTCTAACATTGTCTCAAACTGTCTGCAATAGACAGAGATTAAATTCTTAGAACTCACACTGCCATTTCATTTATTAGTTGTTATAATAACCCCTCATGGCACTGCAAATTTCCTGCTTTTTGAGGTGCTGCTGCTATCAGCAATCACCAACTGACCCATCAAAACCTCAAACAATATTTAGAGTGCTTTAATCCCCCTGAAGCTTAATGAATCTAAAGATGTGAAATACCTGGATAGCTAGATCTGGTTCAGAACATCCAGGAGAAGAAAAAAACCCACACAAAAGGAAACCGCTCATTGTTTCTAGAAAGAGCAGCTGCATAGTGACATGTGCTACCCAAACAAGGAATCCTGAAGCAAGGTCAAGTAAGCTAGAGGACAAATTCCTTGAGAGTGTTCAATGTAAAATGTCTAAAATAATTGCTGTAAGTGTACTGGAAAAAAGCTGTTCAGCCAGCATGAACATCTTGGAGTTTCTTTTCCCAAGGACATAACGAGTTAAAGAAAAAACATGGCTTTGAATTTCTAAAAACCTACCTACAGCTCGGAGAAAATCGTTGTACTGCGCAGACGTCATCAGCGGATCAGGCAGTTCCCGCAGCCACTGCTTGAGGATGCCTGTGATAGTGTGAATAGGGTAGTTCTCCAGCTTCACTGAGTTTGGATCTGAAAAGAAATGTTTTATTTAGAGCAGTTTGTTCCTTTGACACACAATAGGATCCCAAAGAACTAAGATTAGAAACGCTCAAAATTTCCTGCTCGCAGAATCCATGTGAAAATTCAGAAGAAAGAAGAAAAAAAAAAAAAGTTTGCTGGTAGTCATTTATGTACTAAGCAGCTTTTTCCAGCCAACTAAAATAATTCAGCCTGCGTGGACATCAAAAAGCTGGTTTTAGAACACTAAAAAGTACCAGATTCTTGCAGAGAAAGAAAAAACCTGCTATCATGGAAGGAAGTCAAAAAGGCAGACAGCATTGCCTGACCTGCTTGCAGCAATTGTTTCAGCTCCTTCATACGATTTGCTGAGCCAGATTTCCTGTAAATGCCTTCTGTGTAGAGGCCGTGCATCTCCACATACTCTAGCAACTTCTCCATGACAATGGGGACTGAATTTCTCTCACTGGTCAGGGAACTCACACACACTCCAAAATGACGTGGTTCTGCATCCGGTTCGTTCTGGAATTGATACAAGTCAAGCACTGTCAATACCTGTTCCCAAGCTAGAAAATTCTATTGTTTCATGCTACAATTAGCTTATGCTTCCAGCTGAGTGTTTTATTCTAGCTTGCTACAAGCCTTTCATCATAAGGAAGATTTTCTGAGCTCCAGAAATGAAGAAATTTTATGGTACACACTGAAAGATTTCTTAGTTTGTCCAAGATAGCACACATGCTCTAAAGGAAGGGTTTCCAAATTAGCTCAAATATCACCTCTTTTACAAGAACGTGCTGTATCTGCCACTGCAGGGCCTGAATGTCTATTTGCAGACAGAGAAGGGAACATAGCTGTTTAAGCAATTTTTATTCAGTGCCTGGACATCCATTGTTCATTTGGTGAGAAAAAAGGGCACCAGTGTGCCTGCATTGCTCATGGCATCACATCTCAGATCTCCAGTTCTTACCTTTTTGCCACAGGATGTACAGCTGCTCTGGATTTTCGACATGCATTTCTTGTGACAAGTCAACTTGCAAACTAGAGAGAGGAGGAATTGTTACAAACATTCCAAATCACGTGGAAATGCTAAATATCTCCACTTGCTATATATCTTGCGCATACTGTTCACTATGTCCCATCTGTACCTGCCAAAGTGAGAACCAATCTGAGCAGACTGGAAAGGATGTGGCAAGGAGGAGGTGTCTTGACTTACCACTGCAGAGACAGGCCTTCTCCATTGGCCAGATATAGGATGAGCAGTGTTCACATGACTGCCGGATGCTCACTTGGTAGCTTGTGAATACATGGCCATTATGTTCTTCAATCTGGTGGGAGACAGGAAGAAACTGATGACCTTTTTTTGCTTTTATAGTATTACTACTATTATTTGCAATAAGACTATCTACCCTTAGATTTTCCACTATTACTTTAAAATTACAGCTGATGGTTTTGACCTTGAAACCAGATTTCACTCTGTCTTAAGGCAGTTCAGTTTGCTGGATTATTTCATAATTGACTTGCCACCTTGGTTCAACTTCATCAGTATAATGCAAAAGCTCTGGTTTGTTATTAATATTTAGTAGTTGCTTTCATTTAAACAGTCCTGTCATTAAAAAGCCATTAGGTTCCAAAAGATGCTACCAACAAGCAAGAAAATGCTTGAGTACCATTTATCACCACATAAGGAAGATCTTTAATTTAAGAAAGGTAGTTTTATGTTGTGTCACATCTTCACTACAAGTGATCTGGAATGCCAAACTAAGCATGTCTCTCTGTGTTCTGTGATTGCAGCTAAGAACTTAACTATTGCAAAAAGAAAATACTTACTGCACGGTCTTGTTTTCGTTTCTTCTTCTGAGCCTTTGTTTGCTGCAGAGAAATACAAAACTGGCATTAGTCTTTGAAATTCAGACATTCCATTCCCCCTTTTTTTCCTCTCTGCTTCATCTCCAGACATTTGAGACACAATACTGTAGCTTCAGCTTGGTATGAGGGTTGCTTGAGCTCACACTGCAAACTTCCTGAAAACAAACTGAGCTTACTGCCTGATGACAAAGCAGTTCCACCTCTAAAACCTCCAACTCTTAAGGTTTCAAAGAAAATGTGCAATGAATAATTCCAAAAAGGTGTTTCATTCAGAACATTTTATACATGATTCGTGTGTGGGAAGTGTTTCCCAAGTGATGAAGAATGCTACAGAAAAGGTTTCTGAAGTAACACAGGTTCCTTATCCTGGGGGGAGAAACATCGTTTAATCAACATGTAAGCCAGAAACCAAATAACTTCTATACCTTGGGCTGTTCAGTTTCCTCTTTTTTTGTATATCCTCTGATGAATTCATCCAGAAGGGATTGGAAGAGATTCAAAACCAGCTTGACTTCTTTCTCTTCCCTTTTTTTGGCCAGATTTGTAACAAGAAGCTGGTAATTTTCCACCAGATCTTTGTAACCAACATGGATTTGTCCATTCTAGAGAAGAAAAAAAATATTATTCAGCAGACTGTTTGGATACCAGTGAGACAGCTTCATTTTTTTATGTGCTCAAGTTTAGAGGTGAGAAAGCACACTCATGATTAAAGTAAAAGATAATAGCTCATGACAGAAAGAAGTCAGCACAATTCCCTGCTACAGTGTAGAAGGGCACTTGGCTTAGACAAGGCAGAAGAATCCTGGAAAAGCTGTTGGCACCTCTCTTTGGTGTTTAAACACAGCAACATTAAGAGGCTGAAGGCAGCAAAATCTATACATTTTTAAAAATAAGCTACAGCTGAGTGAATGGGAAAGAGGAAACAAACCATCCTGCTTAAGACTACAACAGAACTATAATGTGTCCTTTTTCAAGTCTAACATTCAGCTTTGAATTCTGTGCTAAGAATTGCTTCCTTTATGAGCTGTAGGTCAGGCAATTAAACAGCACACTCAAATTTATTCATTACCTATGAACTTTTAACTTCATTGAGACTTACTACTTACAGGAGCAGAGTACATGGTCTTGATGTTTCCTCTGAACTTTTCTGTGGCTTCAAAAAACAAACATTCAACACCAGACTTTTGGGAACGCAAGTCATTGATCTAGAAGGCAATACATCTCCATCAAATTTCATTTAAACACAAACATCCAACTAATGTTAATTTAAAACAACATTTCTTAATATACTGTGATGATACAAAACTGGTGAGTCAGGTGTCCCTAGAGAATTCTATTTCCTTACCACTTGTGCTTTGTTTTTTTTAAATACAACTTCTGCAGCTCCCTTGTTTCTAAACTAATGAAGAACTAACATGAATGCCACAAGTCTTTCAGTGATGTATTGCCTTCAGAGACTTAAAGGAACAGGAAAGGCCTTAACACTGACCTAATTCAGTGAAGCTCTCAAATCAATTCCCCTTTCCTTTGAATTCTAATATAAACTTGCAGCTAGGAAAGCAGTCTTTAAAATTCCATACAGACAGTGAATGTAGACCTGAATTTTATCCTAGGTGAGGGGCTTTTACCTTGTTTAGGAGGAACTCATCAAGATGTTTCAGTTCATTGGCATTTGCAATCTCACGGATCATGGAAGCTCTCCAGTTCTGGGAGACACTTGAGATCTTGCTGATCTTTATAGTGCGGTTCTTCTTGGTTTTACTGCTCTCTTTCACATGTCGCTCTCCGCCCTGGAGGCGACTTGGCTGTCCAGAAGAAGCTGGGAAATAAATTAGAGTATTAAAGACAGGATGACTGAATTCTGCTGTGTTTGTTTCCATGCAAAACATTACAGAAAAGCTGGGGATTAAGCTGGGGATTAAAGTCACAGAAACTCACCTTCTGCAACTTTCTGGGTTCCTCCCGTGTCTGAGAAGAGGATGCAAGATACAAGGGAGAGGCCATCTCCTTCATCAATCACATCAGAGCTCTCCTTTGGAATTTTCTTGTCTGGCTTTTTCCCCAAAAGTCTACGCAAAGGACTTTTAAAAGCAGACCTGAAGAAAAAAGCAAATAAGTTTGTCACACTAGTAATGGAAGCTGGGAAGCTGGCTCTACTACAGGAAAATGTAACAATAACCCACAATAGGATTAACCTCTCCTGTGCATATTTACTCTAAGGTCCAACCTGCAGAAAAACTGAGCAGTACAAAAAGGGCAAGACTGTGTGAACGCACACCTGGACATCCTGTTATTTACCAGACTAGAGCACTATGTTCAGCTGGAGGAGCTGAACAACAGCATTGCCTGCTTGCTGGGTTCTTAAACCTCTCAGTGTCTATTTATTCTCAGTCTGGATGACAGCAGACTCATAGACCTTTGATCTCAACTTGTATGGTGGTTCTTAGGTTAAAAAGAACCAGTTCAAAGACAAGTGTTATGCAAGAAGAATGTGTTCTCAAAAGGTTCAGATATCTTGCTTACATCCATGTGAAGATCAGGTCGAGGAGCAACACAGCCACTCAGAGAGCTGATGTCAACACATGTCTCTCCACAGTCACAGTCTCAAGATGCCCAACTCAAATACCAGCGGGAAATGTTTTTTTTCCATTTTGATAAAGATAGACCAGTCCCACACTGAATACATACTTGGCATCTATTTGCTGACTTGCTGACTGTATGGAAATGGCTGCATCTGAGGTAGGTAAGAGATCACCGGGCTTCTTCTGCACAGGATATTTCTTGTTGCCATTTTCTTCTTCTATCGTATCTGATGACTGCTAGAGGAAAGGAGTAAAAAAACTACATATTGACTGAAACAGTTCTTTAAACTGTTTTTAAAACTAGGATGCTTGAAAAAGCTTGCTTCACCCAGACAAAACAATTTACCCAATATATATTAGCTCACTAATACAAGACCCAAGTATATTTAATGCTTTGATCAAGTGCTCATTTGTTAAGTTTTCAAATTGGTGCATCTTTGTTAGTGATTTTTTTAAAAAAACATTTTTTACAGTAAAAAAATAATCCTGGAAGGAGCATAGCTTTACAGAATACACTACAGCCAATTATTCACAAATTTTAACATTCATAAACAAGGACAATTAAGTATGAATATGCACGACAGCATCCATACCTGATTCATGGCAACAGACTGGGCAAGTGCTGAGAGATCACTTAGTGAAGATGAAGTCCCCTTCCTTCTGCAATGTTACAAGATTAATTTCAGATTATGTGTTTTATAGAATTCTGTAGCTTCTAACTATTCACCAATTTTTAAATAACCTGCAAATCAACGTTGCATCTAAGAAATAAGCCTGTTCAATTCTGGCAACTCATTTTAAAATGCAAACTGTACTGGAGAAGTAAAAAAAAAAGAAGTCTAAGTCAGGTTTCCTGGTACATCAGAGGGATGATGCTTGCAAACTGCAGGTCACTAAAACTTTTTTTTCAATGGACAAAAAGCAGATGAAAACAGACTCTAGACGCTACTTTAACTGAAGCCCTGACTCTTCCTTTTCCTTATGCAAGGCAGGCATTGCATCTCTGGTTAACTTCTGAAAACCTTCTACCCATACAGCTTCAACTTCAGGACTGGGAGCCAAGATAAAGCACTTGTTCATAGTTCTATTTTCTCCCATAATGTGGCTAGATGTACAGGCTATCCAGAGTTCCCCTTCTATTTTTAAATATTGCAGATACCTGTTTTCTGAACAAGTCAAAAGAATTAGGAAGATGCCCTTACTGTAGCTGGTCCTGAGGAGACTTATCCGTATGTGTCCTTTCATCCAAGGACTGACTCAGCATATCATTCTGACCAGCATCAGACTGTCTCTTTCCTTTCCACTTCTCTCTCTTGTACTTTAGGTTCCCTAGGTCATCCATGTATCTCTGGATTAGGGAAGAAGTGGGGCTCTCCAGGTCATTGGCTGTCTTCTGAACAGGATGTTTGTTTTTATCTGCCCAGCACTCAGATGGAGTTTGAAAGCTCCTATAAGCAGACAGTGTGTTATGAAGATTCAGTGCAAGATTTGTTGGCCTTTCAGGCCAGTTAAAACTTTGGCTGCCTCTTATCTGGTTATTTTGATTCCCTTGTGTTTTCACTCTATCAACTGCCTTATCATCTATTTCTGATCCAGGTGGCTGCTCAGGAACAGAGATACTTTCTTGTCTCTTCCCTGATGGTGGCACGTCTGAAAAAGCTTTTTCTCCACTTGGACTTTTCTCTCCTTCATTGCTTCCTTGAAGGACAATAACTTGTGCTGGGGATTTCTCTGGCACTGGAACAGTTTCCAGGGACTCTTCAGAAGAGGTTTGTTCCTCGTGTCTCAGTGAAGATGGGCCTTCGAAACAAAACAGGACATGCTTATTCTGTAACTCGTTATGTTCCAGCCCCCTCTGTCGGCGGGATTCACGTTTCTCACGGCTGTTTCCTACTTTCTCAGAGCCCTCTGGTACACTGGTCTGGGGTAATGTGGCTTTTTCAGGGGAGCTCAGGTTTTCAGCTTGCTCATTTAGAGTCTGATCTCTGTCCTCAACAGCTCGATCCAGCTCTGGTTTGTGTTTCACAGGCGACTGATCTGTTGCAGGTTCCCTGAGCTTGTCTGTGCTCTCATCATTTGCTGTGCCTTGATCCTCCTGCATTTCTCTCTGCTTCTCTTCAGCTTTCTGCTTTTCTAGAGCCATTTTCTGAAATCTGGTAATTTGAAAGATGAGAATACAAACACTTAACGCACAGCTGCCAAGAAAATGACCAAACTATTTAAATGCAACTTAAACAGCAATAGAGATACAAAGTATAAATACAGTTCCAGTCCGTCTGCACTGTGCTCTAACAACTGGCAGGCAGCTGCTGCTCACCTGAATAATGCTCAGGCACCAATTTGCACACACCAGCAGCCCTTTCAGACTGACTGCAGCATCATATGGTAATCACTACCTTTAACTTGTTTACTGTCAACGTAACACACAGAAATTGAGCTCGGGAGGTGAAACCAAGGCACAAAGTGGTTAAAACACACGGTTTCATATCATACTGCTCCTCTTTCTTTACCTCTTACGTTGCAGATGCCCTCTGACCATGGCCTGCACCAGACAAATTCTCCTCTTCTGCTGAAGGAAGCTTTTTTGTGCCCTGTACCGTCGCCATGCTGACTGAATATAAATGGCAGCATTGCTCCTCTGCAGCGTCAGCCTGACACAGCGGGACCGCCAGCAAGCCTAGGGAGGGAGATTTCTCAAGGAAAGGAAAAGCACTTGAAGGTGGGGAATGTTATTTGAGGTGGTTGGTTTGATTGTTAAGAAAAGAGAATAGGCAAGTCTCAAAGTTACCTGTAACACAATGGCTGCCTGCCTTGTTCTGAGAAAGCGTCTCCTCTCCAAAACCATCCTGAGCCAGCTCTGAAGAAGAATGATTTTCCTGATCACTTCTTTGTGTAGTGTATCCTGGAGTATCTGCCGTTCAGCCTCTTTCATAAAAACCTGTTCAGTTAAAGAAAAGATCATCAATAAATAGAAGCCTTTCAGCCTCCTCTGGAGGTATCTTCACAAGTTAAAAAATGAGAAGGATAATACTTATTTACTGAACCAAACCTTATAAATTGGCAGCAATTAGCATGCCCAAAAAGTAAAAATCCTTTTCTTTTACCAAATCTTAATGTTTGAGTTCTAAAACATACAACTCATAGAACCCTTCTAAAAATAAAAACAATGACCTGTTTAACTAATGTCAATACCAAGAGTTTAATTCAAATACTACCCTTCTAATACAGATTTTTACCATATTGCAATACCAATTGTCTGCACCAAAACCAGTAAAACAGGCAACTACTAAAGTCTGTGTCAACATTTCAAGAGTGAAAATACCTAATTTAAATACAAAATGTAGAAAAGAGTAACATATGCAAATGAACTGCACTAACTTCTGCAGTGTACATCATTATTTCTTATTGGCTTATGGGAAATTTGACACAGACCTTGGTCATCCCTATTTGATAGTAGTTTTCATCCAGTTTTAATTTATTCAAATAAACACAAATGTCTTCCTTTGAGGCTTTGGCATTTTTGGGCAGTAACACTTGAAACTGGTCTATGAATTCCTGTGAAAGGGAAAGACAGCAAGAGGCCAAAGTTAAAAGGCAATTCAAAAGTTCAGAGCTTTAACTAGATTTCTAAAATTCAGCTAAAACATATAAGGGCTTGAAAGTTGTTTTTTTTTGTTTTGTTTTTTTTTCCTGTGTAAAACACAGGCTTCATTCAACCTCCAGTTAATGGTAAGGATCACCTACCTGGAATGTGTATTTGGCACTGTAGCCAGATCTTCTGATTCGTACAGTTTCCAGCATGCCAGTGTATCTTAGCTGTTGAAGCACCAAACCCTCATCAAAAAGCATCTCTTTCTGAAAAAGATCAGCAGTCAACAGCTAGTAAATGCTTGAAGAGTCATATTTCTGCCTAGTAGAGAAAGCACATTGTTTTCACACTCTAGGTAGCTTTCACCTCATACAGACTGACAGTGAACAAGTTGTAAGATCTCTTACAGGGCCAGAAGCCTTTGGTCCTCAGCACTCAGCTCAGCTCTCAAGGCAGTTCTTACCTTCTCAGCATTGGAGCGGATGCAGCGGATGAAGAATGGCTCAGCTTTACCCAGGGTCTCCAATAACTTATTAAGTGAAGTCTGAAATGAAATAATCAAAACTGTTTTTTTTCCCCCTCAGGTCTCAGTGTTTTGAACTGCATTTGACAGCAGGACAGCTTCTTCTTCAGAGATAAGAATGATCTACTCTAGATGTAGTCAAACTTCAATCAAATAGTAAACCTACTTCAAACAAATCCCAAGAATAAATAACATTTTGTTTTTCAAGAAGATCAGCCCCAATCAGCCCAGGAAGGTCTGTTCCCATGAGGCCAGGGTACACCCAGAAGTGTGTCCATCGGTCACTTACCTGGAACTGTGCACTTATGCTAGGGGGCTTCTTCTTTTTGTGCAAGTGCAAGAGGGATTTTGTAGTTCGATCATGCAGAGTCATGCTTACTATGAGCTTCAGTGATTTGGAATCCAGCAAATTCTAGAAGAAAATTTTCGCAATCAACAGAGTGTCTTTTAACTGAAGAAGGATTTCCACTTGTATCAAATAATTGAGATAAAACTATCTAGAACTCCATCTTCAATGATATGTTACACTTCATTACTATTTCTATTTTGGATCAAAGCATCCTCTTAAGAGTGAAATTTTTCCATTGCCCCACCCCAAGAGAGTAAGGTGAACAAGGTGAACAACATAACCACCATGGTTGCCTTCTATGACTTCATTAGAAATGGCTTTATGTATTTATGATATCTCCAATTTCAATTAAACAGATGCCAATCCAAAACTTTTTTCTGTTCAGCTCTTCTTAAAGTTGAACACCAACCTGTCCTTTAGATGGTCAAAAGGATGTTCTAGGGAATAAATCATACAACTTCCCCTATACCATGAAACTGTATTTTCTGTAGAGAGTTTTGTCAGTCAAGATGAACATTCACAGTGCCACAAACCCCCAAAAGACAAGAGAAATATAAATTTACTGAATCACTTTACCTTGGGGATGATCTGCTTTTGTTTGATACCTCTACTTTTCCTGTTAAAATAAAGAGCATTTAAGAAAAAAAACACACCTGATTTTTAGTTATTTCAGCAAGCCATAAGTTGGTGTGATTTATGAGGCAAGACAGAGGACAGAAGAAAATCAGCACAACAGCATCAGTGTGTGTTCATGCACATCTCTAACAAGTGACCAACGCAAGGAGTGCAAACTGCTTTGCAGCAAGAATTATTGTTTTTTATTTAAATCAACACTGTAGGTATTGGAAGCTTTCAAAAGTAAAACATTTCCTCTAAAAGTAAAGCTATTAAAAACTGCACTGTTGTATAGACTATTTTTGTGCAAGTTATTCTATTTCTCATTATATTTCTAACTGTACAGTCACTGAACACTTGTCGTACAAGGAAAGAACTACTACATCAAAATACTTGATCCAGAAGTCATTATTGCTTGTGCCAGAACCCCTGTGAAAGTACTTAACTGCTCACAGAAAGGACACCACACACCCTAACACTCTACCTGGGAATTCTGGTAAGTTTGAGATCATCCCCAGAACCTCCTGGGGCACCACTCAAACTTCAGGCACAGCTCCCATTTGCATACAAACAGTGAACTGGAAGGGGAAACTCTCAGAAACAAGGTTGGAGTTCATGTCCTCCTTGTTCTAAGTGTGTTACCTCCATGATTCCAAATCCATGCCACCCAGTTTACAGTTCTTCATCATAGAACAGATGACAGATTGATTTTCTTGCACAAACATAGCTGTGCCCATGCAGAGAGTCTTAACTTAGGAAGATACACACAGCACTGGCACCATGAATTTCAGGAAACCATTAGTTGTGACCAGCATGAGATTTCACTGTCAAATATTTTGCAACAAGGAGCTTTTACTTTTGCTACATACTTGGTTTTAAGGCAAGTATGCATGAAAAGCAGGCAATGCCATCAAGTAACAAAGCACTCTCTATAGCCTTTATATTTGTAGAAGGAATTATTTTGATCTTATCTGCTTTGTTTAGTATTTTTGATCTTAACTGCCTTGTTTAGCATTTTTGCAGAAGACAAACTAGGGACAGGCATATTTTCTATGGCCTAGAAGAACTGCTTGGGTTTTGTTGCACTCCCACAGCAATACCTAAGGCACCAGAACTCACATGAAGTGGGAGCGGTGTTGAAGTCGACTGAGGGACCGAAGCAGCTTACAGGGATCCCCACCCTGCCAGGGAAGTCCTTTTATACTTGCGATGATTTGTTCATGCATGTCTCTAAAATGATTCACAGCAAAACAAAGATGGCAAACAGAGAGACAGCCACAAGACAGGGGGAAAAAAAGGAATTAAAAACCTCAAAAGATCCCATCACCACAGTGTGCTCCAAACAGCGACAGGTCAATCCCAGATTACTGTTTCATCAGCATACATGGTTCTGATGTCAAGCCAGCACTTTCTACTCTGTTAGTGCCCTAAATTTTAAATACCGAGGTCTCATACTAAAGTTATCCTCCGATTCTACCTTTTCCTGTAAATTCTTGAGCTATCAACTCAGAAAACAAAGGAAAATTTAGCAAAACATACTTCACGTGTAAGGAGCATTTTTGTTAAGCTAAGTAGACATAAACTTTTCAGACAAAAACATCTTTAAAATCAAGCAGTGAATGTTTTTATAGGCAGATTTGCATACTGAAACGAGGCTGCTTAGGCAGATTCACATCAGAAAAGTAAGTTATAACTAGTATTAAAGTTAAATACTAGTTACTAAAAGAATACTTGATGAATTCTGGTTTTCATTTCCATTTCAAACTTGTTTACATGTTTAGCTTTTCAAAGTAAGCCTGGGATGGTCCCTAATTCGTGGCAGATTCCACTGTTTTAAGCATGCACCATGAATGTGGAGCATTGTGTCTTGGCACAGAACTTACCTTCTTTACTCTCCAGAGAGGCACAAACCAAAAAGAACAGAAGTGTGAGAACCACTTCTGACTGTTAGATGCTATCACCATTCTGAGCTGCTCACTGAGGCAGCAACATTACAGACAGCTGCTTTGTACCTCTGAGTATTTTTGAACACCAAGATTTTGTTTGAAGGTATGACAAGGAACAGGTACATTAAGCTCTGACCAACCCTTTCACTTGAAGTGTAATTTTCAGTTGCAATGAGTGACAGAGACTGTGCAGAATGAAGTAAAAATGAAGCAACATGGAGTTACTGATTTATATGAGTGTACTTTTACACAGAGCATGCTCAGAAGGCCAGTCTGTCCAGGAATGTGCCTCCCTGGCCTGTAACTGCAGGCCTATTTCTACTTACTTCTTATTTTCATAAAAAGAAATTATATTCTCAAAAGCATTTATATCGAAATCCTCAGAACAATTAAATGAGAAATCAAGCACTGAGCAGCTGCAAAAGCAACATGTATAAAACCTAAACACTCCATAGAAAGGCAACTATGCCTACATAGAGTAATGTGAGGAGGCAGCTCTGTAGGATTTCCCCTGCCTCCTAATCATGACATAAGGCTACAAAAACCATGTGTGCTCCTGCAAATCCTTCAGTGACACAGACTGGCTGCAGAGGAACACATGATGCTAAAAGTAATATGCACAAAGGACAGAGAACTCAGAACCCAGTGGTAAATGGAACTGAGACGAGGTCACCAGCATCTGGTAACACTGGGTCTAATATAAAATAAGCCAGAGTATTGTTTTGATGGTATTAAAAGGCCAAGCAAAACAAGACAGAAGAAGAAAAATTCTATCCTTTTGGAAAGATCTAATAGACATTTGATATAATGCAAAGGGGACTTAGCAATTCAAGTCTTTTATCTGATATTAAGTATGTGTTTCTCACCGATAAACTTTTTCTACTGCTGTATTTGATCTCTGGAGTTCTCCAAGAGGAACTCTGGGTCCTTGGCGTATCACTCCTGTTATGAAATAATCAACAGGTTGAATTTGACAGAAGTGTGAGCATAAGAGACAAAAAATCCCTGCACCAACTAAAACAAATAAAATATCCATCCAAGGGCCTGGAGGTTTTCTCTAGTTAATTTTAGCTATCAAGCTAGATCACTTTGTGTTTCAAACTCCCTACTATTAGAAAGTAAATTTCAGCTGCTCAGAAAAGCTTTTCAAAATTAGAATTTAATATTGAATACTCATTTAAAATTTCAGGGAGGTCTGAGAAGCGCAAAACCAGTGAGAAGATGACCCTGCACAATATAATGAATAGTAGTATCTTCCCAAGATTTTACAAACAGACCTTGAAATTTGGCTCAGCCTGTTAGAAATGGAGGAAAAAGTTTGGATGATCTCAGATAAAACAGCAACAACCTCTTCATTGTGAACATTAAACCATTTTCAGAAATCAGTTTCGTCCCGAGTACCAAAGCCAAATCACGCCTAGATGACGATGTTTTGCTGGCAGAGGGTTCTGCCAACAAGCACTCTGATTGTACAGGATTTGAAAGTGTTTCCAGAGGCTTCTTTCACATCATACCTGCAGTCTTCTGAGCTCTCTGGCGTCCAGCTTCTGCAAAGACAGCCATGGCCCGGATGGCTGCCCGCAGAACCGCCCAGCGGAACACAGCCACGGGGTCCATTCCTATCAGCTCCCGAACGTAAGCACTGTCACTGCTTCGGAGTAAAGCAACAATATCTGGTCTCATGTAATCCATGTTTTTCTCTCTGAAATCCTGCAAAATAGGAACACCGAACCACAAGCTCTAAGGAAAGTTGTCTTTTGACCTCAGAGTAATTCAGTAAACATTTCTCATTGTAGTGAGCGTTCTCCTCAAGACTACCACCAAAATTAAAAAATATATATAGGTATATCTGAGGACACATCTATTCCAGCCCATTCCCAGCAAATCTTCCACACCCCAACAAAAATTATGAGAAAGGTAAGGAATTTTTTTTTTAAGCCATCAGATTTATCACCTACTTTTATCTGATATTTCACTTTCCCAGCAAAGTGTCGAATAATAAAAGCAGGTTCCATCACTGGGGTTCCAACAAAAAACTTGTTCTCTTCATGCTGCTGTTTGAATTTTGCAAGTAGGGTTTGGTTGGTAGCATGTGGAAAACTAGGGATATAAACCAAAGAGGTCAGCTGTTTTTCAAAAATAGGTACAATTACAGAGTGACAGACCGAGGAACTCCTACTGATCCTTGTGGAAAGTGTTTTATTATTGTCCAAGATATCTACACTTCAGTCAAGACTTACACACCTGCTTTGATCTGAGAGGTGGGCTTAATTTTTGGACTGAAACTAAACAGCTCCACACATAAATATCATAAGGTTTCAAGTATACATCAATGCTTTCTCCCACTTCAGTCAATTTTTGTTAGCACCATGTTAACTATTTACCACATTTGCTACTTTATGTTCCAAAGACAGATACATACACTTTACTTCAATTGTAATTCTGTGATAAAACACAAAAGTAAAACTTTAAGTCTGTTTAACCCAAAGTTTGATTTTAGCATCAGTTTATATCACCACCACACTGGAGTAATTGAAACAAACTAGAGTGTAGATCACAGTCTCAGATGACTCTCTGCTTCCCACAACATTCCTCTCCTTTTTAAAATGCTGTATCTGTTCCCTTCCACAGTCTTTCCCTCCTCCCTGCCATACATTTTTTTTTCAGAAGATGTTTGTTGCTTACTTGCTTTCTTCATCCAGAAGATAGAAGAGGCCAGTGGGCTTCTTGCTGATTAAGTGAATGCAGGCCACATTATCAGTATAGTCAATATTGTGCCAAGTGATCCCTTCACTCTTATATTCTTCCTGTGTAGCTCAAGAAAATTCTCTCATCAGTACAGTGCCCTGACCTTTCATGTCATGTGGTCTAAGTGCTTAAAAGACATCCTTGAACAGCTATGGCAAGTTGAGTTTGTTAGTTCAGGCAGCAGAAACAAAAGGAAGGAAAATTTATAAATAAGGAGAGAACAGCAGGCATATTGGGTCAGATTAAAAGTCCACCTAGACAAGTCACCTACCTAGTGCTTGGGGTAAAACTATGTAAAACCAAAACATGTTTTGCTGCGCTTTCCCAGCAACCAGCAGTCTACAAATCTGGAGTTATATGTTAGATCATTCCATTAAAACCTTAGGTAGACATATATTGGAGCAATTTAAGTCTATTTTTCTCTTCTGTAGTTCTTGCATGATGAGATATGACAAATATTTACTATCACGTCCCAGAACTGCTAAATTGCACTGTCAAAGTAACAGAAGTTCCAGAACAGGTAGTTAAGCCCTACACAACACCAGTACCAGAACTTCACTAGGGAAGCAATATATATCATTTAGGTTCAGAAAATGTGGAGCTCTCTGACAAGAGAACACAAAGCTCTTCTGCTGAAATGACAATGCATCAAATGCTTTCCAGGACAAGTTTCCCATTAAGACAGGCAACCAAAATATAAGTTGTTCTTAATGCTGTAAGTTCCTACAGAATAAAAAAAACCCAAAAAACTAGTGATATGGTACTAATATCAAAAGAAACACTGCACAGAAAATTAAGATTTATTTTATCAAAAGACAAAGCACCTCTCACTGTGCCATTTGATTATAAGAAATGGATTCTTTTTAAGTAGGTAGAAATCTATCTGCCCAAGGACAAACTGCTCAGTCTGCAGGCCACATTACAGAACTGCAATGCCATTTTCCACAGTCAAAAAAGCCTTTATTTTAAAAAGATACAGAGATCCCCCCTGAGGGCCCTCATACTGCAAGAGATACAGGGAATGGGTCATTCAGGGATTAAGTTTATTTGGAAAAATGGCATTAGAAAAAAAGAAACAATGTAACTATTTACTCTGGTTAGCCTGCATAGCCACTTTGGTCATAAGCTACAAAACAGGGAGCTCAGCATTATGTTCACACTCAAAGTTTGTAAGTTTAGTTATTTTCTTCTCTTTAAAATGCTTGTTTACGATTACCTACAGATTCAGCAGATTGACCTGAGAATTACATTTTAGTATAAATAAAAAAAAAAACCACAAAAAACCCCCAGCAAAACTACAACCTTCAAAAAATACCATAATAAGCAATAAGAAGAAATTTTAAAAATAAGACTTCAGAGATACATTCAAGCAAGTATAAGAATTATGCCATGGGGTTTTGCAGAATAGTGCTTAAATTTGCATAATATATGAGCACTTGATAAAAACAAGCTTTTGTTCCAGCAACTTTAGTTTCTTACCTGTTCCAATTTGAAAATATGTTGATTGAAATAATACTGAAGCTGCTCGTTTGCATAGTTTATACAGAACTGTTCAAAACTGTTGGTTTCAAAGTCTTCAAATCCAAAAATATCAAGTACACCAATGGACAAACACTAAAAGGAGATATGGAAACCTGGTTAAGCTGCCTGTCATACAGTGACTTCACCCACAACAGGCACCCATTCCAAAAGTGTTGCAGTTATGCTAAGAGGTTTGGAATATTCAAGTCATGTCTATTGTGAAAAGTGACGATTAAATATTCAAGATACTTATCATGGACTTCAGAAGAATCAAAAGTTCTACCAAATATCTGACCATGTAATCTGTAACACTCTCTGCTAGCTTGAAATCCACAGCTGTCTACACAGCCTCGTTCTAGTGAGAAACTTACTGTAACAGATTCTTCCATGTCCTTCTTATTAAGGAGCGCATGATTAATTCGCAGAACAATCCAATCAAACAGAGCACTGTATAAAGACTTTGCCATTGAATCACGAGCTGTTACTGCCTGCAGATGAAACAATGTTCAGAACTTTGTTTAATAAATGCACTTCTATTTCAGACTAGCCCCACTGAAGGGTTACAACCCTAGCAGAGACAAATAAAAACAAGCTTTTCCTTTAGTGCTCACTTCTGACATTCCAGACGTGCCTCACTAAATGTGAAAACGCACTGGATTAGCTTTTTTTGGTAGCCAGAAAAGTTGAATTATTTAAAATAATACTAATAGTGCTTTTACTCACCTCATTGAGACTATATGGCAGAATAAGCTTATCGTTGGCAGTCACAGTTTTTCTTTTTGTTAGCACTTCTACTAGAATTTCTCGTTTAACCTTCAAAAAAAGCAAAACCAAGAGTTACTGTCACTCACAAACTCCCCAGTGAATAATTTGATGGCAGTAATCTGACTTCCTCAGAGAAGCTCAGACTCTTTAACAAAAGGCACATTCATCATTCATCAATAATTTTACAAGTTTTTCAAATTCTTTAAATTATTCTTGGATTAGGTTCATACAGATGCTTCCCTACAGTGACAAAACATCTCCACTAAAGTTATTCCCCAAATAATTTCCACAGTTTTATCCATTTCCCCTCCCGTAAGATAAATGTTCTGGAAGTGGCATAAACCAGATCAACAAATTGTGAACTGACATCCAAGACATCCAAGTAAAATGCTGAACTAGAGCATGACAGAGATATCTATCAAACATTGGAGCTATAGAGAAAGACTCTACTTTCAAAAGCTGGGAGAGAATGTCCAACACTTCTGGAGGTCCAACTTCCAACCCTTCCTCACGACCTGTAGCTTTCTTCTTGTATGTCACATTGCCCAAGTACAGAATTGCTGAAAGTACTGAAAAAATCCTAAGGAAGAAATAGGGAATTTTTTAAGAATTTTTCTTACGTGTTCATTACAACAGCTCAACAGACTTAATTCAACTTCAGGAATTTGTACAATCCTGCAAATACTCAGCTTTCCTTGCTTTTGACAGGACTAAATGTGATCCGAAACAACTACACAATTTACTGCAATTCATTAATATTAACTTGCTATCAGTAACAAAGGCTGACAGGATCCTACTTACTGCTTTTTTGTTGCTGAAAAGAAACCAACCATCTCCATAGCTTGTTTTAGTCTTTCAAAGTCATGTCGGAGATCTTCCCCATCTTCAATTTTCAAGTTATGCTGTGAAGAGAGATCCATAATGAAAGGCAAAGAATGGAGCCCACACACTACAAAAAACCAAGTAAAATCTGTTCTGCTGTCTTTCATCTTTAACACAACAGAGAGACAGCACTTACCAATGCATTGCTAAAATCACCCATTACCTGATTGAGGTAGAAATAATCTTCAGGTTGCTTGAGGTGAAATTCTTTACGCTCTTCCTCATTGACTCCAAGGAGCAAATAATAAAAGACATGGTAGTTCCTACAAAGTCAATACACCTCTCTTTAATGAAAACATCATGTTTTTTCTTTTATTCTATATACTTTAAAGCTCTTGCTTGATTAGAATTGTGTCAGTAAACTGTACTGATCTCTTACCTTTCATCTTTTTCATGAGAAACCAAGCGAGATTTTTCCAGCAGGTATTTTTCAACTACAGCCCTAAAGAGTGGCAAAAAAATGGAAAAAAAAGCATGAGGGCAAAAGAGAAGACCTGACAAAATATTAGACAGCATCTGCCAGGACAGTTCAAGTAATATACATGAGAATAGCTTCCTTACTATCTTAAATCTAAACCAAAAATTTCAGTATGCACTATATTGTATTTGGAACAAAGAGAAATATCCAATCAACACCTATCTTCAGAGCTTGGTTTTAGTAGACATAACTGGAAAAAAGTAGACGAAGCTAGAGAAGTGCTGAGGAGAAAATGTAAGCAGAAACAAGATATGGAGAGTGCTAACAATATGTTATCTGCTTTGAGATTAACAGCTATCTGACAAGGAATGCAAAGACTACAAAAGACCCCAGAAATACACTGGGAAACTGTCTGATTCTCAATCTAAAAAATTTGCCATATTATGACAGTACACATATCACCCTAAAATGGAAGCCAGGCAGACAAAAAGCCCCTTACAGTTTGACAAAATAATGTAAATGATAACCTAAACTCTTTGACACACAATACAATGAATGAGGCCAAAGTCTGAGCAGCTTTTTTTCATCCTGAAGACAAAACAAAGATACTCAACTAGTTGGTACCAATCTCCTGAGCTAGTGTGACTTCATCTGACAAGCACCCAATTTCATTCAGAATAACCCTCCAAACAAATGTGGTACAGAGTTCCCAGTCATTTATGTCATTGCCATTTTTTAAACTGCAAACACAGAGAAGACCAAAAGGAAAGACACACTGGAGCATAAAAGTGATTGATAGCTGGTGACACTCCAAGGAACAGCAAGATCCAGCTTCAGGCAGAATTCCAGGCTAACACTGTGTGTTACAGCACTGAACCTGAGCTAGCACAGCTACACCTTCACCTGTGTGACATACTGATGCAGATTTCAGAGATACAAGCAGCAGATCTTCTCCTTTTAATTGCAAAAGAGAGAGGACCACGGGCAATATAAAAACCTCTTCAGTTAGAATGAAGATGCAGCCGTGGTCAAATTCTGATCTGGTTGTACAAGGTAAGAGCACCCCTGATTATTCCACAGAGCTTAGTGAGAGAAAACTGCAGCACCAAGCTATTCCCACACCAAGTGAGTCTCCATAGGGCAGCATTTTTAATAAAACAGAGCCTTGAACTCCTGCAAGCACAGAGAGCAACAACAGAAAAAACTCCTCCAGTACCTACCCTCGGACAATACCATTCTCCAAATAGTTAACTTGAATAAACTTTCCGAAACGACTGGAGTTATTGTTATGTGCTGTTTTTGCATTTCCAAATGCCTGTAACAAAGCAGAATGAGTTAACATTCAATTAAACTAAACATGCCAACACACAGCTTTTCAAGCTCTTCTGGTTTGTTATTCAGCCTGCTGTTGACTTGCAGAATATTCTTGAAACACTGCAGAAATAACAGCACACAGATAGCAAAAAGGCAGCTTAGGAAGCCCCCACTGCTTCTCACAGTTTATTATTTGCCCCATGCAATAAGGACTAAGAGAGGAGAGTAACACCTCTAGATATTTCTGACAGTACAAGAAGGGTAATAAGAGATAGAGAGAACAAATTAGCCTCAATGACTAATCATTATGACCTTAGAGAATATTCAGTAACAAGAACACATCACAATTAACATGTAATTGCCTCTCCCATGGAAAAGCCATAAACTGATTTCCTAAGGTATTGCTCCCACTCAAAATTGTCACAATAAACACATTTTCTCTTTAAACAAGGACAGAATGTTAAGATCTTATTTAAACATTTAGCCTATGAATTTTGAGAGTTGTGTATTAAAAAAAAATAGGGAAAAGACAAACAGAAAAAAAACTTAGGTTACAGAACCACAGTCATACTCATTGGCCACTCACACTGCTATAAAATACTGAAAAAATCCATTATGAGGTGGTAGAAAAGGAGAAAAAAACTCAGGCATGGCACAAATCCTGATTGTGCATCCTTAATACTGTTGTATTTGACTGTATATGACAGTCATATTGTCTGTATATTGAAGCTCTTCCCTTCTCATTTTTGTTTTTTCTTCTGAATAACCTTAAGGGTTGCAGCTGCACTGTGACACCTGGATCCCTACTTCCAGCACAGGCTTTCAAAGCTCTGACAAGCAAGTTGCTCTTACCAGCACCTGAACCTTCAGAGAATGAAACTTCTTCCAAATGGGGAGAATTTCCATAATCCTTCAGATAACTGTTATATATAACCTAATGGAATAAGCTACATGAGCTCTTCCTGTGCAGGGTGCAAACCCACAGGGGGGATTCTGCTGGAACTTCAGAAAGGTCACTGGGTTTCTCAGGAGAGAGGATTTGTGTCCAGCAGTGCTCACAGGCAACTGATATTGAGTTCAGCCTTCTATTTTCTGGAGCCCATGTTCCATGTTGTTATAATGCAAACACCATCCCCACTCAGATTTTTCAAAGCACTGATGAGAGTCACCAATATTTTTTTGTAGCTCCTATCCCACAATTTATCTCCCAGGTAAATTTTTTATAGCTCATTTTGCATACACATACAATCCAGGTCAACTCCTTACACTTACCAAACACCACCCAACCAGAAGTGGAAGTCCAGAACCACCAGCACAGCAAATTGTTTGTTTCATAAATCAAAACTCCTGTTCCTCTCCCATCAACAGCAGCTGAGCTCTGGCTCTGTGAATAACACCACCCAGCTTCTCGTCCAGTGTGTCAAGACATTTGTTGTAGTGAACTTTGCCAGGCTCCAAAACACTGGACTTGTACATTCTCTAACTTAAGCCATCAGTTAAGTGCCAGTCGATTAGTTATATCCAAGGAACCCAAAGCTAAAATTGGTCCTTAGTTTCTGATGATAAATACTGTGGTATTATAGAATTAAGAAATCCCATAAACCAAGCTTCCTGAAAAACTTTCCTTAGAGATTACTCATGTAAGTAATGAATACAGTTTAAAACTAAAGGCTCTTATGATCTCATGTGTCTGGTATTTAGTCAAAGCATACAGCAGATTCTTACAAGCTAATCTAATATTATCAGTTTTTAGGAAATTTTTCATGTACTGAATGTTTTTTCTCATAAGAGCCTTTAACATCTACAGCTTTATAGAGAACATTCCAAGTTGCTTAACATTCAGAGTGGGGAAATTTTAATAACTGCTACCATATTCTTCAAAATACTCTGATAAGTCCATAAAAAGTGACATTCTTGCCTAACATCATAAAGGTGCAAAAATTCAAAGTGTTAAAGATTTTTTTCTTGAGCAGTTAGATATCTTTATCCTACAGATAAAGGAGTAGATAGAATTAGGCTCCCTTATTACCTATCCATTGCCCAGCATGGAAGGCAGCTTTCACAGAAAATTCTAGACAGGTACTCTACATACAGCTCAAATTCAACTGAAATACCTCTGCGCTTTGCCTTTCCACCTCTACCTCTACAAAATAAATTTAGAAGATGTGAAGGGAAAAGAGAAATAATAATTTATATAGCCAAACCCATATACTGTTTTCCCTTGTAAATCCACGAGAAGGAGAAGGCAAATGAAAAATTAAAACCAAACCTCTCCAGTTTGGCACAAACACAAGTTATACAAAAAGAGAGCGAGTCAAAAATAGTGACCAAGGCCAACAGGAATCAGAGTTGGGAGAGACTATTCTGGGAGTCAGGAAGTCATCCAGCCCATTCCCTTACCTTGGAGGTAATTAGGGCATTAACTAGAGCCTGCTACTCAGAACTCCTACAGCAGTCACAACTTGAAAAGTATCTGGAAAAAAGCCATATTCTCATTTGATTTGTTGTAAAAAGAAAACCCCAAGCCCCATGCACACTGCTGTCATGCACCTCAAGAACACAACCAAAGATCTCACAGAATTCTTTCACAAGAATTGCCAAAATCTGAAATGTATCAGCATTTATGTAAACTACTCTAATCCATGGCTGAACCACCACTGCACAGACTTTTAATGTGCCAAATGACATCAAAAACTCAAACTAAAGGAGAAAATGACTGTTTCAAGAGTTGAACACAGTGTAGTAGTGGTTCTCAGGCTGCAAACATACGACAAAATATGCATTAGCACAAAAGTTGCCGTGTTCAGGGTATTTTTGCATCTCTGCATGGTGTGAAATATCCTGGGGAAGCCTCAGCAATCCATGTGATAAGAATGGATTCAAGGACCGAGTGATTTTTCCCTAAAAGATGGGTGCAGCAGGGAGAAGTATGCCCCAACACATTTCTACCAAATAAATCCTGGTAGCAGCCAACTGAATGGAAAAAGGAAGTGCCTTTCCTCCTCTGATCATGATTCTTAAACACATGTAGATAATAGCCTCAAAACAACTACTCTCCCTTAAATAGAACAGGCTGCACCCACTAAATATATATGCAGACTTCTATGGCAAATACAAATGAAAACCAGAGTTAAAGCACCACTCAGCTGAAATCCAACTTATACCAAACCCACAAGCACAATGGGACTGTAATAAAGAGTTTACAACAAATTGCTTTACTCTGCTTTCCATGGTGAAGACATAAAAGTTTACTTTCCACAATAAAACATGAGCATCTTTTATTATGCTGCATTACGGAAAATCTCATCCCTCTCCCCACCTGACTGTGCTGTCAATATGAATGAACTGCTATAGACAGTTTTAGAAGGCCACTTAGGGAAAGCTTCCTGATGGACTTCGCATTCTATTAGGACCTGAATTCTTTTCAAAGAGTGGATCAGTGCCATTAAAAAAATCTTCAAGAACCAAATGGAAACCTCAGCATTTCCATCTGTCCTGCTGCTCCTCAGCTTCCACTGCAGAGGCAAATGAACTTTCAGCACACTAAGAATAACTTCTGTAATAAACCCCAATCCTAAGGGTTACAATTTCACAGGAGACAGCAAGCCAACAGGAGCTTTGCTGCCAGAGGAGGAAGCTCCAATTCCCTCTAAGTCTCTTGCCACATGCTCCCACCCCCTCGCTCAGTTTTCTGCCACTTTACTAAATTAATTGACTTGGAGAATCCAATAATTAACTTTAGGTCTATAAAAGAAGCTTAAAGTCTTAGACTGCACACTGTGCATTTTATACCTGAAATAGGTGTTTTAAGACATTTTTCCCTCATGAAAGGAAAATTGAGATTTCTTGGAAAATTTTTAAGTGTGCATCAAAAGGTTTAATTATCACGTTCAAGACCATAAAATATACAAAGGTTTGATATTCCAAAATTAACGCAAATAATAGTTCACACGTGTAAGTTCTATCTTAGGACTTCAGCAGTGAGTGAACTTTACAGTCAATACAAGAAGGCAGAACTTCAAGTCAGGAGCTATACTTTTATCACTAAATTTAGAAGAGAACGAAGGAGGGAGTATCTTAAAACAGAGCCTATCTTTATCTTCCTACCAGTTTTTAAGAAACTGCCCTTCACTAGAGATGATCTAGCTTAGCCTGGAGAAAAGATTAAAAGAAAAACAATCTGAGAGCAATTCAGATTGATAAAGCAACTGGATGTCTCCTGAACTGCTAAAAACCAGCACAAAACTCAGCTTTAGGCTGTGCTTTTCATTACTTCCATTACATGAGCATCGCTGTCACATGCAAATAGCCAGCCTTTCAGATTCCTTTTCTCTACAAAGCTGCCTGCAGTGCCAAACATAATCCAAAGTACTGCAAGCTACCTCTGCTCATTAGATCCCCAACATAGAATCTTATAAACAGCTCAGCCTCTAGCACAGAGATTGGGCAAGAAGCAGAGGATCAGGCTAACCCATGACCAGCTCTCCTTTCACTGGCACATGTGACAGCATCTGTGATGGTGCCATATTTAATCTGTAACTACACTGCCTCAGTACCATGTATTTTATTTCACTAAGTATGTGATGATAAAATGATAAACCATCTCTGTAAGATACTAACACTGCTTACCTCTCTGTGCTAGAAATGTTTAACTCCTTCAACTTCTACAAAAGGTCAGTCTATGAAGACACATTTTACTTAGGTAAAAGGAATATAAGAGGTCATTAAAAAGGGGAAGTTCTGAGCTAAAATGCAACCAACTTCTACGTCTTAAAAGTCAGGGAAACAGACTTCAGTCAAGAGTACATTTTACATTTTTAGGAGGACTCAAAATAAAACAGCACATTCTCAAATAGTTTAGGCAGGGTACAAAACTGTACCTGAAAAAAAAAAAAATCCCCTGAAATATCCATTTGAGAAAGATTCCCTTTTACCACCACTTCAGTTCCCCTAAGTAAAAACCCAAATGACTCACCAGGGTTGGATTTAGAAGTGGTCAACTCCAACAGAAGAGTCTGTTGCCAGCTTAACTTCCATAAAGCACAGTAAGCTTTCCCTGCATTCTTCTCTAAGACCAAGATCTGACTTGTTGTTTGTTGTGGTGTTTTGTTCGTTTTTTTAAAATTATGCTTAGTGACTGCAATTGAACAAGAACATCCACAGAGGGAAACACAGAAGCTTCACTGTCCACCAAATGTGCTGCACAATACCCAAAGTAGGATGGTTTTATTTCACTTCTCTACATTCTAAACCTACCATAGCATCACTTTGCTGTGAGCTGAGGTTATGTGAACAGAGAAGTATGTTTCCACCACCTCAGAGTTGTGCCAAAATGAGAGCTACTCCTATGATTTATTTCAGTGGGGAAAAAAATCTCAGCTTTTTCAGTGCAAGCCTGAAGAAGCTGCAGTACTTATCACAACAAATCTTACTGCAGAAAAATCACAAATGTCTCTCCATGAACATTCCCAGACATATACAACATTTACCTGTGACTCCATAACTATTTATTTTTAATTTGAATCGAGGTGCATTTCTCACTTGATGGACAAACCACAAGATTTTACATCCTCGCCTGGTTTCACACAGCTGCATCATGTCCAGCAGATTAGGGTCTGAAACAGTTAATTCTATCAAAGGCAGAAAGATCATCTGATCAAACAGTGCTTTCCACAGTGACCCCTTCCTGTTTTCTGTTTAGAACTGCAAACTTCAGCTCCAGCAACCAACAAACCTCAAACAATTTTACTTCTTCTTTCAAGCAGCAGAAAGCAAGGCAAGAAAGAACTTATATTTCTCATTCTTTACAAAAAAACTTTCAGATCAGACTTAAAAATGTAAGATTCTAAACCTCAACTTCACTACTGTTTCACATCTTAGCTAAATGTTTAAAAAAGCAATTTAAAAGAACCAATTATTACATTTGAGAATTTTTAAACATAAAAAATTACAATGGCTGTGTTAAAAGTTCCTTGCTGTTGATGATGTTATGGGTGAGCATTACAGCCATCCAAGTTTTCAGTTTCTCCTCTGAGATGAGAGGAAAAGGGGAGTCTGAAATCTAAAAGATCAGTTTAAGTTTGTCCTGCCATTATCTCATGCAAGACCAGATGTACCCCCTCCTTCTCCCCTGTCTAGTTTTGCTTTCTGTTGGAAACACTGTAGTAATTAAAAGCCAAAACCAACTGACACTTTCTCCCCAGCTAACAGTATTGCTCTCTTCAAAACAAACAACTGTAGAAAGGAAATAACTCCCTGAAAAAATGAGCTCATAAAATGCCGCAGGACATGCTTACACACAGAGCCATGATTACAATGAGCAGTTACTGTTTCAGAGGAACAATCTTTTTCTGAAAACATCTACTCAGGATTTGATTCAAATGCCACCAAAACTTTAAGGTGGAAAACACAGGTAACCCCTGTCCCAGTGGTGGAAAGTGAAGTCAAATAGCAACAGGAAGTCAACTGAACAGAAGGAGGAATTAAGGAAAATCAATTAGAAGCAGTTGAGCAACACAGCCAAACACCAACGCAGCCCAGGGATATTTAAAACCTCAACCAAGTAGGTGACTCTCAAAAGTAGCATTCAACAGCAGTTACTTGAAGTTTTCAAGAAAGCATTTTCACAGATGGCAATTTTAGCATAACTTTACCTCCAGAACTGGTCCAGCTCCTAGAATAGTTCTCTCCACACCACTTGCGTACCCTTTCTGGCTCAGTGCTGTGAGGCAGTGAATTAAGAAGTTTGTGCTTTGAGTTTTCCCAGACCCACTTTCACCTGAGATAACTATGCACTGATTTATATGTTTTTTAAGCATTGTGTGATAAGCCACATCAGCAATGGCAAAAATATGAGGCTCCAACTTCCCAAGCTGATGATTCTCATACATCTTGACATACTTAGGATTATAAATGGGCAGGAACTTGAAAGGGTTGATTGCAATCAGAATACTTCCTGCATAGGTATAGATTTTGTGTTTTAGAAAACGGCATTTGAGATTCTCTAGGAGTGTTGTCTCTGTTAAGTTGGGGAGATTGCACAAGTCATCAAAGTCCTCCTGATGCCAGGGAAGAAAACCCCTTTCAACCAACCGCCGAGCATCTGTCTCCTTGGAAAACAACTGCATCTGGACATATTTGATGGTCCCATCAGTGTTCCTTTCTTGCAAGAGAAAATAGTACCCATCCTTCTGTGGATGCTCATCCTGAGCACGACGAGGCCAAAGTAAAACCCTGTGAACAGGAGAATCATTTATATCAAGTACCCATTCTTCACCACCTGTTTCTTTCACCTCCACAAGCACGTAATGTTTTGAGACATCCAAGTTTAAGATATTAATCACATCCTTGATGACATCTGAAGATGTACTGTCCTTGGTTGCTGTCACTTTGCAGCATGGAGCACTTTCTGTTGAGAGCTGGGGATAAATATGAAGATTATAGGCTGCCTTTGCATGGCAAACTGCACTGTCAGCATCTTTTAAACTCATTCTGTCCCCAGATGGGCTTCAGTCTTCCACTCCTGCTTAATATGCAGTGCCCATTGTCTAAAAGAAAAAAGAAAAAAGTCAGGTGTTAAAAAATGTGTACAAGAGGTTATTAGGGCAAGGTGTTATTTCTGGAGGATGAGAATAAAGTTATTAAATAGTGAAACTATTAAAGAAAAAATGTACTATTAATGCATACAATTGATACTACCTTTAAGCAGTCTGATGAGCCTGCCCCTTGTAGTGGGAAATCCAACCCCTCCTCCGTGCTATCACAGCACAAGCATTCATAGAGCCACAAAGCAAACTGAAGTGGGAAAAATGTCCAAAATAAAACTTCCTTGCTTACCCTGGTTAGTTTTAACCCAGAAAACTGTATGGCTACACATTTATCCATTCTCCCACACAAACCCTCCCTTAAAGCTGCACAAGCAACTTGATGTAGAACCAGGGTTAGATTTCTTCTTAAATCACCAGTGACAGCTTAGAGCAGCCATGATCAGTGGCAAAAGGAGGAGCAGGCAGCTGCAAGGAGGAAGATGGCTCTGACACCAAGATCCATGTGTTGTCTTCATTTCCCCCAAATGGCCTCTCTTCATGAAAGCTACAAGACAGGTACAGTATTCACCACAACCAACTTTAAGGAAGCAGTGCCCACAGCTGACCAATGCAGATACTGCTGTCAGCTCCTTCAAACCTTGCACACACCATAGTGTCTTGTTTAACATGCATCATTTACCCAGACAAGAGGCTGTTAATTTCACTTGAGTGAACCACATGCTTGCCACAGAAGGGTCTGCATGTGCTTTTTATCTGCCATTTCAGAAAACAATGTAAAATTATGTCTTATTGCTCCTACTTTTCAGGTCAGCCAACAAGATCGCAAACAACCCGCTCCATTCACAAGCCCTTATACCCATCACATTAACCCTTTCCTCACTAGGCTGCAGGAACCTCATGGATGAATCTCCTAAAATCATTCATTGTGATTGTTTTTTCCTCCTTTCATCCCTGACACAGGCCAGCAACCTAACTTCAACCTAACATCAACCTCATAGAAGTCAATTTCCTCCTCAGGGCCAAGTTAAACATCTCTAGACTTAGTAACATCCTGTGATTTGCCAGTGATTTTTCTCCCAATTGCAGTTCAAGACAGCCAGATCATCAGCACTAAGGCTGCTTATATTGCTTTAGAGTTCAACAGTTTATTAGCTTATCAATGGTAGTAAAAGGAGAAGGATAACAACTGCTTTGTTTGAACAGTGTAAAACTTCAGATCTGGAATATCAGGTCAACTTTTGTTTCAAGAACAAAGTGTCCTAATTATGCACTGACATGCTGAATACATAAAAAGAGACAGAGAAATGGCAATGAAGTTCCTTTTTGACACTGAACTTGCATAAGGGCACAGACAGCAATCATCTCAAATGAAAATAAGCGGAGCTGGAAGCATTTAGCTGCCACTTCCACTGCAAGTAATGAACCACTTCACAGAAACACATGACACAGTTCTGTCTCATGAAGAGCTCAGAGTCCAGAATTCTGCTTTAAAGGAACTCTGAACACTAAAGATTACAGAAGACACTTGTTATGCAAGCTGGGCTATTTTTAATGACTAGTCATCAAAAGAAAGGCTGAGCAAGCCAGAGATAGCAAGACAGACCACAGCACATCTCTAGTCAAGCTCTGTGATCCCTCCAAGAATGGGATTTTTCCCAATTAAATTTAATTCTTCATTCATTAAGGAGAGCTTAATCCAAGAACTTGGTCATACAGAAGGATGGACCAGTGAGTTCAAAGTCCCCTCTCAATTTCCTCTAATTACTACTGAACAGTGGCTACATTTGAAGTAATTATGCAAGTGTAAAGCACTCTTCATCCCCAGAAGCTCAAACATCTTAAAATATAGAATCTACAGCTGCTCATAGGGAAGATGAATGCAGAGCACAGGCCACAAAAAAAGGAACAAGAGTGACCACTAAGACAGCCAGGCAGTTCAAGGGAGGCAGTCTTGTGTAGACTTCCTTCCCTCTGCCAACAAGTAGTTTCAGACACACAGTCTGGTGTCACAGAGGAAGTCCCCTTAGTAAGTATTTTCACCAAAAAAAGGCACCCTAAGAAACACAGCACCAACTTTTTGGCCACAAGAAGAGCTGAGGCCAGGTCCTGACCTCTGGCTGTACTAATACACATTTCCTAACCTCACATCAGCTACCAAGAGCTATCTGGTACATTGCTCAAGACTTCCATAGCACACTTTACAAAGAGGAAACCAGAAACCAGGTCTCTTCTAGCAGTGAAAAACCCAGGGCAAGTATAGTGGCAACATGACAGCTGGCAGTGTCTGCTCAAGGGTGCATGACTGCAAAACTAGAAAGAGAAAAACCTCTTGCCCTGAAGAAGAGAGATTTCTGGCACAGCAACAGCCATGTTACCCTTGTATTCCAAAGGCACGTGACTAATACTGCATTTAAAATATACCTGAAATTCAATTAAACTGCTGAGATAAGAACAGCAACAACAGATCTGTTAAAAAATACCCTCTGACAGCAAAAATACTCTGGAAGCTTTGTTTGTGAGAAACACAGAGTGGACACTGGTATTAGTTTAAGTCCTTGAATGGGTAATTAGAATTTGCTAACAATCAGGAATCTGGAAGACAAAGCTGTAACACAAGTCAGTGGCTGGAATTCAAAGCTTGACAAATTCAGGCTAACGTAAGACAAAAATGTCACCAGAAAGCCACCCCACACTGCAAAACTTTGACAATAACCATGAGGCCTGACTGCTGAAGTTCTTCTAGAAAATCAGCCAAACCCCAGATACAGATGTGCCTCTTCTTTAGAAGAGTTAACTGGGTACCACCCTCCCATTCATGTCACGAGTACTCTGGATAGATGATAAGAATTCCTTCTAATTTTATTACCTCTAATTCAGAAAACGTTTAAGCATTTGAAATATTTATTCTATGTAATTTGGCTTATCAAGGAAACACAAGCCTGAATTCAGGTGCAGAGAATACTGAAAGAAAAAGGAGAAATAAAAGTGTAGAAGGTAATAATGAAACCTTAAAGGTCAGCATGCAAAACAGCAAGCTCAGGAAAACAACAGCCTCTTGAGCTCTTTCTGCAGAAGGAAATTCTGCAGTTACCTCAATTTCTTCAAATATACTTTCGTAAAAGAAGCTCCTTTCCAATGCATAGGGGAAAAAAACAAAGCTGTGTTAGAAAATGTAATAAAAGTGAGAGGCAGAAGCTGGTCTAGGTGCACATCAACTAATTTTAGACTTCAGACTCCTTCCTGTTTTCCTTAAGATGTTTTACTTTTCACAAGCCTTTTGTAGCACCACTGTTCATCTTCCCAGCACTTGCAATTTATTTATTAAGTACAGTCAGCAGCATCTACAAAGCAAACTTATTTTTCACCATAGTCCTGTTTTACATATACAATCACAAGAGTCAGGCAAGCTGGGCAAGAAAAAAAAGTCAAAAAAAGTTAGACATGAAAAGTTTTTGATTCTAACATTTTATTCCAAACATTAGAGCTTATTAATTCTGTGGGCATGAGTGGAGCAACAGCTGCAAAGGGTTAGTGAGTTAAAGGATATGGTGATACATGATTTGCACCCTTGTGACAGTGGTTTAATTGTGCCAGTGTAACATACACAATTTAATGGTATGTATTTCAAGTCAGACTGAAGAGGAGTAAATCTGAAACAGTGCTAAACAAATTTAAGTATAAGGTACTAGTCATAGGACTTTACTCAACTATTCTTAAAGGACAATTCCAACAGGTCTAGAAAAATGAAAGCAAGCCTAACCAATATAAAATACCAATGTATTGGGGTATGTTTCTTCTACCAATGTAGAAGAAATGTGGTACACTACACAATTTACCAACCTGTAATTTCCACTGTTTGCTCAGTGTTCACAGAAACAGAAAACAGAAAAATTCAATTCTATATTGTAATTTTGATGGTATTTCCTAAGTGTTTTCAAATCACCATTAAGTCAATTAATTTTTTAATATTAATTGAAGTCAGCATTGTCCACAGACCAAAGTAGTAAAATTCTAGAAGAGAGCTTTGCCCCACTCAGCACAGGGTATCTGTTTAGTTTAAATAAGGCCATAATTTGAAGCCACATTTTTAGTCAATGAATCATAGCAAAGCTAAAAAGGGAAAGCTACCATTACAGCAAAATTGTTGAGGATGAACTTTATAATATTCCAGTTCTTCACATTTTCATGTACACTTCCACTGCTGCATTCCTCAAGTGGAAAAATTCAAGCTTCTACTGCTCATCAAATAATTCTTAACACAGAAGTAGAAACATATCACAAGCACTTCACCTCTAATATTCTGGAGTACCAGAATTGCCAATGACTATCCCCAAAAGAAACCCTACTCTCTGATCAAACTCAAAACATTAAGCAATTTCAAAACTATTTACCTATTACCTATCCTTGTATTACACAGCAATTAATTTCCAAAAAGGCAATAGGCTACAGACACACCCTAAAATTTCCACAATGAACTGTGCACTACTGGTAAGGCAAATGCCTCAATCCTTGCCTCACCTCATGTCATAAGGACCAAGAGCACAATCTCAATTTGAGATTTTTTTGTTCCAGTAGTAGTTTTTGTTCCTGTACTCCAGACTTCTGCAGAATCCCTGAAAACTGCTTAGCATCCTAGTAACACCTTGAATATTTTTCTTGGTCATAAAAAATTCTGCTGGACTAAACAACTTGGTTTCCTTCAACTAAAAGCTCTTGGACCTTTCTGCTCCAAAAAGGGGTAGTTCTTAATGGTGTAAGCAAATGCATAACACATTTGCTACTTACTCTTTGAAACCAGCTCTGCCAGAGAAGTTGCTGTCATAGGCTGCCTAACAAAGGAGAAGCTGGACTGCAACACAAGTAATGCAACAGAACACAGGAAAACAGAAAAAGCAATTACCCTCATTACAGGCAGTTCCTCCTCAAGTTACCTACTGCCTACTCCCCTTGAGACCCTGATCCCAATCTATGCCCTCAAAGCACTTAGGATGCAGACCTCTACTTCCTTTTAATGACTCAAATGCCCAATTCAACCTCAAGACCAGGACACCTTATCAGGCTTACAGTGACATTAAAGGCCTACAGCATGTTATTACCTTGCAGAAAGTGATGTCAGAGGGACAGATGAATGCTGGAGAATGATTCAGAGGAAATGAAAATGTGGCTCTGCTGAGAAAATAAGGAATGAAGGCAAAACAATCCAGAGTCTTTCACACCAAGAACATTAGCCAAACAAAACTTGGAGCAAATTCTGCCATCTTTTGTAGTTTTCTTAATCTTCTCCTTAATGGCATTACAGCTGTCAACAACGGAAATAAAAACTTCACTGGGCTAATGCTGCATTTACACTGATAAAAATTTTTCTTAAACTTTAGGCTGGACTTCTGTGTGAATTAGAAGGGGGGAAAAAAAAGGGGGAGGGCTCAGCAACAGCACATATACTTCTAAAAAATACCTTAAAAAACATTTTTATTGTTAAATAACTGTTTAGTTGTCAGTCTTTAAAGGAAGAACATATTTTTGTAGGAGCTGCATTGAGTTTCATTTGGTAATCAGATACAAACAAGACAATAAAGCCTAGATAAGAGGAACTCTACAAGCCATGCTTAGGTCACTTGATACATCCAGAAAACATGATATACTAGAGACAAAACCTCTGAATTTTTATTTTCTGTCACAACAACACTCCCAGCCTTTTCAGAAGGCATCTCATCCTTTAATATAGCCACCTACTGAAAAAAAAAATTCTTATCAACATATTAGTTAGGATGAACTTCTTGATATTAGAATAACTATGTCTTGTTTGTTGGAAATGTGATTAATAAACACCTTCAGCCTTGAAATTCACAAAAAGGTACTGAAGCACAGACTTCCTGTTGACTCAAAATTTTTCGCTCCTATCCTTGATGACTGAGATAGCTAGCACTGTTGCATCTTTTATGAATTTTTCCTTTTTAAAAGCCTAAGACATGTGAATGATGGTATTTGACCATCTAGCTAAGGAAAAGCCATATTTAGCACAGAAACATTGAAATACGTGCATATGAGTCAAACAGTTATTCACACAGGATTATTCAAGAGGTCTGATGCTTGAATCATTATTTTTCAGAAAATTCAGTCTGGACAAAGCATTACTTTCTAGGTGAATCTCACTTCAATTTTTCATCAGCTGCATTTACTCTAAATTATTTAGTTCTATAAATGTTTTAGGTTCCACTGAAAACCACAACTCTATGAGTCTTCCTACTCTGAGTAGACTCTTCATTTGCACAGATAGCTGAACCCTCACCTCACAAACTACAACATTCAGCTACCAAAACAGCTTTTTGTTGAGATAAATCTTCAAGCATAGAGACACAAAAAAAACCCCCAACACCACTGAACAGTTCTACAAAAAATTGTTCCCTCATATAAATGTAGTAACTCCTGAGCTTTATGCTAATAAGTAAATGCTAACAACGAAGAAATCATTATATGCATCATCCTGAAAAGCTGAGGCACTGTTATTGGACTATAAACCCAGTGAAGAATCTTGTTGTTAGTTCAAAACCAAAAATAATCAAGATTCATTACTTTTTAAAAACAGCCCCAAATGAATCTTGAAGCAACTATGACTCTACACAGCATTAGAAGTTCCCTACATTGCTTCTCCAACATCAAACGGATTTATTCCTGAAAAGATTCCAAGTTAAAGACACCAAAGGCTTACTAAAACTTGATGGGTGTGACACCAACATACTAAACCAGAATGTAAGGTTACCTCACACAGCTCCTTTAGGGCAAGTACTTCACTTAACATATTCCAGCCAACAGACCAGAAATCAGAGAGCTTCTAATTACACATGACAAACTCTTATTTGCAAACACCGAGTCAGACACACCGATACCAACCCACCTCTAGGAGTAATGTGGGAGGATGCTGATGACATCTTTAAAAGCCTAATTGCCTTTGCCAGAGGCCTGAGATCATCTCCAGACCTTTGCTACACACCACCGATTTCCAGAGGGTGAAATCAAAGAATACTGAACTCATTAGCAACCAAAGTACTTCTCACTTTTCACATACAGGATTTAAAAATAAAGCCGGATAAGAATTTTGCCAAAATACTTATGAAGTAATACAAAACCGGGCTAAAAATTAGACTGAGAAGTCATCTTGCATTAAGATCACACAACTATATGGTCACAGGAGTCAGGAACCAGGACAGTGTTTTGCTACTTTTCATCTACAAAAAGACGTTTCCAGCTTACCAAAAAGACACAGAACTACCAAGATACAAACAGCTAGAGGCATACATCCAGCAGGCAACGATGGTCACCCTGATAAAGCACGAACTCAACACAGCAGCAGCACTGATACTGCCAAGAGTTACCCCAAACCAAAACAAAGAAACAAAAGAACCGAGAAAGTTCTAACCAGTTTTTTGAAAGATGTTTTATCTCAGATACTCATAGGAAAGTTTACACGCTGTTCACTCCGAGAGCTACAGACATCGTGTGAAAAAGCAGAAGTCGGAGGGGTTGGGAGAAGAGTAAGAAGATGGAAGTGCCCCCCACACATCGGCTGAGAGCCGGGGGGTTCCGAGGGGCGGCATCACCCTGTCCTTGGGGCACCTCCAGCGTTTGGGGCACATCAGACGCAAAAAGAGCGGGCACCAAACCCCGCTGCCACCCACCTCAGAAGCCCAGGCACCCAGCACAGCGCCAGCCCTCTCCTCCCTGAGCAGATTCACCGCCCCAAGGGAGAGACGGCTCCCGGCCCCCAGGTTCCTAAGCCCCACACGGAGCCCCACGCCTTGCTCCGCAGCCCCCCGAGCTCCCCAACCACACCGAACCCGACGGAGAGACCCTGTCCTCACAGAGTGCAGTCGCCCGTAGAAAAGGGGAAAAAGAAAGAAGGACCAACAGAGAACGAACTCCAACCAGAGGGAGCGGCGAGGGGAGGGGGGGGAAAGGGAGCGACAGGGTCACGTTTGGCCGCCGCTTACCTCCGCCGGTGGATGAAGCGCTGGCGCCCCGCACCGCCGCCCGCCACAGGCCCCGCTCGGCACTTCCGGGTAGGGGGTGGGGGGGGGGGTGTAGGGCGGCGCCCATTCAGCGCCCCGCGCCCACTGCGCCTGCGCCTTTTCCTCAGCGGCTCCGTGAGGGGCGGGAGGCGTGAAGCCCGCGGGTGGGGGTTGTGGTCATGGCCGTGTCGGTTGAGGGTCCCAGTAAGGCTCTGGAATGCGAGCTGCTCGGGAGCCGGGTGCTTTTACAGGCAGCGACAAGCGGGAGGGGTGGATTCCTGTCAGAAGGAAGGAACCTAGCGCAGCCTCGACGAGCTTGACCTCACGGTGCTGCGAGGGCTCCTGCTGCGGGGGTGGTGGCGGCGGTGCCCGCCGCTCTTCTCTAGTGATTCGTTTTTGTATAGAGTATTGTATAGAGTATTTTTTTTTATTCTGAATATTGAGGCAGACGATCCCTCCCATAGCGTTCTTGACGCTCACCCCCTGAAGCCGTCGACAGTGGTTACCTCCCACCCAGAGGCTTGGGGAAACAGCAATGCTTGGGGTCTGTAGGCATTGCTAGGCTCTCGTTTTTCGTTTTACCCCGGTGCTGAGGAGTCCTCGGGTGGCGCAGCCCAGGTGGGTGACATTCCCCCCCCGCTGGGGAGAGCCCCATGGCCCCGGGGCAGCTCCCAGGGTGGTACTGGGTTACGTCGGACCTCCGGGCCGCCAGGGGGCGCGGTGTCGCGCCAGCACTGAGGGGCGGGGGCAGTGCTGCGCTTGCGCTGCTGTTGGAACGGGATGGCGGCTGAGGCGGCGGGAGGCTGAGGTGTCTGTGAGGGGTCGGTGTTTCCTGTCTCCCGTTTCCTCCCTCGTCGCCTGCTACCGTTGTCACATCCCACTCTTTGCAGTATGTCCGGGCCGTCGAGCGATTCCGATGCTACGATGGCGAGCGGACATGTGTCTCGGCGGAAAGGTAGCCGTGGGGTGAGGGGGGAGCCCGCTCCCGCTGAGGAAGGGCGGTGAGGCGGGAAGCGCGGCGGTGGGCCCGGCTGAGCTCTCTGTGCTCCTTCTTCAGGAGGAAGAGTCGTGAAGTCTCGTTACCTGCAGAACAATAAGGACGCCATGAATGTAATTTTTAACCCTTCGCTTCTGGGCTCAGGGGCCGCTTGGCAAAGGATGGAAATTGTGTGAGGGGGTGTGGCAGCGAGACCCAAACAAGAAATGACTCTGCTGGGGTAATAGGAGAGTTGTGGTCTGTTACTTTGTGCAGACTGGAATGGGAATTTAAGGCTGTACTAAGGTGACTTGCGAAGCACCAATATGCCTTGGGGTTACAGTTGTTTATTTTCTCTGTTCAAGCTGCAGTTAATGTATATTTCTGGTGACAACTGCTGCCTGTGTTCCATCTATTCTGTTTCTTGATTGTCAGGTTACTCCAATGAATTCCTTTTCAACGTCTACTGTTAAACCATCTTCTGCAACTAAACAAAGATCAGTTCTTCAGCAGAGTTGTAAAACTCCTGCTGGTAAGTTTTACCAGAAGAAAGCTTTTCTTTTGTGAATTTTTATTACCAATGTATGAACTCATTACAAATCTAAAATGTTATTATGAGATGGCTTTACTTGCATCACTGCCAGTTATTATCCGCATACAAACGGAATTAAGAAATTTGATGTGAGATTAAGGGTTGTAAACTGGAGAATTCTTGTTGGGGTATTCTGATAGAAAACTAATCTGGAATTCAGTCATTGGGTTGTCTGAAAAAGTGTGTCTCTTCCTGTCTGCACAAGGCTTTGAACTACTTTTTTACTGTGCCCTCACCATTCCCCTGCTTTTTTAATTTAATCTTTTTAATAAAGGCAGTATAAATAACTGAAAATACCTGTCTGCAAACCAGCCCATTTTTATTTCTTTTGTAAGAATTGCAAAAGAATTTTCCTGTAAGACCTTAACTTGACTTGGAAACCCTGAGGAATTATTGCCTTTTATATCTAAGTGTTGTTGACATGTGAAATGTTTAAGAGGATAACATTCTGAACTAACTTATCTCTAGGTGACTTAGGGAGTATACAAATGATGTATGTAAAGTAAACGTGTAAAAGTTTGTGGAAAGTTACCACATGTTAGTGAAAACATGTGATTGTGAACCTGTAAAGAATCTGTTCTAATTCTTTTAGTTTGATAACAGCTTCTTTCTACAGACACTGCCTCTGGCTCATTAAATCACCATAGTTTTGAGAAAGATGACTTGCAGTCCACTTTGTTAGATGGAGATAAAGTTGGTCGACCAGACCTTGATCTTTCAGCTATTAATGGTAAGCTCTCACTCATACACACTTTCAGGTTAAATTATTTTTAATGTACATGCTCTAACTTGATGGCAAATAATCCTTGTATTCTTCTATATTCCCAGAAGGGTTTTGTTAAATCAGGTCAATGTTATTTCCAGTTTCTTTAGGCAAAGGTATTCAGACCTCCAATGTTTGTTCCTGTAACAGATGGAGTGTCATTATCAGCTCTTCTGACACTTCTATCACAGCTGTCTGTAGCTGTCACTTGCAGCTAAATGCTTTTGTGATCTGCATCTTCTCATGTAAATCATCAGAGCCAGAAATAGAGCACAAGTCATCTTTACTGTTACACTTTGCCTTTGGAGAACCTGGTGGTATGTTGACCCACTCTAGCAGAAAGCAGTAACTTTTCTCTTGTACAGATAAAATTGATCCCCAGAAGGCTCCTGATTCAAACTCTGAAAATGCTTCCGGAACACTTGAAAACTCACAAGAGGTGGTGAGTTCACTGCTTTCATTTGTTAAACTTTTTATATTTGAAATGTGTGCAGTTAAGATTTTCTGTTTATCTTTTATCTTTACCAAAACTTTTTGGAACTGGGCTGATCTAAAGCCTTCTAGCAAAACTCAGAGGGTAAGTCTCCTTCTACTGCTAGCAATGTTTTTTTGTCAGATGTCTCAACAATGACCAAAGATTTTCTTCCATTTCCTGATGTAAAAAAATCTGCTCCAATTGTAGCATCTCCTCAAATTTATTTTTTGTATTTCTGTCCATACTTTTTAGTTGTATTATATTATCTTTAGCTATATTCTGAAACATTTAGCTCAGAAAACTAACATTGATTAGAAGTGCCTCTTTTAAGAATCTCATTCACTGTAACACTGAAATTTCAAGTTCTCTACCAGTTTTACTAAAATCTGTTGAAAATGTTTTTTAAAAATGCTGGAATACAGACACCTATTTAATTGTTTAAAAACACAAACTGTTTTCATCAGGCTGACTCATGATGATTATCGTGATTCTTGCACAAACTGGAACTTCAGTAATTTATCTGAGTATTGGAAAAACATAACCCTAACCCTTATTTAAATACCAAAACTGATATACTCTGTTCTTTTTTTTTCTGAAGGAAAATGATTCTGATTCTCAGATGACACAGCTGGAATCTCAGACAGTGCTTTTAACTTACCTCAGAATAAAGGTGAGAGCCAATCAAGTATTTGGTTTTTCAGATAGAAGAACTTTGTATTGAGGTATTGTTTAGTTCCTTGTCTATGCTTTCTGATGTGTAGAAGTTAGGTTTTTGTGACTTTATGAGCTTATGTGCCTGGCTTTGAATATTTAGTGAATTCAGTGCCAGTTCATTAGGCTGCTGCTGGTTCCTTGTGAAGCAGGGTCATGTAAAACTGATTGAGTGTGTGGAGTTCAAGGCTGTGGCAGTGACTTTGTTCTTTGTTCACTTGGAGCTGTAAAAGTATATTTTTCCCTTGCAAAAAATATTAGAAGAGGTGGAGAAAGAAGATGGAGGAGGCTTCAACACTACAGTCTCTGACTCATTAATTGAAGCTCTGACCTTGTCTGAGGCTTCCATTTATTTTTCAGAGTATTTTAATTGCTTAAATGTAGTGTTACTTTAGTTGTGAATTTTTTTTTTTTATGTAATAGGCAGGAAAAAATCTTGCTGAGCTGGAGAAAAAAGCAGAGGAAAACTTGCTCATGTTGTGTGAAGAAAAGCAGAGACAACAGAAGAAGCTCTACAAGTTGAAGCGTGAAATTCTGCTCAGAGAGAGAGACCAGAAACTTGATGAAGCATTAGACAAACAGGTAGGACTTTGTACAGTTTATACATTTCACTTAGGAAGCAGTTTTTTATCCAGAGAAGATTTCTCTGTTTCTGTGGCCATCTGCGGTACAGTTTTAAGTTTTCTTAAAATAAATATCTTCTTCCTGTTGTGGCATGTAATGCTCTTTATTAACCTAAGCAAATGCTTTTGTCACTTTTTTGTTGTCCCTTGGGGACAGGCAGGAAGGAGAAGTTAGAGCTGTTAGACAAAGTTGCTGCACAGGAGAGAGAAGTGTCTTAAACCACGTGAATATCCTGCAGTTCCACTTATAGCTAGAGCTGGGATGCTGGTGAACATCTTTTTTTGCCTTATTTTTGTCTGTTAGACATCAATAGTTCTGGCCTGGTTGTAAGAAGGAAAGTTTCTAATGAATAATTAGGTTTTTGAGTGATTGGTTTTTCAAAACTGCAGCTGTGTTTGCTTTTAGCAAATATGCATTACAAAAATAAAACTTTTTGTCTTTTGGAGGATACGTTGTTAACTATCATAATACCGAATATAAACCACTTTGAGTGCCATATCCTCTGAGGAAACTAGTATTGACTTAAGCATTTTGAAATGGCAGAAGAAAACCTATTAACCAGCACAAAAGGAATATCACAGCACAAGCTTCTTGAATTCTCTGTCAAGGAGCATTTCGAGTTGGGATTTGAGCTTTCTTAGAAATTATTTTCCTGTAAAGAGCCAAATCTGTACTGATAAAATGGCTGCTTTTGAAGAAGTTTTGTTTGTCTTTTTCAGATGGAAGTACTTTCTCCACTTGTTCCTGTTTGTGAACAGTTTAAACAGCAATATAAAAGCTTTGCACATTCCCTGGATGCCCCTAGACATGAATTAGCCATAAAGAATATTCACATAGAAGGAGACATGCTGACATATTTGGGTATGAATATTTGATTAATAAAATTTACTTTCAGAAATTGTGGGGTGTGGTATGTTAAATTTCTTACATTGTTATCGCTGGGTTTAAGTGGCCACTGGAGGGAATTGTCAAGCTCCCAGAGCACACACTGAACACCAGGCTGCAGCATTAGTCACATGTTTTGTCATGAATAATTCTTAGCTCTTTTTAAACACTAAACTACACTTGAACATGTTTTTTATCTTGCAGCTGGAAAAAAATTAACTTTCTAATCTAGGACAGTCATCATATGCACTTCCTTTAACAAGTATTTTGTATATTTCAACTGAATTCATGGCATTACTCCTCCCTTCTTCTTCCTAATGGGTACACAAGTGGTAGAGTTGTAGAAATGCTGTGATCTATTCTTGTTCCTATGTTTGAGAGAGAAAGTCACCCGGGCAGACTTGCTCACATTTCCTGTAGAACCAGAGCTTAAATGTATTGTGTGATGTCCTGAAGCAGGGAATATTTGTTTAATTAGTACTGGTGCTTTGTACTGAAGTCTGAATCAAAAACTAAATTTTTCAACTGCTGGTCTGCAAGGAACAAGATTCTTAAACCATTTAGAATACTCTTGTTTGCACTTCCAAACAAATGGAAAAGTTTTATTGAAAAACTTAAAATTCTTGTCAGGTCTTGAAAGGAAAAGAGAAGTAAGGAAGGAAAGGACTAGTTAAATTTTGTGTTGGGGGCACACGCCAATAGCAATATATCTAACTGATTAAGGAAGTCTGGATGCTTAAAACTACATTTTTCTCTTGCATTTCTATCTTGTAAAAGCATTTGACATACTCTAAATGAGAACCTGATTAGAAATTTTAAGAGTCTGTTGCTGGTGTTAGTCACAATAGCGAAAAATAATTTGGCTTTCCTAATTTTCTTACGGTGTGTTTGTGAAAGCTGAGCAAATGGTAGTTTTCCATCATCTGCTTCACCTGTCCCTGTAGTTACTCCGGCTAGTAAGTAATCTTGTATTAACTGCTGTCACTGCATGCATTTATAATAAGATCTTTAACATCTTATATTGTAGATGAGCTGCAGAAGCAGTTCACTATCACACAGGAACTTCTGACAGCAATTATGCCAAGCTACTCGGAAAAAAGTGCAAAAGTACCTAGTCTGCTTAAAGAGCTCAAAGAAGTGTCTCAGAAACTGGATAAAGAGCTTCAAAGGTATTTAAAACACTCAGGTGAAAAGACTTGTTGGCTAAATACTCAGAGAAAAATCTGTAGATCTTACCAGAATATATCCAGAATGTATTTTGGAGGAGGATTAATTGAGAGGATAGTAGCACTGAGTTTAATTATTTTTGTGTGTTTCTGTCCCTACTCTATCTACAGTAAAAGTAAAGATTTTGGGGGGGGGGTGTTGTTTCTGCATTCTAAGTGAACTAATTTAGTGTCAAGCAGAAGTTGTTAATCCTGCAGAGTAACCGTTTTAATTTACTTTTGTTCCAGGAGTTTCACACAAGTACAGAAGCTGTCATTTGAAATCAGTAAAGAAGTTTCTCTGCACAACCAAAGAATATGTGAACAGAATCATGGACTAGATGTTGTGAAACACTGGTACTTCGACTAAATTTGTGTCTTGTTTTACTAATGGGTGGGCACAAGATCAACACCAGCAGGTTACACCAGAATATGAAACCATCAGTGTTTATGCTTACTAATTTAAGAAATGGAGTATGGATCTGTGTGCTGTCCCAGAAGGAGACAATTTTTTTTTTTTTAACATGAATTTCTGTGGCACTCTTTTCATCACTTTCTCCATTGACAATAGTGAAAGGTAGATCATAAGGAATGTTATTTTTAGCAAATACAATCTAAGTATTCTTAAAGTACTTGGTTTAGTTACTTAGAACTGGCTTCAAGTGCACTCGTGCATCTCTTTCCAAAGTAGTGTTCCTTAGAGGGCTACAGATCAGAACATAGGTGTGGAATTGTGTACGTGGTGCTATGCAGGTGCTGATCTCATCAGGGATTTGAAGGAGTGTACAGAGTGACCACTGGTCACTCTGAGGAATTTTTAATTGTCCCTTATTGTTGGATTTGCTGAAAGAAAAAGTTATGTGGGTAGCAAGTAATGGAGCTGATGACTGGGAAAGAGCCTGATCACTTGTAACAAGTGAAAAGTTTTGGTAATTTGTTGCCTAATTACAAACAAATTATTAAAATCATATTTTTTTTTTTAATTAACCTGACACCTTCTCTTTAAGAACTTTATTTATTTTTTTTAATAATAAAGACTATATCCCAGTGCTGTATCAATAGCCTTCATGTCTGAATATCTTCACTGATCTCCTGGAGAAGCTTTTGTTTCCATCTGGACTTACCCAGGGCTAATATCCCACAACATGTGCAGTGATGGACTTACAGGCACTACCCAGTCCCAGTGGCAAGCCAGAAAGTATTGACACCCAAAGTGCTGTCAGAAGAGTGTGAATGTGGAGAGAAACCTCAAACTTTACTAAGTGCCTGAGAAATGTGGCAGGTTTTTCCAGTGTTGTCTCAAAGACCTGCAGTATCCTGTATTTTTCACCTGTGGAACCTCTTTCTGTGATGGTGTTACTTTAAGGTATTCATCTGTTATTTCTTATTTAAAGATGTTCAGATGACCTGCACCTAGTAGTTCAGTGTGTGTGCTGCACACAGCCGATGATGCTCAGCGCCAGGAACATCAGCTGCACCATCGCGGTTGGCCACTGGATGGGGAACTTTGCTGAACAGTCAAGTCTTGGGTTAGCTGCAAATCAGTCTGTTAATTTTTGGTGACTTGAGATCTGGGTAGAAAGGCTCCTAGGTGATGAGTCTACTGGTCAAACAACTGGTTTTCCTAGGTTTGGATGGTTGTGAGGATGTGTGTCCTCATGCCTTTAAGCTATTTATTGTCACTGTGTTATTAAAAGACCTAAAGTTCATAGGGCTGGTGTTAAAAATGGCAGGGAGATAAAACAAAAATCAAATTTGTTGTGTATCAGTAATTCTGTTTCTGCACAAACACGAGTCAGTATGTTTAGGAGGAGTTCTGGATGGTAGACATCACTGCTGTTCTAAAAAATTATTTTTTAGGAAATACTTTTAAATCAAACTCATCCTTTTCTGTCGAGTGGCTCTTTACTACTGAGATACTATTGTGTGTGTATATATAGATACATACCCTGTGTTACTTAAGCAACAGACAGCAATGCAGACTTTTGCTATCAAGCTGTTGGTTCTCTTCCTTGAAGAAGGGTGGCAGGGAAAGCTTCTGCTTGCTGGGTAAAGGCTCCCATCTTGGGGGCTGTAGTTCATCCCGGGTGCTGCAGGCGGCAGTCATTGCCTGTCCAACATGCTGAGGGCACAGTGGGAGTCCTGGAGCTAAAGGGCAACTGCTTGTACGGAACAATAAAGTGCTCCAGGATGTGCACTCGTTGTTTCAGAAGAATCCTGGGTATTGATCTGAGCATTCTGGCCATTCTTCTGTTTAAATTGAGCACTTGTGTAATTCTTTGGAGAAGAAGGGTAGAACAAGGGTTAGATAAAGCAGCTCAGCCTCTCCAGGAAAGGGTTTTAAACTGTTCTGACCTGAGACTTTTATATCTTGATTATCCTGAATATTCAAAGTGGTTCTGGTTTAGCTCTCTGCAGAACAGTTCTAGGCTTCCCCACCTTGAAATACCCCCAGACATTAGATACTGCCACATTTAACACTGTACAAACAACAACAACAACAAAGAACTGCAAAATCACTGGAGCAGGAGCTAAACATATGTGACACCACTTATTTCATGTTTTCCACTCATTTTCTGACAATGTCACATGCTCTGAATCTGGTTGGAGTCCTAAACTACTGAAAGACGCTTTTCATTCAGGTTATCAATATCTTCTTGGGTTTTTTTGTTTTGTTTTTAACTTGGAATTAATTGTGTTCTCCTATCTGTAACTTTTATCAATGTAGATTTATTTTCTATCCAAACTTGTGCAGAACTTATTATCTAAGTTCATCTTTTTGGCCAGAAGTTCTTTTTGACCAATTGTTACCATTAATGTGTAGTAAGGTGCTTGGGTTTCCTGGGGGAAAGCTTTTTTTATCTTCCAAAACCAAAAGTAATTGGGAAAAGAACCAGCTACATCCTAGAGCCTGGGTGGGAAGTGAAGAGCACAGAAATAAATTCAAGTGCTTTTCCCCTACAAAATTCTCTTAACTGTCTGAAAAGCAATTGGAAATGATAATTTGAAGCTAGGTTTGCCCTGCACTGATTACCCTGCCTGAATTCTGGTATTTCTTGGGAAGCTCTGACCACATTCTCTTCAGTTACATCAGTTTTGCCTGACTGTTTTGACCACCACCAGCTCAGGAGGGCTGAGTCAAAGCATTTTTTTTGCTGTAATTCCTGTGCTCTCTGCCACAGGGTCGCCAGGGGTCAGTGTAAGGGAGCATCCCTCTTGCCCATGGCCACTGTGGCAGAGCTGCAGCCCAGGAGAGAATCGAGGCCCATTTGTCCTTCACCACCACCCCAAAACTACCATTCTTTGTTCACATTAGCTTCAAATGGAGCTGATTCTCTGTTCATCGTCAGCAAGTAAGCAGCTCATGACCCCAGCAGATGTTTCTGCATTTTAGGCTAATGAGAACTTATTGGATTACTGCAGTCCTCCCTGCTTCAGAGTAAATACCACTTTGTTGGAGATCCGGAAACTCATACTGAATATGATAAACAAACTGCTGGCTGGGCTGTGATTGCCAGGGCATGAAAAGAGTTCCACAGCAGTAGAGGATCTAACAGCTCTGAAATGCACCACTGAGACACACCAATTAAGAGCATTTCCAGTGATTATGTGAGCATTCCTGTTCAACTCGCATAAACGATTTTTTAGGTTGTTTCTTCTGCTGCATTTGTGTGTGTGGTCTGTAAAGCAAGCATGAGGATTGAGGAGGAGGTTTACAGAGTGCTTTCAAATGAAATATTTCATTTCAAAATATTTTTGTGATGAAGTACATGCAATATGTGTGGAGTTTCCTGCTATTTCAAGATCTTAAATTTCATATTATTAGGGAAGCAAACACCATTTGCCCATTAAGACATATTTCATTTTTGGTTGCTGTAGAAAATGGGTGTGTGGAGATGGCTTGTAGGATATCAAAACTTAATTCCTTGTTTAAGTATCTACTGCAAACGGGAGGGTGGGAAGTTAAACACCTGATGGAACAGTAGAGTTCTCAAGACTACTCACCAGAAAGTTATTTTATCTGTGGCACTTTAATCCTTTCAGCAGTTCAGTAATTAAAATGTTACACTACTATGAAAGATCAGTTTCTCTTGTAGTTGATTAATAATAATTTTTATAGAATTATCTGATAATATATTATCTATACCGTCCTGCTTTATGCTACTCAGTACAAGCAAGTGGGGCACAGCTGAGAGTAGCAGTACTTGAGAACTAGTATTTCTTAGAGTTTAGTGCTAAAGTGTTTTTTGTTTGACCTGACTGATAATCTTAACATTGCACATTATTTACTAGGTGTGTGGGAAATGGGATTCTTTCTCCTGCAGGTGAATGATGAGGATGTAGAAGCAGCCAGGATGTAAATTAGATCTTATCAGAACCAATACAGGTGTATTCACACCTCCTTCTATTAACTACAGTCCCTCCCTCACCTTTCTGACACACCAGTCCAGCTGTACCAATCCCCACACACACTTCCAACCTGGACAAGTTCCTGAGATTCCTAAAATTTCATGAGGAGCAGAATTATGTTTTTTGTAAACGAAATAAAAATCTGAGCAATGCACAGTGCAAGGGGGTGGGTGAATATGGCCCATAGATCTGACTGATTATTAGTTTTTATACACAAGCAGTTCTAACAGAACTTCCTTTAAACTCCTAACTGTTACCAGATGTGGATTGCAGGCTGCTGCTGGAATTCCAACACCTGTTGCATCACACTGAATAGGATTCATTTTGGCAGGCGCAGAAAATTCCATTTTGGTAACTAAGTAGTTTGAAATTGTATCTAAAACCTCCTTTTTTTCTTTTTTTCTTTCAGACCAACCTGATTCTAGCTTTATTTACAGGCTTGCACATACTCCCATAATTAGAAGATGGGTTGCAGTCTTGAGAGACTGCAATTGCCTGATATTTCTTGTAGTCAGTAAATATCAAATAGAAGCTCCTCAACTTGGAAGAAATACCTCCTTTTAAGAAAGCTGACATTGATTTAAATGGGCTGTACACCACATAATGCTAATTTCTAGCTGGGATTTCTGAAATGCAGAAATGTACTGGTTCATGTTATGCTGAAGATGATGGAGCTCCATTTTTGGACTGTGCTCTACTGCATTCATCAATTAATTGCTGAATGATGTTGCTTCTGTGAAGTCCATAAGATGTGGATGGATGTTTAGTGGTACTTTGTGGTGTGTTTTTGGTGGGAGTCCTTAAGGAAACATTTGTATGTCTACTCTGTAAAGAGGTCATTAAGTGTAGTGATAATTATTTTATCAAAATCATGTTGTTTCACCCAAAACATACCTGATCTCTGCAGGACTGTTACCAAAATCACTGGTTTTAGTTAGTGTGGTATTGTGCATCAGTTATGGGCTGCTACACCATGAGAACAGCAGAGGTGCTTAATTTTCATTTTGCTTTCTAGTTGTCTTCAGTCAAATGATTCCAAGATGCTATTAAGCATCCTTCTTAGGAAAGAGAACATTACTAATAACATCAGTATTGCAGACAGGAAAGTATTGAGGTATGTAGAGTTCTGTGGCTGTATCTGAGAAAATGATCATGTTGAAAAAGAATTTGCAATTAGCAGATTTTCTTCATCTTTGCACGTTCCAGTTGGTCTCAGAAAACCAATTTCCCACTTTAATGGACTTACAAAAAAAGTTGTTTCTCTTAAAGCTGAGCTGGTTTGCTTGGGAAAAAAACCTCTCCAGTTCTAGAGTTTGAATAAACTGAAGGAGAATGCAGCAGCAAGGAAAAATCCACTCTTAAATTTAGATAATCCAGTTATTTCTAGTTAAGCTGCAAAAGGACAAGCTGTGTTATAAAGCAGAGTTGTTATAGTAAGAGTATTGTAAACTGTCTGAAGTGCAAGTGAGGTTTGCAGAGTTGGTGCAAGTTAATATTGATCTTGATATTGAAAAGTAAAATTGTTACTTTTAGTATAGAGAAAGGACAAACAACTGCTTTAGCAAAACATTTGTAGAAAAATCCAGCCTAAAGGACCCTATTCTTACAGGTTCTTCTTCACTTACATCCTGGACCATCATAGCAAGTGCCATTTGAGTACAGTTATACATTTCTGAGAAATAGGAGATCAGAGAAAAAAACACTACATGCTTTAAAGATGGAGAGAAAATATGTATTAGGAGGGCCTCTTCTTGACTTCATGCTTTCTTGCGTGTGTCTTCAATTTTGGGCAAACAAGAGAGTCCCCTGGTAGCTCTCATAGTGCTGTTTTGTCATGGGAAGATACATGAGCAATGAAGTGAGCAGGAGAGGAGCAGTTGTGCTCAAATATCATGGCAGCAAGCAAAGTGTTTTCAACTTACCTAAAATTAAAAGCTGAAAGCTGCTCCAAGATGTTCTGCAACTTCTTCCCCAGATGAGCTATAGCTAGAAAAATCCCAGTAAAAATAAATAAAAATAATCTTTTCCAAGGTGGTGAACAATCTTTAAAACTTTTTGTTTGGTAGTGAGAGCCTAATTCTGTTGTTCTCACTGTATTGAATAAAATGTTTTAAATTCTCTGCCCTAGTCTTGACAGTTAGGGCAAGTCTTAAAACAAGATCTGTAGACAAACATTAGACAAAGATTGTTGATGTAATAAGTGGTTTAAATAGGTGAATTCTTCTGAAACCTTCCAAATTTGTTTAGCTGTGACTTTAACCTTTTTAAGTAGGAAAATGTAGCTGTTAGGCATTGCTGTGAATAGTCCGAACTTATCAAAAAGCAACTGAATTGAAGATTTTAGTTTACTTAAGGGAAGTCATTAAAATTAGATTAAGTTTTCAAACAAGATATAAAATTTAGGCACCATTTTGTTGCTTTCATGGTGGTGGACTCGATCAGGCTCTGAATTCCTATTGCTGAAGGTACTCAGGGAAATCTCAGTTATTTTGATGACTTTTTGAGGGAATGGACTGACTTGCAAAAAATGTGTTAGCTGGTGATGATACTGCTAAAATAGGTGGTGACTGAAACAACTTTTAAGATGGGGAGAACTAATTTTTAAAGTTTAGCAGCTTTAGCAACTTGATTTGCTCTTTTTTTTCTGGTCAGAAGACAGGGCCGTTGCTCAAATGTCAAGTTGATTTTTTTGATACAAATCTGTAGTTCTGCTAATTTCTGGGCTCTGTGTTGGTGATTTTTTAGTAGGATGAACTGAGGTTCAAATAATGGAGCTAACCTAGAAAAAAAATAGATATTATTTAATTTTTTTTTCAGTTTTCCAAGTAGTTTACCTTAAGCCAGGTGTGTGGTGTTGGGGGCAAAATATGCTTCCAATTACCCATATTTAGGGTTTTTATTAATTCCTGGGAAGAGAATTCAGCTCCAGCACACATCTGGGATCTTGGCTAGAGTGGGTTGTCTCCAGCAAGGGTTGGAGAAATCATTCCTTGGTATCTGTATGCAGCACAGAGACATGGCATACGTTCTGTTGCTTGTTTTTACTTCAGTTATTTCTTTTCCCTGATTTGTGTGAGTGAGGTCTTGCCTGCACTCTTCTTCTCCAGACTGGTGTAGTAAGAGCTCCCCCTCCTGTCTCCAGCCTCTGGATCCAGGGGCTGGGACAGAGAGGGATGGAGATAGAGAGATTAGGGCCTGGAGATGGAGGAGAATTCAGCAGCAGCAACCTCGGCACTGAGTTTTGGGGCGAAAGGCAGTTCTTCGGGTAGCACAAAGGCTCAGTCCGTGGGACCTTGCCCTGCTCCGAGCTGATGGCACTTTAGGGACCCTTAGTTCTGCTTGAGGCTCACCCGCTCCCTCGGGGACCCCAGGAGCTCCGGGGCAGGTGAGCTGCGGGGCAGAGAGGAGCCGGTGCCCGAGCCGCCGGGCTGGGCCGCGGGTGCTGCAGCGGGGATGGTGGCGGTGAGGAAGCGGTGTCCGGACCCGGGCAGAGCACCTGGAGGCAGGCGGGGACACGGGGGCCCGGTCCACGCTGTCGGGAGCAGGCTGGAAGTCGCAGACAAAGAGCGGGGGCCGGAGCCGAGCGGGCACCGGGGCCTGGAGGGGGCGGCCCGGGGGCGGGGACGCGGCGGGGGCGGCGGCCAAAGGCACCGGGGAGCCGAGCCCGGGAGCGGGGCAGCGGGGGGAGCTCCGGCTGAGCTGCCCGGGAACAAAAGGTTCCTGCTACCCGCCCAGAGAGCCCTGGCCTGGGGCTGCTCAGCACCATGTCCCGCGGGGAGCCCGGCTGTGCCTGGGGGGTCCTGCTGACCCTCTGCAGCCTGAGCGCAGCCCAGCCCCGAGAGAGGCAGTAAGTACCGGCAGGAGGTCGGGGAACCTCACCGGGAATGGGGGGAAAGGAGGGAGGGGGATGAGGGAACGAAGCCCTCTGCTCTGCGAGAGGCTCCGGGGGTCTCTGCACAAAGGCTGTGAGGTCCCCGGGAGGCGAGCTGCGGCGGGTCCCCGGCCAGCGGCACGTCTGGACTCGCCGGTGCTTAAGTGCATAGCAGAGGGAAAGGGGGAGGGAAAAAAAAAAAAAAAAAAAAAAAAAAAAGAAGAAAGCCTCCTTAGAAATACCTGCCTCTAGCTCCTCCAGCCAGCGGCTGCAAAGCTTTTATCTGCGAACAATTATTTAAGGAATCTGGGGTGTTGAGCAGAGGCTGCTGTTGTGCTCGGGATGGTTGAAAGTAACGCTGGTTGCTCCCGGAGAGCATGTGAAAGCATTCTTGTGGGGAAAATCCTCCAGGGAGGAACATTTCACAGCGGGGAAAGTACTCTGGCTTTTAGAAATTGAATCCACAGCTTGTTTCAGTGTGTTTAGGTTAACTTTGATTAAGGTTTGTTTTGTTCTTTATCCCTAGATTACTGTAGCCCATCAACATCATGAATAGATGCATTAAATGAGTGCTGTGGAGAACTTATTTTCACTTGCTTACTAGAAAATATTTCAGGTCCTGCCAAGTTTTGGTATAACCTGACAGAGCTGTTAGTCAAATGTGCTTAATGGATCTGTCCAGTCGCTGTCAAATTAACTGTTTAGTTGCCAAGTTAAACATTTGAATATTAAAATGGTCATTTATTAAGTGATTTAAATAGCTGTATCAAGGGACTGATACTTCAGAAAGTGTTGCAGCATTTCAGAACAATGTGAGTACATGTGCTTCACATATGGCACTCTAGTGCTGTGCTTATGTGACAGTTTGAATCATTCTGGATGCAGATGGTACTTTATCAGCTATGTCTCCCTTACCAAGAATTTGCAGGCTACTAACTTTTTATTGTTATTTATTATTGTTCTGATGAATTTTCAAACCTGGCAACCATAAGGTTTTGAATCTGCAAGTATCCCATGCAATTTAACTCGAATGCCACAGATCTCAGCTTCCTTTGGGGGTAATGGGATCTCCATGGCAACAAGGCCTGCTGAGAGAGAAACGTGGTTTTGGAATTTGATAAAAGATGACTTGGGGGCTGTAAAACACCCTCATCCTCATCCCAAAGTGGCAATTAATCATGAGCTGAAGCAACCTCATGGAACTGTAGAAAGGCATGGGCTGAGAAATTTGGCTTCAAGAGTCATCTGAGGAATTGCCTTGTTAAAAAAAATAAAAAATAAAAAATCCTTTTGGGTAGAAAGAAACCCCAGAAAGGTGTGTCCCGAAGAGACTATATGTTGCTTCCAGCCCAATGCATCAAAGAAGTCAGAGTCTGTAATGCTTTTAGTTGACATGTTCATGGCACAGTGCCATTCAGCACAGAGGAGTGGCACAGATTCCATTCAGAAACACAAGGATTGTAGTATGTATGGGAGGTCGTCTCAGGTGGCTCTCACTGTGTGTGTGCCTGCTGCTAAAATAATTCCTTTTTGCTGGGAATTCCTTTTTAAGCTTGCAGGATATAGCTCTTTCAACAAAAAACAACCTGAGAATTTGAACCTAACCTTGGTAACTGCAGTTTCTGTCCAGCTTCTCTATCCATTGGAAGTTTGGATGTGTTGCACCAAGCTGAACTGTGAAAGCAGAGCCATGAAAAACAACTGAGGCAAAAATGTCAGAAGCATCTAAACTGCTTCAAAAACAAAGTATCATCTACAAAACTCTACTGGAGGTTCAGGTACCTCCTTATTATTTCATGGACTTCAGACTAATAGCGAGTTGTATATTTAGGTTTATATATATGAATATTTTTCAATCTATAGGCAATAAACATTCATATCACTGACTGTTTAAATCCTAAGGATTTGTTAGCCACATAGGCTCTGTTTCTGTGGGTATTCTCTCTTCATTTGGTGTATAGGGGATACAGATCTAGAATGCTGTTGGTCACAAATGTCACCCTACAGGGGTAAATTCAGGGAACCTTTGTTACAGAGTGGTCTGTTCTTTTCCCTTTGGTATACATAAAGTGGCTTACAAATACAGACCACACTCTTGTTGCAGTTCTTGACCTCCCACCTCCAATTCTTTTCTTCAGGGGTTATTTGATTGCAGCACCTTCTGTTTTCCGATCTGGTGTTGAGGAATCTATAAGTGTAACCATCTTTAACTCTGTCAAGGAGACAACAGTCCAGATTCAGTTAGTAGTCAAAGGAGAAACTGTGTCACGAGGCCATGGAACAGTTCTGGGTAAGTTCTGGTAATTCTTGAGAACTGGTTTAGAAGCTGAGGTGCTGTGGGAACATGTGAGGCTCTCTTGGAGAATTGCTTTAGATGAGAATGGAACTGGAACCAAACCAGAGTGCTGGAAATGTGGTGTCCCTGTCTTCAGGACTAAATGTTGCTGAGAGAGGTGGTAATAGATGTGCAGCTGGATAAGTCTTTGAAATCCCAGGCAGATAGCTCAGACCTGTGTGTAAAGACAGAAAGCGTTTTGGTTGTGTCCAACTTAATACAGAATGAATTTACATTAAAATGAAGTCCAGTAGCACTGCTCCACTGCTGGTAGTAGTGGTGTAAGCTGTAATGTAGACAAGGCTCAGGCAATCAGGCTCCTTAGCGTCGTGTTTTAACCCTTCTGTTTGTAAAAACTGAGAGTTATATAAAAGCCATTGCCTTTCTTGGAACAGATTGTCTCTGGTTTTATCCTCCCCTTGTCTTTGAAATTGGCTGACAATTGCTAAGTAATTCAAAGGAAGTGATGCTTACACATGTGGACAACATATGCTAAAGAGATATCTTAGGTATGGCTGTATCCAGCAATCAAAATAGATTCTATGAGCATTCGTTTTCAGAATTATTCAAGTCCCAAAAGAGGCCAGGTCCTTTCTACAGCAAAATAGTTCTGGAAGTAAAGGATGTCCTATGATGGAACCTCAGCCTTGGTGGTAACCTCCAACCATGGAGTGCTTTGCTGTTTGCCCTGGGAAAAAATGTAAATAAATATGTATTGAATTTATTTTTGAAACCTTCACCAGGTCCCACTTGCTTTGCAGATTCTTTTATCCAGTGTAGGAAAACTACTTCAGGAGAAATCATAAGGAAGGGTATTGCTGTTGGCAGTTCTGTGACATGGGCTCTCCTTTCATGCCACTGCAAATGTCTAAAACATTAGTACTGTAGACTGGGGAGAATAACTCTCTCTCTCTCTCTCTCATTTTAGATAAAGGAACAATTAAACTGAAGGTAAGTGTTACTTATTTTAAGATGTTTTGGTGAAAACATGAAACATTTGCCTTCCACCATATGCTTTATTTGAAGTCTAACTCACTGTTGAGTAAAGTTTGCAGTGAAAGTCTGCATTTTTTTCCCACTCAAATCATGACCTATTATCATAATGTTTCTGTATTATTAGATTTTTTTTTTGCTTTGTAATTTTTAATTTGTCATTGTCAACCAGTTGCCCAGAGAAATGAAAGGCTTTTTTCAATGTGCAAGCATGCATGTTCTGGTTTTGTGGTATTGGTGTGCTTGGTTTTTTTCCCCTCTGTTAGTTAGAGTTCTGTCTTCTAGAGCATGCTTTGTTTCCCCATGTAACACACCTTCTCTAGTGAAAGCTGCATATGTAGATCAAATACCACTTTGCTTGAGTAGTAAAGAGAGGGAAGAAGAGAATTTCCTGATGTGTTTTTAGCATGACTTTTCTTTCTTTGAAGTTTCTACGTTGTAAAAGATTTAGTATGGTCTTCATATTCTTTTTATTACTATCTCATGGCTACACCAAAATGCAGCAGGTGGCTGCTCTTTGCTCTCTTCAGTGTCGGATATATTTTCCAGAAAGCTCAAAGGCTTTTCTGCATCTTCATCACCTCCTGGTCTGTTTCCAGGTGCCTTCAGGACTCCGTGGACAAGCACATCTGAAAGTCTGGGGCAACAGGCACCTAGCAGAGGAAGGCTTCATTTTTCACAACTATACCACAGTAACCATTGATAGCAAAGGATCGTCAGTGTTTATCCAGACTGATAAACCTGTCTATAAACCCAAGCAGAAAGGTAAAGTGACCTTGGAGAACTTGCCAGATGCTAGGGCTGCTTTCAAACAAAGCTTTTTTATTTTCAAAAGTAGATTCTAGGATGAGAAAACTCTGTTCAGTGTCAGCTGTGATGACCAATACATTTCCTCTTTTTTCCTTTTTCAGTGCTGATAAACCTCTTTATGGTGACTTCTGACTTGAGGCCAGTCAATGACAGGGTAAAGAAAACTCTTTTAGTTCATATTTTGAAGTATAAGTAATACTTGGCACCCTGTATTTTATTCTAATATACGTGTCTGCAGAAATACAATAGGATTTTGTAGTCATCTTAGGTATATCTTGTGATTGCTTGTTGTTATTTATAATGTAGTTTTTTTCATTTGGTCACATTACTGCTGAATAAGAATCTACACTTTTGCAGTGCTAGCAAATGCAGGGTAACTATGCCAAAGCAGTTAGAAGAATTTTTCAGAGACCTTCACTCTGATTAGATAATGTATATATGTTTCTCAGGCTACTCAGCAGTTCAGCACAAGAAGCAGAAAAATAGCTTTGGTTCATAAAGCCTTTAACCTTTCTTTTTTTTTTTTTTTCCTTTCAGATTGAAGCTTATGTGGTGGTGAGTATCTGTCTGCCAGTCATCTTGCATGTGCTCTGTAGAGGCACAAGGTTCTTGTAGCTGTAAGAGGAACAAATCACACCTCTGTACCTGTTCAAATCCATTATGCTCATTCCCAACTGTAACCTATGTTATTATCTCTACCCCTGTGTCTTTAACTGATCTTTGTGTCTTGCTTTTTTGTTATCACCAACAAATATCTGTTTTCCAGTTGCAGAAATCCATTCCCATTTTTCAGCCTGGGAAGAATTGGCTAATTTCACTGGGGTTTATAAATGTGACAGTCCCACTCAATTTCTCCCTTCTTTTCAATGCAGACACACTCCTATCCTTCATCTGCCTGGGCTGATATAGCAGGGACAATCACATCTCTGCACCCAAACATTATGATAGTGGACAATAGAAATTCATGGCAAGGAAAGGGTGCTCCTGTCTTCTTCCTTATGAGGTGAATGAGAGGTTCCTTCTGTGTCTAGTCTTTTTTTTCTCTTTTCTTTTTTTCTCTTTTCTTTTTTTCTCTTTTCTTTTTTTCTCTTTTCTTTTTTTCTCTTTTCTTTTTTCCTCTTTTCTTTTTTCCTCTTTTCTTTTTTTCTCTTTTCTTTTTTTCTCTTTTCTTTTTTTCTCTTTTCTTTTTTTCTCTTTTCTTTTTTTCTCTTTTCTTTTTTTCTCTTTTCTTTTTTTCTCTTTTCTTTTTTTTTTTTTTTTCTTTTTTTCTTTTAGACCATGCATTTTCTTTTGCTGTCAGCAAGCAGAAGAATTCTCCCTCTTTTCTTGTTTGCATTCAGTCACAGATTTGATGCTGACAAAACCAGCAGGACTAATTTCATCTGACTTTGTCAGCTAAAAATTGCCCTGATAGTTGTACAGCTCCCTCTGGGGATAGAAAGGAAGGGTCTTCAGAAGCCAGTCATCCCCTCCAAAACCAGAGTCTTAAGAGAGGTGGAAGATGTGCCCCTTGACAGTGCTTGTCTGCACTGCCTATAGAAGCAGTGTCCTTAAATGAGTACTAAATTATAGAAAGGAAATTCACCCCTGGTAAAGTATCTTCAGAAAAGTTTCAAGTGATGTTAGTTTCATTGGAGCTGTTAGTGAGGTGTGTGTGTATGTGTTACAAAATGAAGTTCTTTGTTGCAAACTGTGCTAAATATTTTAGTGATACTCATTTTCACTGTGATGTTTCTCATTTTTAAACCACTGTACAGGATCCTCGGGGGTCTCGTATGATAGAGTGGAGCAATTTGAAGCCATTTTGTTGTGGTAAGTTTCAGATTATTTTATCTCAATGTATTGCTAATTTGCTTCTGCTTATACTGAGTTGTGCTCCATAAGCCTTGATGAGGGCTGATGAGTGTCACAGTGTTGAGAGTGTGCTGTTTCCTTCTTCAGGTATTGTAAATATGACTTTTCCTTTGTCTGATCAGCCAGTGTTTGGTGAATGGCTCATCTTTGCTGAGATGCAGGGGCACACATACAACAAATCCTTTGAAGTTCAGAAATATGGTGAGTTGTATCCAAATCAGCTCAGTCTCTACCCCCAAGTGCATTTGGAAGAACACAGTATTGTGAACATTAAGAGCAGTTTTTAATTGAAGTGGAGCACCTGAGAAATAATGCATTTAAAATGTCATGAAGAAAAATTCTTCAGAAACTGTTGCTAATCATAGACACTCATTAAAGTCACCTTGCCAAGGTTTTTCTTGGTTTGCCACTTTTATTGATTCTCCGATGCGTGCTATTCTGCCTAATGTTAGCTACACTGTCCTTATCTGACCCTGAGCAGTGATCTTGTCACTGCTGGGTGTTTGCTATATTGGAACAATAAGACCTCCTTGAAAAGATGTTTGGTTTCTTTTCATTGTAGTATTACCAAAGTTTGAGCTGCTGATTGACCCCCCTCCCTACATTCGCGACCTTTCAATGTGTGAAAAAGGAACTGTCCATGCCAGGTAGGAACATGTCCCAAATTAAGTTTCATTACTGTGGTACAGCCAGGGGATGGTGCAGTCCATGGAGCTTGGATCTCACCTATGGCAGACTTTTCAGATGATTTCTGGTCACCTTGAGATGTTTCCTGTGTAAGAGCCTTCATAAAACATTAATAATAACATGCTGGAAAACAGGTTTTTTTGTTTGTTTTTGTGGTACTCCCCTTGATATAATCAGGCAGATAACAATCTGGAACTTATTAATTATCTTCTTTCCATTTCAGATACACATTTGGCAAACCAGTGACAGGGAAGTTAATTGTCAACATGACAATAAATGGTGTAGGGTACTACAGGCATGAAGTGGGACACCCTGTCCTCAAAACCACCCAGGTGAGGGAGACCACTGAGTCATCTGTGGTGAAATGCTTGATCTGTAGTCTCTGAAGTTAATGGCACAGTTCTAGTTTATACTACTGGTGGGAGGTCAGAAAATAAATTAATAAATAGGATAATTGTGTCCAGCTTAATAAAAGTTTTTAGAGCATATGAGGCTGAGGGAAAAATTGAGAATGAGAGACTCTGACAGAGTTAGCCCAGACTATGGATATGGGAGGAAACTGAAACCTGATTTCTTTACTTCCTTCATCCACTCCTCAGCTAATGCCCTCCACTCCACATCCTTTAAAAATACTCCTACAAACTCCTATCAAGTGCCTGCACTTTAAGTTTGGTTTCTAGCCCCCTTTTTGAATGTGAATGTAAACTTGTGTTTCCATTCCTCAACACACTTTGTAGATTGATGGCTCTGCAACTTTTGATGTGTGTGTGAAAGACATGATGCCAGCTGATGTGCCAGAACATTTTCGAGGCACAGTCAATATCTGGGCCACTGTGATCAGCTCTGATGGGAGCAAGCAGGTTACATTTGATGATTCAGCTCCTGTTCAGAAACAGCTGATTGATATCAAGTACTCCAAGGATACCAGAAAACAGTTCAAACCTGGGCTGCCTTACAAAGGAAAGGTAAGATTTAAAGTAGAGATGCTGACAAGTGGCTTGGATAAGATCGTGCTGACCATATCCCAGGATGTTGCACCATGTTCTGGGGTGTTGTCATGGTTTAACACTAGCCCGGCAATTAAACCGAATAACAGATGCTCTCTATTAATCTCCCTCTCCTCCTTTCCCCACCTGCTGTTTCTGCTGTTTGCTGGAATTGCCTGTAATGAAAATCCCCTTGGTCTGTACATAAATGCTGTGTAGGTAGAAGTCACTTACCCTGATGGAAGTCCAGCTGACAGAGTCACCATCCGGATTAAAGCTGAACTCACACCAAAGGACAACGTTTATACAAGTGAACTGGTATCCAGAAATGGTCTGGTGGAGTTTGAAATCCCCTCCATCCCTACAGCTGCCCAATATGTCTGGCTGGAGGTGGGTGAAAGCTCTTTATAGGATTAGCAGGCTTTATTGTAACTAATCTTGTCAAACCTGCACTTCATAAGTCAGTGTCACAAACAGGAAATCAGTGTCTTTTAGCTTCAACTTCTAGATTCAAATGCACCAAACACTTGTTTTATTTCTTGCTGCCACTAGAACTGATGTTGGTAACCATCACAAAAAGATGTTTCTCCAAATCCAGCTTAACAGAGTAACAAGTGGCCACTATTTGGAAATATATATTTCTACAAAGCAAAGTACTGTTGCTTTGTAAAGATGGCAAGAGGCAAACAGCTGGAAATATAAAATGGGAGATGGGAATACAAGGGCAGAAAAGAGTACAGATTAGGCTTTCTGTGCATACATAACATTCAGGTGTAACTTTTATTAAGACCAAAGTGACGGCGATTGATGGGAAACCATCTGGGGATCAATATCTGCCAAGCTACTTGTCCATCAGCAGCTGGTACTCACCCAGCAAGTGTCACATCCAGCTCCAGGCACCAGACAAACCTCTCCAGGTATGTTGGCTTCATATTCCTTCATGGCAACAACTACATGTCTTCTTTCAAAGTACTTTGTTCTAATTAAATATTTCTCTCCTTTTCTGTTTCTGGAATCCTGGAATGTTTATTGTTTCCACTACAAAGGTTGAGGTAGCTGCACTTCAGCCACCAAATTGTTAAGTGTAGGCTGCAAAAATTGAAAACAAAATGCCTTTGGTGCTTTGCACAGCATCTTATTCTGCTTCTTATGCTGGGGACAGGAGACAATGTAGATATAGGCACATTTCATATTAGATTGTTCTGTACACCTCCAGTGACATTCACATACAAATTGTTTGGTGGAAATTACAGGCTTTAGTGCAGGGCAACAAATGCGGAAATATTGGAAGTGAAGTCAGTGGGAGTAGCTTAGTTACTAAAGATCCAAATTAGGGCTATGTAGTCTCACTAGAACTTCCAATTTAAAGCTCAGGTAGATCTCTTTGGTCATCTGTTTATCAAACTATGGACACTTCTAATCTTTTCTGGTTTTTAAGCCTCTCTAAAAATGTCATAATTCCATATAAAAGTTATTGTGATCTTTCTGCTAAAGGAAAGATCTGCTTTAACCATGATACCTGTTGCATATTGTTTTACTGAGAGTTGCTTAAGGTTTGTTCTCTACCCATGAAGGTGCTTCAAGGGCCTGCATATTGCATTGTGGAAAAAAAAGTGTGGGTTTTGGCAATATACACACTTAGATTTCTATTATCAGCAAATCATTGGGTTGGTTCCACACTCTTTGTATCCAAATAAGAGCATTTTTTAAATCATTGCATTTCGTGGTAGTTTAATGGCTAATTAATCTTTTACAAGTTTCCTGAGTTATGGAAAGGGGATTATACACTGCTAATCTGAACACATTGTTCTTATTATAACCTGATTAGAACTAATTCTTCTGTGGGAAAGCTAGGAGTTGGATGACCAACTGATGTGGGAACTGTTTCCCTCCTTTGCCAGCTCTTACTGGGTGTTCCAATTAGCTACATTCAGTTTTTAATGAATTGTTTCATCATTTGCACTGGGAAATTCTTAATACTTCAAATATTTAATGTCACGAGGCACTTCTTGGACTCTGGCATTCCTGCTGTATTTAACCATTGGTAGCTCCTTGTATTCAAGTCCTGGCCTTTTTGGTTTGTACTATGTGGACACTCTGGAAAGGTAACACTGTTGGTACTGAGGAAAGGCTTTTAAAAAAATTTCACTGGAATTTAACATTGCTGTTCAGCCTTAAGAGTCTTGGTTGGGCATTGCTGTGCTTTAAAAGGCAGGAGGGTCAGGAGTGGAAGTTGTTGATGACTGCTACAAGTATTAGCTGCCTCTCATGTCCTAGAAGCAAGAAGCTTGCTGCTGCTCCACAGAATGCTTTTTACTCAGCCAGACATCACCCAGTCCTAATCCCATGGCTGAGCAGTGATGTTTGGGGGATTTTGTCTCCAAGATATTTAGTACTCAGGGAGGACCTCTGGGTATAGGACTTCAGTGCACAAAAAGTGCAGGAGGCTAGTGTGCTGCTCTGAAGCCTGTTGCAGGCATCAGATGAGTTTACCCAGGAAAAAAAAAAAAAGCTCTCCTCTCATTTATTTGTGTGTTTGACAGCTCTTTGAGTGCCAGACTTGGAAATTAATATCAAGGCTTGTGTAATTTGAAAGCACTTTCCCTCAGATCTATTCCCAGCAATTTCATGCCATGTTGGTTATGTTTGAATCAGAATTTGCCATATAAAAGTAATCGCCATGTATAATCTCAATTAAACTGCAAAGACTATCAAAAGCACATCTCTGCCTAACCCCAACCCATCTCCTTTCTCTTTTGGGATGGACTACTGAAGGGGTGTCTAAAATTCAAACAATTCTGACAGCTGCTCTGTGCCAAAAGGCTTAACTTTCAGAATTCCAGAGATTCCTTTATTGTTTGCATTAATGCATACAACCCCCCAGCCCATTCTCCTGTTAGAGTTGCAGGGAGCGAAGAGCTGAACACAGGCCCCTTGTTATTGTGAAGGAAGTCCCTGAGAACAGTGCTCATGCAACATGCTTCCCAGTGCATACATTACTTAGGAGAGGGGTCACATCTCTTCTGGACTGAAACCCAAAGAGATTTCTGGGCTTGATAAATAAAAAGCATGCCTTGTTAGCAGAACACATCTTTTGCTTTCCCATCTCTGGGTGCAGGTGGGAGAGGAGGCTTGGATTGCAGTGAAGTCCACGTGTCCTTGCAACTTCACTCTGCATTATGAAGTGGCGTCGCGAGGCAACATTGTCCTTTCAGGGCTGCAACCCAGTAATGTCACCCAGCAGAGGAGCAAAAGAGCCACCTTGCCCTTTGAGAAGAACATTGATATCACACGCTTCCCAGAAACAGGTAGCTAGCACCAGAAGTGCAAACTTGCCCCTTTTTTCAGAGCAAAACCACCTTTCTGCAAACCTATGTATCTTCCTTTCTGAAACCAGATGCTCCTCAAAGGGCACAGAATAATTTTGTACAAAAAAAAAATATTTATATCCATTGCACACACAGTCATCTAGAACAAAGATAAATTTCTCCAAGAGGGATAACTCCATTAAGGAGACTTCAGTCTTTCTTAATATGCTTGGCTTGGTATGAGCTGAGTGGTAGGGGTGTCTATGATGGGGCTGTGGGGGAATTTCCAAAGCTTAGAATAGGAAGAGAATGTCAGCTGAACTGCTAGCTTGAATCAAGCTGAAGGAGAAGTTCTGTGCCTTACAGCATTTCCATGGGGCAGGAAGAGAGTGATTTTGATAAATAAGACTGTCTTGTTTACAATTTCCTTTCTAGCACCTACCAGCACCCCTGCAGCAGAAGTTGAAGTCTGTGTGACATTCCTCCGGTTGTCAGTCAGCCCCAGCATGGCTCCCCTGGGCCGTCTGCTGGTCTATTACATCAGGGAGAATGGAGAGGGGGTCACAGACAGCCTGCAGTTCACTGTGAAACCCTCCTTTGAAAATCAGGTATTGGCAGTGCAGCCAGTGGAGAGGAGGGGGTGGAAGTTTGTTACTCTTTGTAGTCTTGTCAGCTGGTTACGAGTCAAGATAATGGGATTTAATGTTAATTCCTAGCTTGCAGTGACTCTCTCAGCAAATGAGACCAGGCCTGGTGATGTTGTGAACATAAAGGTCAGAGCGGCAAAATCAAGCTGTGTCTGTGTTGCCACTGTGGATAAGAGTGTCTATTTGCTGAAGACAGGTTTTCAGCTGACAGCTGCTCAGGTAAAAGAAAGCTTAAGGCATTGATGTCTTTTTCTTTATATTGCTGTCTGCACTTTACCTTTTGTAAGGAGGCTTTATACCTATGGCCTCTTCCCTTTCCTTTCAGGTTTTTCAAGAGCTTGCAGAGTATGATGTATCTGATGCTTTTGGAGCTCCAAAGGAAGAAGGGCACTTCTGGTGGCCAGGCATGTCCTCACGTAGACGCCGCAGATCTTCTGTCTTTCCCTGGCACTGGGACATCACCAAGGACGCTCGCTTCGCATTTACAGTAGGCAGAATCAGCCTCACTTCTCTGTGGAGTGTCTTTTCTACTTTCATGTTTGCAGGATAATTTTCAGCCCCATGGCCTGTTTATTTTTTCCACATCAGAGCTATTTCTCCAGGGGGTAGGCTGAAAAGTAATTTCTGGGAACAGAGGGTATGCTGTTGCAGCAGAGATGTTGAAGAAACATGCTTTGACTTTGGTCAATCTTTATGAGAGGGTCAAGTATCCTGTTGGGTGAAGGAATTCATGCTGATGCTCTGGAGAATCAGACAGGGCACCAGAAGGTTCCTCCTGGCATGGGTGAGTGGGCAGATTTTTTTCTGCAGTTACTTTGACAGGGAAGGAAGGTGGAACAGTTCTGCTAAGTTCTGTGGTCATCTCTGTGAAAGAACCTCTGTCTCTTCATTCTTTGTCCTTTCTGCAATTTTAGCTAAATTGCTCTATTGTATTGGTTGAAAACCCATAGGCTTTGACATATTCCCCCACTGCCTCAATGTCTTCATCATAATCTCTAAACCCTTGTTACTATCAGCTGCTGCAGGAGTCACTGCTTGTGTCCAGGGAAGAAAAAAAAATACCTGCTTTATAATAATTGGATGTGTATATAAAGAGAACAAAGCTCATACCCCCTTTGGTGTCTGGGAACTGCTGTCTCTTATGAATAAGTGCATTCAGGGGACAGAGCTGGCAGACAGCTTGCTTATGAATTCTGTATTTTTACTGTGAAATTCTGTGGACAGTTTCCATTTTGTTTGGCATTCCTGGTAGTGCAGAATTGGTGATGTCTGATGTGAGAGCTACCAGCTAACTGCAGCAGAACACACTGGAAAGTTTTAGCAAGGGTAAAAAGCTGCAATGTAATATTCTAGGGGAAAAATATGTGTAATACATTTTCACCTGTAGCTCCCTGTCAGTTCCACACACCCAATAGTTAGATACTGGTTTAAATGCAGTTTCCAAGCAAATGAGGTGCTCATTAAAATCTGCTTATAAAAGGCCTACATATTTTCAAATTAAGTCATTTTTATATCAAGTTTTTAAAAATCCTCAAATGGCAATTTAAATCTACCTCTTAAAAGCTAGAATAGGGCTGGGGGATTCTATCCGGAGAAGTTTTTATTGGTACGTGTTTAATTCTTTTCTTTTTTTTTTTTTTTTTTTTTTTTTTTTTTTTTTTTTTTTTTTTTTCTTTTTTGTTTTGTGGTCTTGATTTTTATTGTCTAGGAAACTGGCTTGGTTGTAATGACTGATATAGTCAGCTTAAACCACAGGCAGAATGGAGGAATGTACACAGATGAGGCTGTCCCAGCCTTTCAGCCACATACTGGGACATTGGTGGCTACAATGCATTCTAAAATAGCACCAAGGTAACATTTTTGTGTAATGCATATTTATCTGTGATGCTCTTAACTATTAACTTTTTTAATATTCTTACCTGTTTTCCACCTTTGTGCCCCAGGAAATCGTTTGGTTTAGAGGAGGGTAGTGGTAGGGAAAATCTTCCGTTGTATTGATAACAAAAATTACAATTAAATCATAACTAAGTATGGTCGTGGTAGCTTCTGTTAGTAAGGCCATATAATGATATCACAGGAAGTCCCATGCTCTATATGCTTTCTCTGATCTCTTTTGTTGAAAGAATTTGGATGATAAAACCTTTTTTTAGATTATATTTTTTATAATATATATTTGAGCTGCTTTCAGGTGATAACACTCGTGTATCAGCTGCTATTCAAACTGTCTTACTAAAAGAATTTATTGACAAGGACTTATTTCTTGTTCTAGCAGAGCAGAGAAAAGAAAAAGAACTTTCTTTCCTGAGACATGGATTTGGCACTGCCTCAATGTCAGGTATTGACAGGGAATTCTTTTAATTATATCTAGTGGATATCTTCAACTGAAGAAAACAAAGGTCTTTAAACCTACTGGAGTTACACTGGCATTTTCTGATATTTGTTGTTGCTGTTTTTAATTGCTGCTTTCATCAAAAAACTTTCTTTGTGACTTTTTATCAGGTTTTGAGCATATTCACCTACTTTCAGGCTGAACCTGTCAATTGTGACTCCATTGCAATTAATAAGCAGATAGATAACTAATTTCTCCCAGAAACAGTACATCTAGCATAATTTGAAGCAATTATTAAAAGGCTTCTCCAGGTTTGCAAGTAAACTTCATTACCAGTAAATGCTTATAAATTAAATTTGACAGGAACTTGCAGCAAGTGTATTCAAATCTGTTCAATTGAGCATGAAATATGCTTTGTAGAAATACACAAAGAATTCCAAAAGTGCCCATTTAGGCCTCAGCAAGCTGGGGCAGTTAATTATAACTGGGAGAGCATGTAATAGAAAGCTGCAGATTGCATTTTCTCCACTTCATTTAATTAGAAACAACTGAGTTGAGCATTCCTTGATTTCCACTCTCTTGAACAGAAAGAATTTTTTTCTTTTTTTTTTTTTTCTTTTTAGTTTATAATTATACCATACAACACACACGCACATAGCCTGAAAAAAGAGAAAAAAAGAAAAAAAAAAAGAAACAAAGGCCTAATGTCAACTTCCCAAACCAATTCTAAAAATTCCTAGAGCCTGGCTGGAGGGTCTAATGGCTGGAAATATGTGTGTACTTTGGCCCCCGGCCCAGAAGAGTAAGTGCCCTCATGTGTGAAAATAATGTTAATGCTGGTTATGGGCTGAAATCCCAGTGGAAAGAACATCAGCTGCAACAAATTGTCCAGTTAAACAGACTGGAATGCTGCCAGCTTTGGAGCTAGGACACCCTTCTGCTTACTTTTCAAGGCTGAGAGTTATGGCAGGTACCAGCTACTTAACTCCAGTGAGCATGAAGACCTAAATATTGAGCAACCAGAGTGCTTTAGGTTAAAATACCTTGGTGCTGTCAAGCCAAGTTCATTTCCAGGTTCTTCACTCTGCAGTTTGAACTGGGGAACCGCATTCATTGCCCAGAGTGCTTGGACACTGATCTAACCTAGCATGCACAGGCATGATGTCTAGTTTTGATATCAAACTATTTGTATTAATCCTTTCCTCTCTGTAACATAAATTCACAGACCAGTACCTGAAATGCTGCCCAGATGGTGACAGTTACAATAGTTTGGGCTTGTGGAAAATTGCAAGCAATTGATTTAGATGATGAAAGTAAAGGTAATTCATTGGTGCCTAAAAAGTGGAGTTGAAAAGCAGTGAAAGCTCCATTCTTCAGTTATTCCTGGAACCGGGAAGTACTGCAGTGTTGACAGACAGTGTGTTATGCTGTAGACTCTCAGAGCTTGTTCTAAAGGTCTTTCTCGTTTTGCATGCCAACTAAGATTCACGTTGCTCTCAAAAGATTACAAAGCTAGCAGCGTGTGCATGAAGCTCTAGGGAATAAATAAGAACCTGAGAAAAAACAACCTTATGGTGTACTCATAACTGCACCAATCATCCTGCCTGTTGAGCCATGAAAATAGCTTTTGTTCTTGCTTTAGAGGAAATGTTTGCTGTTCCAGGCAAGGCCAAAGCTTCTTTGCAGGAGGGAAACAGCAAAGTCTGCAGAACAAAATTGAATTTCTAATATTATAAAGCTGTGGATAAGGATAGCAGGTTTATGATAGCCTGTTGTCGTATGCACTGTAAACCTAAATACCTAGAATATAAATTTGATTTTTACTATTTAGCTTCAATCCTCACTGGAAGAAAAGGATGGTTTTAGAAATTTTCTGAGTCTGGCATTCCAAAAAGCAACCAAACTGCTTCTGAATGAAAGTATGCTCCCCTGGACAAGCGGTTGCTGAACTGGGTTTCTGGAAAATTTCTCATTTGCCCTTATGTTCAAGCAGATTGCAATGTGGCTATGTATATAAGGACAATAGGCTTCAATAAAAAATACTTTTATTTCACTAGCTGTTAAATCAATTATTGCTGGACTGTTCTTATTCAGCTGACCTCAGTTCTGTCTGCTTTAGCTTCATTCAAAAGCATTGCATTAATCTGATCAGCCCAAATCATTCCCTCTTCTCTTTGGCAGCAATACATCAGGAGAAGCACAGCTGCAGGTGGCAGTGCCAGACTCCATCACCACCTGGATAACTGAAGCTGTGGGTCTGTCTGAAGAGAAGGGTTTGGGCATTGCCACTCAAACAGAACTGAAGACTTTCAAGCCTTTCTTCATTGATTTCACCTTGCCATACCATGTCATCCGAGGAGAACAAACCAAAATCCCCCTGACTGTCTACAACTACCTAGCTGTCTGTGTAGAGGTAACCACCTTCTTTCTTCCTCTTGCTAAGTAATTAAATTCTGTTTTATCATTGGTTTCCTCAGTGATCTACTAGTTATAGTAGATAGGGAGTAGGGATAAAATAGTTAGAAGATCAGCAGAAATGCTTTGAACAAGATAAAAATACTTTTCAATAGGAATAAATGTCATTATTTATTTTTAGCTTGAAACAACCAACTGTAGGAGTCTCAATTGTCTCACAACACCTCAGAGATGCAAATAGTGAAAAATATTGGAAACTTATGCTGAACCACAGGGAAGAATTCCTTCATAATCAGAAAGCTGCTGAAGCTAGTTTATTTTGAAGGAGTGTCTTATGTTGGAGTTTTAAAAAAAAAATCCTCTCCTTAGATGTTTTTTTCTCAAGCACATTGTCCATCTAGCTCCAAATGTATTACTAGAAGAATTGAACATTTGAAGAGTGAAGAATCTCTGCATGATTTCATGAAGTGTTTTATGGTTTTCCAATTTCTCACATATATCAGTTGGTTTTGCAGCTGAAATTTGACATTCCAAAATTTTCACAGGTCCACGTGAAGATTTCTGTTCCAAAAGGCATAAAGTTTGTTGGGCATCCTGGGAAGCACCATCTGACAAGAAAGAAATGTGTTGCCCCAGGGGAAGCTAAACCCACCTCTGTCGTTTTCTCCTTCAATGAGCTTGGACTGAGCAACATCACTGGTAGTATAGAAATAAAAATAACTTGCTGTTTGAAGGAGTTTTACAAGTGTTTCTTTTTATTCTTTTTTCAGAAGAAAACTCTTCTTCCCCTAGCTTACCCCAAAGGGAAATAATTAATTCCACTTGCTGCCAGCTTAGTTCTTAAATCTCATTTATTACTTAGGAACAGATTCTAGATCTATAATGCACTGCAGAGTCTGTAGGAACAAACTTCAGGACATTCCCTAGTGATGAGTTTTCCAGTTGTGTGATGTGTGATCATGGATGGTTTGGACCTGTTACAATGTCTTCTTGAAAGAGATTAATGGAAAATTTTATATAAGAGAATAACAAATTCTAAATACCCTTCAGATTACAGTGAAATTTTGCGACACTGAAACTGGGGAAATGTTTTTTTGTTGCTCTGTAACTGTCCAAATATTGTAAAATTTTAGATGTGACTGTTCAAATACTTGTGGAATAAAGGTAATGTGAGAGCTGTAATTACAGAACACTTGAGGTGTTGTTAATCAACTTTATCTGATTAGTTTGTATGTTCACTTGAACTCCTGAGATCTCCCTATCACAAAATCTTTTCTTTTTTGTAGCAAAAGCTTTTGCTTATGGTGGAACAAATTGCTGTCAGGATGGGATGCAGACCTTAAAGAATGGCAAGCACTCAGAGGACAATTACATGGACAAAAGGACCCCAGTGGGAGTGGATTATGTATGCAGTAGTGTTATTATTGAGGTAAGAAAACAGGAATTTGTAGTAATTCAGAAAAAAAAAAAAATGGTTGGACAAGACTTGACAGTTTTTAAGTAGCTAATCACATCGTTTTATTCAAGTTGATTTATGGTATGTTTACATGACTTGAAAAAAAAAAGAGTTTTAGCGGTACATATCCAGAAAGGGCCCACTTGGATCTGAGTTCATGCTGGTGAGTCTTCAATACTGCTCAGAAGACAAAACGATAGAAACGTTCAGCTAAGAAATGTGCTGTGATGTGAGACCAGCTGGCAGTGGCTGGAATATCTATAGCTAACAGAGTACAGGGTAAAGGCTTTTCTGGAAAGGGTGTAAAACACTGTACAGCTGCAGAATGTTACTTCTGTGTTTTGTAAGTAAAAATAACTGTTACTGCTAATCCAAGCACTGATTCATTATCCATGGATTTCTGTCTTTATGTAGCCAGAGGGACTGTCCAGAGAATATACCTATAGTGTGTTCTTCTGCCCAAATGGTAAGTTCATGATCTGAAGAAAATATTAAGTTTACTTGATGTAGTTATAAATAGAAACATGGGTTCATCCCATTTAAAAAAAGTTTTAAAAAAAAAGAAATTCTTTGTTTCCATTTGCCTGTGATTGATGAGTTATGGTGCATAGGAGGAACTTTTGAATAAAGAGTCTTTCTTAGTGGGCTGGCTGATTATGAATTTGCTCTAACTGCCCAAGTGATTTCTGGAAATGGCAATTAAATTCCTTGACTTTATGAAACAGTTCCAGTATTCAGCACTGTGGACAGTAACTGTGACTGTAGTATATTTTCAGCTTATGTTTTAAAATTCAATTTGGGAATCAGTATGTCCTTTCTCCCTTAGATTTGGATAGCTCAAAGTTGACTCCAGTAGCTAAACAGAGATGCTTTTGACCATTAGATTAGAACTGAAAAATCGCTTACAGACTTAATAAGAAATCCAACTAAGCAGTTTGAATTGAAACATATTCCTATAAGGAAGTATAAATGGGAAGGAACATCCACATGGTTTTATAGTTGAAGCTGGAACAAAGAATGCATGCTCAGGAAGGGTCCGTTTAAATTTTAATAGTTGGCTATGGCTTATTTTTGAAGTAGGTGAAATAAGCTCTGATTCTCACAACATTCCATTATTTTTCTGACTAGAGAAAATACACATTTCTACACCTAACAAATATGAGTACCAATACATGCAGAAACCTGCCCAGATGACACACTTTGACATTGCTGTGAAAGCACACAACGATGCTCACCTGGCCTTGTCCTCTGGCCCACATGACATGGCAGAGATGACTGAGATTGTTATTGGTGGACACCAAAATACTAAAACGTGGATTTCCATAAGCAAGATGGGTGAGCCAGTGGTCAGCAGGGACACAACTGGGATCCTTTCCTGGGATGAATTCCGCAGCTTCTGGATCAGCTGGAAAAATGGAATTATCCAGGTAGTGAATTTATGAAATGGTCTGGAATTCTCTTGCTTTCTTAAACTGAATTTAAGCACATGTATTGATGTATTTCATTAGGCTTGTTATGGAAGACAAAAGATTTGTTGCTTTTTCTATAGTGTCTTGATCAGGCTGTTTTAATCAGAATATAGCTGCTTGCCATGTGCTGTTCTCAGGACCTCAATCTTCACTGTTTTCAGTGCTTAAGTGTACTGAAAGACTTGGAGGTCAAGCCTGTGGAATTCTCATTAAGCTTCCTTGCGTTGTTTTGTGGGTGGGAAAGGCAAAGGTGTTGGTCCATCTACATTATTCTCTGATGCACAGATAAGTTTCTGGGTCCAAGGACACATGGTGGACTGACTTCCTACATATGGGTTCTTGGAGCTGCATGGGCTTTTCTTCATTTTCAGGTTGGCCATGGTACTCGAGTGCTAAATGAGTCTATTATTGTGGAGTGGAGAGTCCCCAAACAGCTTGAGGTGAAGTACATTGGCTTTTCCACAGGCTGGGGGTCAATGGGAGAGTTTAAAATTTGGAGAAAAGAAGAGACTGATGAAAATCACAATGAAGCATTTACTCTTGGAGTTCCCCACAACATAATTCCAGGATCAGAAAGAGCTACAGCTTCAATAATAGGTATCAATTATGAGGAGGTATTACTAGGTACCAGTTATCAAATATGAAGAGACACTCCAGTTCTTACCAGTATTTGAGTATTACAGACCAGATAAGATAGTCACAGGCACTTACAGAGGAATGTATGGCTTATTTCTGGGACAATATTATTTTTTTGTCACTTGCTTGACCTCTGAGTTGATAGAGTAACTATCTGAGGGCTTTGCAGACTCTTAGGATTCATAGTATTCATTTAATAATTATAGTGACAAATTGTGCTGTGTCGTAAACTAGTAGTCTAAACTGGGGAGTTATAGATAATCAGATTTTGAAAAGCAAAATTTCTTTATTCCAGCAAGAACTCAGAGGGCTGAGATTTAGCATCTGAAGGAGTTCTGATTTATGATACAGTTTATTCTGGCTGTATAGAAATGATTGCATTCAGGTGGGTTTAATCATAGGACATCAGGAGGAAGTAAAGCTTAATTCCTTGATGCTGACCATACCACCTCTTTCTCAAACAGGAGATGTGATGGGCCCTACACTGAACAACTTGGACAATCTGTTGCGACTCCCATTTGGATGTGGGGAGCAGAACATGATCCATTTTGCTCCTAATGTTTTTGTCCTGAAATATCTGCAGAAAACCAAACAACTCAGTCATGAGGTGGAGAGTGAAGCTACTGATTACCTTGTTCAGGGTAACTCAATACTCTTAAAAGCCTTTTCTCCTTCTATAAAGCGTAAGTTAGAAGAGACTTTTACTGGTCCTTTCAAATCAAGAGCACCCCAAGTGATGAGGATTCAGCATTTTTTGTAGGATAATTGCACATGTTAACAGATTTTGACAGCAAGATGTTTTACATCGATATGTAGTCTGTTTTCCCTCAGTAACCTCTAGTTTACATGGTTATTGATTTATATTTTTTTAGCTTTTTTCCTTAGGCAGCTCATTACTATGTTTAAACATTTCAGAAAGCCAAGGAAAATTTAATTTAGTAAAAGTCTGCATATCAAGGTTTTTTGCCTTATTAATAAATTGGCTTTTTAGTCCTTTAGTCACTAAATGTCTCTCTGAACTTTCTCTATTTTAACAGTGTTTTCTTAGTGACAGTATACCTAACATCAAAAGTTACCATCCAAAGCAGTTAACCTAGAGGTATATAACACAGGCTTATTTCTGTCCTATCTCACTGAGCAGTTCAAAATCACTAAGCAGTTCAGGTGTTTGGGAAGAGCAAAAAATTTAATAACAGAGTACAATCCTCAGGACAAGTGATAATTTGGATATCATTAAAAACAAGAATGACCCAAAGGGACAAAGCTTGCTTATGTATGAGTCACACAGTAGTCATGTAATGAAATCAGAGGTGACAGGACTAGGTGGTTCTCCTCTGAAAAGAGAAATATAAAATGTAATACGTAATTTATTCATTGTGTACAGCAGTAAAAGTCCAGTGCTGCTTCCTTTGCCTGGCTATAGTAATTTCATTTGTAATTTTCTGTGCTTGCTGACAAAAGTAAAACAAAGGGAATTTCTCAACAGTCCAAGTCAGTGTTTCCTTTGTAATACCATTTTACTTTGTTTCTTTTTATGAATTTGCAAACCTTCCAGGTTTTTGGCTCCAAACTCTGCCTGCTAATTAACCCTTACTGAAGAAATCCCCCTGAGTTTTAAACTTTTCTGTGTTTTTTGGAGCCCTGCCAAGTGTAAGCTTTAGATGGGAAAGTCTGCTTACTCCAGAAGGCTTTTGTGACTTACCAAGGCAGGAAACTTCATCACTTAGACATCCATAACACAAAGTGCTGATACCCAACAATTCACATGTATTTCCTCATCTTCAGAGGTGGCCTGAGCTAAATTAGTAATTTTTCTACTTTTCCACTAAAAAGAATTTCTACAAGAGCCAGGTGGACAGGTGAAAAGTAGAAAGGGAAAACCTCCTGTGAGTCCAAGCATCCAGAGGAGAGTTTAGAAAATGGGAGATTTCAGAAGAGGACATAAAGACTCTGCCACACTCAGCCTAGCAAGCTAAGAAGAAACACAGGGGCAAGGATCCATAAGTCAACTCAAAATGAATATTTTAGAAGAACAGAGAAAATTATTAGACTGATATAAAAATACAAGTGCTTAATTTCTCCATCTAACACACTGGAAATTATGCTTTTTAAAATTTCTATATGTCTATTTAATATTTAATATTCCCAAATGGAGGAGTTGGAGTCTTACAGATTTTATCCTGAATGGATTTCCAAATAAGCTGTACAGACAGAGCTGGCCCTGTCACTCACAGCAGAAGAAGAGGTTGCCTTGGGCAGCAGAATCCCTTCCACTAATGTCAGATGGTCTGAGTCTTCACTTTACATCTTTTTTTTTTTTTTTTTTTTTTTTTTTTTTTTTTTTTTTTTTTTTTTTCTCTATGAGGATTTTGGACTCTCCCAATTCTTTTGTGACTTGCAGGTTACCAGCGCCAGCTGACCTACAAGAGACAAGATGGGTCATACAGCGCTTTTGGCGAGAGGGATTCCTCAGGGAGCATGTGGTGAGTTGCAATTTAAAAGAGGGTTAGAACTCACTGTTTGCTACTTGGGAAAAATACACAATTGGCAAGGAAAGAAGAGAATTTTCCAGCTTCCATCATGGTATCATACACAGTGGAGAAGAGAAATAATACTCAGTGACTACAGACATCCCGTTGCAATGCTGCTGAGTGTTCATATTACAGTAGTAGTGTATTAGAGTTGTTTCAAGACTTAGGGGAAATTAAGATAGTCACGGTTACTAATATATATGTTCAGGCTTTAGGCATGGAAGGTGTAGTTAAGAATCATATTTGGTCTACTGGAATTGGTGTAGCTATGTATGGGGCATTTAAGCACCTGATTCCCCTAGGGAATGGAGCTTCATGTGGAGCAGGTACAGAGGAACTTTCTGTCTCTGGAAGTGGCAGAGGCTTCTACTAGGGGAGAAAATAAAACAAACACCAAAACCAACCCCAAAGAAGTTTTTGCCCCAGGTGGCTTCATTTTGTATCCACTCCTGGGGTTATAAATGGAATGATCTGGATTTATGCCCTGGCAGCTGAAGTACAGGATCTTTCAGAGTTGAAAAATATGAGAACAAGAAATTAGGAAACTGAGAAATCAGCTCATCACACTAATGCCCCCCTTAGAAAGCCCTGGCCTCTAGGGCTGTGCCTTATGTCACATCAGCCTGTTAGCTGACTAAAAAATTTCAGATGTAATAGATTCTTGTCTTCATTCATTTGTTTTCATTTCAATTCTCCATCTGCTCTATATTTTGCTTTAAACTGATTTTGCTTCATGAACTCATCTGAGGGGAAGCACCACTTCTGTGATGCTGCTGCCTCACTGTTTCTAAGAGAGTAAACTTTTATCTGGCATCTCCCAGTCCTAGATGTAAAATACAGTGACGCAGAATTGCTTAACACTTGAGAAATCCCCTGCCAAGCAATGTGCTCTCTACCCTCCCATTCCTTGGGGGCTTGTAAAAGGAATGATTCAATCTGCTAAAGCTGGCCAGAGTTTGCACTTGTTGCATGTCAAGAGATTTAGAATTCCAAAAACACTTCTTTTGCTTTCTTAAGTCTTAATTCTGTGTGAAGTCTAACACAGCCTCAGACATTAGCAATAGATTAAAGCAGCAAGAAAATTGGAAAGTTTCTCTTTTTTTCTTTTTACAAAAAAATCTGTGTTATAAGAATATTGAGTTTTAATTTAAAAACCTTAAGTTGGGTAACAGTGAGCACCTCTAAAAGGGGAACTGAATTTCCAAGTGTGTCATAACAAAGATGCATATATTTTCCATATATCTTTCAATTTGATTTGCTAGCCCTCAGGCATGCTCTTATCTGTAAGACTGGACAATGTTCAGGTGCTTTTATGTACTGTTAATGTTTCTTACCAATATTTATTGTCTCCCCAACAAGATCTTTAAAATTTATGCTTTCTAAAAAAAAATGTTTTCCTTTTACTGATGCATGATTCTGAATTTATTTTCTCAGTAAAGATAATAAATTCATATTTACAGGTTAACAGCTTTTGTCCTCAAGTCCTTTGCACAGTCTCGTGGGTTTATTTTCATTGACCCAAAAGAACTAACAGCTGCCAAAGACTGGATCATCCAGCATCAGAAAGAAGATGGTTCTTTTCCTGCTATGGGGAGGATATTAAATAAGGACATCCAGGTAAAAACTATACAGGCTCAATCATGCAATAGGCGCATTTTTAAAGTTATATCAGAGCAAGAAATGATGTTGTTTCCTTATGCCCAATATGAATATTGCACTTGAAAGGCTGGAACAGTACAGGGAGAACCAGAACAATTTTAGTTAAAAAAAGTTTGTCAGAACATGTCTGTCAGAATCACATCTCAGAATTTGAACTTCAGTGCACCCAGTGTGTTCTCAGGCTATTGCTCAGGAAGGAAGCTGCAATGTTAATGAATTTGGTACTCCTTGTGTGAAAAGGAAAACAAGTTCTGTGATGCAACAGCTTCTCTTATAACATATTCTTTCTATCCAGTGTCTTTCCTTTAGTTTTCATCCAGTGGTTTGTGTTTGTTGCCCTCCAGGGTGGAATCCATGGTAAGATCTCCCTGACAGCTTATGTGGTTGCATCTCTTCTGGAAACAGGTGTAACTTCTGAGGTAACAAAAACTTAGTTAGTTTTCCTGTTCTACATATTCTAAAGTTTCTCTCTCTTTTTTTTTTTTTTTTTTTTAAACTTAATTTTTCTGCTGCTCACTTGCAAAGGGTTCTGTGCATTCTAGGAGGATAGCATCCACATAATGGGCTGTTTGAAAGCCTTGAGTTGATTCTAAACAAAGGAATCTGTTCTGAGATGATCTCTCATCCTTCAACCTCAAAGCTCAAGCTTTATTCTACCAGACAAAAACTCTTCCCTGAAATGCCATCCCCAAATCTCCTCCAGAAGTGGCTGCAAAAAATGTTTTCTGCCTTGTACTTTTGAGGTGTGATTGCAGCCTCTGCAGTGCTCTTCTCTTCTGTTGTATTTATTTTTGCCTGCATGCAGTTTCACTAAAAAAAGAGATGTTCAGGTAATAGCAGTTCAACATTCTCACTAATACTGGGAATACAGTTCTGCACTTGCTCTTCAACAGCCAAGAGAAAGGTGATGGGTGTGGACAGGTAGAACTGGAAGATGGAGGTGAGCTGTACTCAGAGAAAAGAATTGGCCATTATTCAGGCAAAACCCCATGAGTTTGTGGGGACTTAGAAACAGCTCGTGCAAACTTCAGTATCTTTTCAGAAATTCATCTTAGCACCTCTAATGGCATCCCTCTAGAGCTTGAAGGGTGAGACCATACTGCCACTGCAGGATGATATTCCCTAGCCCCCAGTTCTTGTTGGAGTGAGCCCTCAACCTTCTTAAAAAGGTTTTAAAAAATAATAAAAAATTAGGATGTCCTCCAGTGCTCAATGAGTAACTTTATGCCTCTCTGTCAGAAGTGTCCTCCCACCCTGAGAAGTGATGTGATGCTCTCTCTGGCCTGCTATGTGTCAAGACATCCCTAGCATTTTTATTTGCTGGAAGTGCAGTTTATGTGGGTCTAATGGTTTTCCTAGAGGAGATTTGCAAGTGTTACTAATGATCTTAGCTAGGAAATGAGGAAGGGGAAGGTTAGTGCCACAGGGAAATCAAAGGAAACCAAATTGCATCAAGTCCAATTAAGTTGTTTCTGTAAATTATCAGAGACACGTTCCTACACGGTGAGGTCATTGAGGGGTTAATAAAACATGTTTGTTGGCTGCAGGGACCCCTGGGAACCTTGGCCTTTATTATCCTCTGGCGTCTTCTGGACGGTCCAGAGTGTCAGGAACGCAATCACATGTGCATCAGAGAGCTCACTGCTGCCCTCTTCATCTGCTGCCTTGCAGGGGCAGGAAAATTCTGCAGCTTTTTGGGGTATTTCCATTTATTTCAATGGGTCTCACTGTTAGTCTCGATCATCCTGGCTGTACTGTTAGCTCCTGGTTTTGAATTGGTGATGCTGAATTTGAATTCTTAGAGAAAGGAAAGTGCTGCTGGCATTCTGCAGAGAGCAAAGTGCATCTTTCCTACTTGGGTGTTTGTAAGTGTTGTTGTTGTTGTTTTCTAAGGGACACAAAGTAATGAGAAATAAAAGTGATTCGAACTTCTGAGCTACAGCACCTGATATGTCTGGGCTCTTTCCCCTAAATATAGGAAGAAAGAACGGCTGTTGAGAAAGCAAAACACTTCTTAGAGTCCAACTTGTATTCAGCAGAAGACCCCTACACCACTGCCCTGACTGCCTACGCCCTAACATTGCTCCACAGCCCCTCGGCTGCTGTCACGCTGCGGAAAATGAACAGCATGGCCATTACCCAAGGTAGTGTGCTCCTGGCAGGCCCTGGATCTCCAGGGCTCTCGTAGGAACCAGCAAGCTGCCCTTTTAACTCAAATGGTTTGAGTTACTGGAGATGATTGAGCCTGAGAGGTGAGGTCTTCATGGCACAGTGTGACTTTGTAAGGAGAGAGCTTTCTTGGTTCTCTGTAGAGAGGGAGGGCTGAGTCTCGTAGTTCCACACATGCAGCTGGTGCTGGAGGGAGGCAAGTGTAGCAGAGGCTCTGCAGTCTTTCCTGTCAGTATAACAATGTTTTTCTTGTTACAGATCAATTTCTCTGGCAGTTTGTAATTCAAATCCAAGAATTATCAAATTTGTCACGTTGAGCCATCTTTGTAACTGCAAAGGGAGCCTCTTGACCAGGGGATGCTTGGCTAAAAGGAGGGAGAATGCAGTTTGGGGCATGAATTCTGTTCTCTGAGCCAATGCAGCTGTAGCCCTGCTGTAATAACACACATATCTCACTGTCCTGTTTCTCTAGATGGCTTTACACACTGGAGCTTGACAGGAACTCTTGTTACTGATGAAGATACCTTCATGGGATTTAATGATGGTCTCTCACAATCAGGTACCTGTGCTGCAGATACAGAGATGAGGGAATGGGCTGCAGCAGGCACTGGCTGCAGGTATTCTAGCGAATTGATGAAATAATACCAGAAATTCTGGAAATGGAAGCTGGTCATGGCAGGGTCCAGATGAAATGAGAGATCCTAAATGGCAGATAACGTTGTGCTGAAAGAGCTGGTTAAGAGCAAATGAGAAACAGAGCACCAGTGTTCAGGAGGGATCTAACTGAATGCTCTATGAAAATCTCTATGGGCAGCTGCAAAGTACAGCTGGTTAGAGGATACAATCAAGTAGAAAGAAGGTTATGTATTCTGTGAAAGAAGGAGCTTATGCTGGAAGCAGAGATGTCCTTGGAAGGTGTTGCATCTTGGCCACAGACATCTTTTAACTTAATTTTTCTTTTCCTGTATTTACTTCTAATGACTCTTAACTTTTATTTTTCACGTAATGAATATTCATGGACTTACCTCTAGAGCTGTCCTGATTCTCACTTCTAGATGGCATTTGTAGTCATGTTTTTTTATTCTCTCCCTCCTTGTCTTGCAGTTGTTTCTGCAGAAGTGGAAATGACATCTTACGCCCTTTTGACATACACACTCCTTGGAGACGTGGCCTCTGCTCTCCCAGTAGTGAAATGGCTTTCACAGCAGAGGAATGCACTTGGAGGCTTCTCATCTACTCAGGTGGGTTTCCTCTGAAAAGGTAGCTTCAGTGCATGAATAATCAAGTGTAGAAGTTAATTGCTTCAGGGATGGTAAATGCAGAAGTTTACTGTGCAGCTGTATTCTTCACTATTCTGACCTCCAGCTCTTCTGATCCCTAGGACACGTGTGTTGCCCTGCAGGCTCTGGCTGAGTATGCTATCCTCTCTTACGTTGGAGGAGTCAACCTTACAATTTCTTTGGCTTCTACTAATCTAGATTACCAGGAGACGTTTGAGCTTAACAAAATGAATAAAAAAGTCCTCCAGACTGCAGTGGTAGGTGGTTTTATATTTATGGAGCCAAATTTTTCAAGCCGTCCATGTGGTAATGATAAAAGCACTAAGATCTTGGGACTTTCTGGGGTTTTAAGGCTGTGTTCTGATGTGAAGGAGGCAGCACTCAAAAGGTTAATGCATTTTCCACCATAACTAGTGCTTGGTATTTATCTTATGCTGCTGCTTGTTTCTGTCATTGTTAAATGCAGGTGGATGAAAAGAGTTAGCTGGATTTCATATCTGCAGCATCCTTTATAACTAGAAAGATATTTTGTACAGAATAATGCTAAAATTGTTTTTTATTTCCATTCTGAGTGCTATGTCTTGTCTGTGTCTCAACTGTGGATTCTCTCTAGATCCCCAGTATTCCAACGGGGCTGTTTGTGAGTGCCAAAGGTGAAGGCTGCTGTCTGATGCAGGTAAAGTTGCCATGGGGCTAGAGAAAGTATGTTTGCTACTTTTTTAATCCCAGTTTGCTATGAGGAAAGAGTTTCACTTGAATTTCTCTCAAAGTAATTCTAGAACATGATGATGCTTTAAAGCATTAGAAATAAATAATACGATTACACTGGGGTGAATCTGCTCTGGTACAGCTTTAACCAAAATAAAACTGTGATGTAGAGCCTCACTTGCTTCTGTGCCCACCATTACCCCTCTGTGAGGAGATCTGGTGTTTGTGCTGCTCTTTAGGGAAGATGTGTAGATGCTATGAGACATTAGGGTCTAAGAAAAACTGCCTTGATTTGTTTTTATCCCCTCCCCCCCTTCATTTTTGTTGCAGATTGATGTCACTTACAATGTCCCTGATCCTATTGCCAAACCAGCTTTCCAGCTCCTGGTCAACCTGAAGGAGCCAAAGGCAGAGCAGCATCTTCAAGCTCCAAATCCTCCGAGGTCTCTTTCTCCAGATGAGAATCACTCTGAAGCCTTGCACAGGGAGAGGGCACTGGTGGATGATGATGACCCAGCGTCAGATCAGGACCACAGGGAATACAAAGTCATACTGGAGACATGCACTAGGTAGGGAATTTCAGCCTGCACCTTGTCCTGCCTGTTTCTCAGAGCTAGAATTTCAACCATAACTGTGGGTTGTATGACAGAGTTGCTGCCTGGACCTTCACAAGTACTGACTGCTGGCATTGGTCATTTTAGTGCAAAGTATATGTCAAAGGTAAAGAGGCAAAACTTATAAAGAGGGCAACACCTTGGGTTTTTGTCTTTAAGTTTCATTATTGCCTCTCTAAATCTTGAAGATGCTAAATGGAATGTCTTGTGCCGTGGGAATTGCTGGAGCAAAGACAGAAATTTGAGAGGAAGCCAAAGAGATCGCTTTTGTTTTCTTTCCAAGCAATCAAATGAAATCTTCCTTTTCCTCCCTTTCTTCCTGTAATGATGCTCTCTTAACTCCATCATCTTATTTAGGCAATGTGAATGGAGGAGTGCTTCTAAGGATGAAAATTGAAATATTTTGAACTGGAGCTGTTCTTCAGAAAGTAATTTAGTGTTGTCATGCTCAGTGATGTCCCTGGGGCACTTCAGGGAGAAAACAGTATGGGAAATGAGAACAGAGAAGTGGGGAAAATGCAGGTAAAAGGGATGCTACTGGAATTTTTAGGGAGTGTGGTGCATGGCGTTAGATCTGAATTAAGGCTTTTAATGTATTTGGGAGACTTTCAGCCCTGAACTGCTCTACAGAGAGCCAGCTGGATCTGTCTGTGGACCACCCCATTCTGCTGTAGGTGGATGACCTTGGCTGTGGCATTACATCCAGGGTGGAGCTTCTGCAGACCCACCCACCCTAGCTCTGAGGGTCTCCATGCAGAGGCCTCCAAATAGCCCTGCAGGAGCCAGTTCAGATCAGGCAAATTGAGTGTGTTTTCTCAGTGCTGGGCATGAGGTAATAAGCACTCCTGGGGCCAAACTCCTTGTCTTTGTGGTGCAACTAAACAGCAAAAAGGTAAACTGCCAAGGAGGGGAGTTTAGAGCTGATGATGTGTGAATGCAGAGAAAAGGAGCATTGTTCTGGGTTAAGCAAGAGCTTCTTTGTTACCCTGTCAACTCTTCTGCCATGCTGCAAGAAATGGAAATCTTTTGCAATGGCCCAAATAAACTTTCTCTCTACCCCTCCCTGTTTTTTGGTTTTGTTTGTTTCGTTGGTTTTTTTAACACAGACTTCTGCAGTAACAACTCTGAATTTCAGTGAGGTTTTTTTTTTTTTGGAGTCTTCATTAGTATTATACAGGATGATATAGGCAGTGAATTCTTTAGTAACTAGAGAGTGAGTGCTAATGAGTCAGCAAAAAGATACTTTTCTCAGTGTCAATTAGATGCTGGAAGGAAATGGCCATTTATGAAACCCCAGCCTTGAATGCCTCTTGTATTGGGAAGTAACATTCCTTTTACACCACAACTCATTTACAGCCCTCCACTTAGGAAAGAACAGAAGTTTCTTCTGCTCCAAGGGGTTATTTCCTTTTACCAAGTCCATTTTCTCAGTGATTAATTAAAAAATAAGGCAAGCAGCCCCACAGGAGAATACATTCTTCCTTCTGCTTTTCTGCCTTCATTTGCCTCACCATCTCATACCTCTGTGAGATGCATGCCTCATATCTCTGCCCTCTGTGAGTTCTGCTTAACTTTTGCAGAATAAAAGCAGAAAAGAAGGTTTTGTAAAGCCAGGTAAACTGTGCCTTTCAACAAGCCCTTTAAAGAAGAGTAGATCCTTTAAAGATTTTTTTCCTCTGCAGTTTGTTTCAGTTGTTCTCCATCCTGACTTGTCCATGTGCCATTTTGTTATCTTGGATCCTGAGTTTATTTTCATTCTTTCTCTCTTTTTCTTCTCATGGGAAGATGGCTACACTCTGGATCTTCTAACATGGCTGTCTTGGAAGTGCCGTTGTTCTCAGGCTTTCGTGCAGATATTGAGAGCCTGGAGCAGGTAAGATGCTGTAAGGAGAGTACCAGGTATGATCTTGGGCCAGGATTTGGCTCTCTGGTTGGCAGGAATTCCCTGTGGGGAGCAATAAGAAGTAAATGCACTGTCCCAAAAGATGTAATTAAAACTGAGAGGGGGAGGAGGGAGGTGGGCAGGAGATGTCACTTGTCAAAATACATTTATCTGAAATGAGTAAAGAGATGTTCTGAGCAAGAATAGCAAATGTACTGAACATGGCCCAAGGAAGGTTTATGACTGAGCACAGTGCACAGTAATTAAATGAGACCCATTTGGAAAGGCTGAAGTGAAAATGTGATCTAACAGGAGCTGTTTATGGCTTCTTAGTGGGCTGTGTTATCTCCAACATCTGGATTCCATTTCTTTGGAGGCTCTGTGTCTTGGAATTTTTTGCCTCTTTTTTTTTTTTTTTTTCTTCTTTTTTTTTCCCCCTTCTGGGAGAACATCATGTTTATTGCAAGCCAAACTGAGGTGGACAGAATGTGCCTCTTACCCAGCCAGCCCTCTAGGGGAGGTGAACTGTAATCTTTAGCTTTGCTTTATATTTTGTGGAAGCATTACAGTGTATTCACTGGTGGGTTTTGTGCTGTGGGTTTTTAAGGACTGTCCAGAAGATCTCTTTTATTAATAACTTTATTTATACTGGGGGGTGGCAAGAGGATTTGGGGAAAGAACTTTAAAGTAAAATTTCAGTGAAGACCAGGCAGTTTAATTTGACATCTCAGTTCAAGGAAAAATGTACATTGCTTTCCCTTCTCCAGGGTTTCACTTGATTTGGCTAATTTATAAGGAAAACACCATTTCATTTGCTTGGACAAAATGAGACCAGTATGTTCCTCTCCAGGGGCTTACAATCCATGTCAAAAGCTGCTGTCAGAGAGCCTCCTGGGCTGCCACTGAAGCCAGAGAAACTTGTGTATTAGTCCCTGAGAGGAAAACTGCATCCTTTCAGATCCTTTTTAGGGGAGCTGTGCTGGAATACTTTGTGTGTTGCTCAGATGTGAAATTATTCCTGGAAAGCGAAACGTGTTATTTTTATGTCTACTTGAAAACTGCAGGTCCAGAATTCTGTTCTCAACTGCATGCCTGTAAAATGTTGCATTTTTTATTTGCCTGTTGACCTCTGAGTCTCATATTCTCTCTCACATGCAACAAATGGTGCATCAAACTGAATGTGGCTATTCAGATGAGGGAAGACCACCACCAGTGGGTCTCCAGTATCCCTGTAGTAGGAGAAAGGAGGAAAATTAGGTGAGGGATCCTATAGTGGGTTTGGTTACTATTTTATCTCCTCCTGCTGAAGGTGCTGGAGTGACAGTCTGATGTACTGCTTTCAAATAAGAGAATAATGGCAGAAAAATACAGCTAGGAAACGTGGCTTTGGACCAGAGAACTCAAAATGGGACAGGAAGAGATTTCTAGGCTGAGTCCTGAGAAGGTCCCATAAGCTCCTCTGTTACAAGGGACTGCACAAGTTCTGTATCTCAGACCCTGGATATTTTTTTTCCATTCTGCCAAGGCAGGTGTTGCCCTGCCATGGGGCTCATTCACATGGCTGGGCCAGGCAGGTGTCCCAGATGAAGGCTTGAAAGCCAAATGTGCTGATTTTGTATTTAGTTGCTACTCAAAGGCTGCTCCACACAGCAATCGACTACTGTGCTGTGGGGTGGTTTTCAGTAACCTGTGTCCAGGGCATGTTGTACGTGTTCTGAGGAGCAGAAACTCTGAAGGCAAATGTTGACTCTGTGACTAAGAGCAGGATAAACTCTGCAAGGAAACTCTGATCCTCTTCCCCAGTGAGTGTTTCAAAGCACCTCTTATTCTCTCTCATCTGCTATGTGTTGCCATAACCCTGGGGCTCTGACACACCAGCTTGCCTCTGATGTTTGATTTCTCATGGCTTCAGAGGGTCTCCTGTCACATTCAGTGCCATCCTGCTGCTGTCTCAGTGCTGCTGATTCCTTGGGCAGATGCTGGTCAGCAGCACCACTAAAATCAGACACGGGGCACATTGAACCTGGAGAAGAGATACCAGCAGGCAGATGCATCATGTGTCACCTTCAGACTCTTCCTCTGCTTGGTTATGTCCCTGAGCCTGGCTTGGATGGAAGGAGTCTGAGGGCCAAAGGAAGCTGCCCTGCTCAGGAGTATTCTCCAGCACATCAGGCTTTCTCTAGAACTAAGCAGATGGGTTGTTTCTGCTTTCCCTTGTGGCATCTTCATGCCTGTCTGAATCTCGTGTTCCTGCCTCTATAAGGGGAGAAGCCCCAGAGTAGCCCCATCTCTTAGGTTCTCTGGGCATATTCTAGTAGGTGGCTTGCTTTCCTTTCTCCCACTGAGTTCATCAGAAAAGGAGCTGGTTTTCTTTCTGAACTGTAAGACTGAACTCCTGCAGATCAGAGCTGATTTGAGTTAAAGCCATGGAAATCTCAGAAGGATGTCAGGTACTTCATGCAGTGCATGAAGTAAAACACAAAATGGTTTTTGTGTCTGGTTCAAATCCCACCATTTTGAAAGGTTTTTGGGCAAAAGACACTGTAGTTGGTGCCTTGATTTGGAGGCAGGGTTCTGCCCTTGGCATTTGGTACTGAGCAGTCTATTTCTGTAACCAGAACTACCTCCTTTGGGCAGGAGGAGATTTTGCTAAATTGGGAAGGATATTGTATCTTAAAGAGGGAAATGTTCCCCTTGAAGAGCTCAGTTCCATCTTTCTTATTGCAGAAATTCTTTCCATCTGTAAAAATGAAATGCAGGGACAGAGCTCCAGCATATATATATATATATATAGGTAGGTGGGCAGTGAAGATGCTGATACAATCCCAGTGATATATTCATGGCTATCATATGTACATCCAAATCACACCGATAAGGCTTTAATTCTTCCATTGGAGACCCACTCTTGGTATTGTTATGCATTTTGGACACCACCTTCAGCAGGGGCAAGTCCTGTCAGTGCTACTGCTACACTTTTTTTCCTACCCCAGCCCTTTCCCTCTCCTCCTGGTGTCAAGGGCCAAGGCTGTAAATCAGATTTTCTTGTTTGTTGCTTCCCCTCCCAAGGGAGCAGTGTGCCCAGAGCCACCCCCACCTGCAGCTGGAGGCAGTGCTTGTTAATGAATCCTCTGTTGGACCTTGAGGGCAGCCCCCCTGGCTCTGCAGCTACAAATCCTTCTAATCATGCTGGGTGTCGACAAGGTCAGGGGGTCAGCAGAGGCTGCTGTATATCAAACTTCACCAGAAAAATGCAACTTCAGCTGAGCTGAGCATTTCCCAGTGGCGCCAGCCTCTCCCAGCCCTCATAAAAGGACTGTCTGCAGCCATCCACTGCTGAGTAATAACAGCCACCATCAGGCCCCTAAAATTATAAGGACAAATTAAATTGGCCCTTTCCATATTGTGTGGGACTTAAACAGATGTTCCTGGGCTTATACAGTAATAGCAGGAAGCTGGGTGCAGGGTTTTACAACTAGGAGCACTAGGCTTGAAGAAATTCATAGTTAAAGCTGTTGGTAGCAGGTTTGGGCAAATCTCAGTAGAAATGCTTTTCACTTTGTGTCATTCCTTCTAATGCATAAAAATAATTCTACTTTCTTCTCCTTCCCCCAGAGTTTTAATTCTAAGATTTCAAAATAACTTAGGAACACATTTTAAAAAAAAAAACAAAAAAAGTCAAGGAAATATTGTCCCTATGTGACAAACAAGATTGCCTGACAGAGGAATGGAACAGTTTGGAGAAAAGAAGTAAACTATCTGCTCTGCCCCTTACTCTGCTTCCCAAACAGAGATTAAAACTCAGGAGTCCTTTTCTCACGTGATAGATGGGTTCTGAACACAAACAGTGATGACTGATGGACTGTTTGAGGACACACAGCCTGGCAGCAGTGCAATAATTCCCTAACCAAGGGCTCTTCACTCGGCTCTGCATGTGGTGATCTACAGACCTGCAGTCAGCAGGATGAGCTGCATCACCTCTACCCATGACTGGGGCAAATTAAAGGCAGTAGCACCCACTGTGTGGGAAGCACTCTTAGACAGTGTATTTATACTCCTTAGATTTGCAGAGTATCCCAACAAATGAAAAACTTAAGAAGAGGTAGACTCTGGGCCTGATTGCTGCGATGCAAATTACAGATCCCTGGGCTTCAGTGGGAGAGGAGTAGCAGAGGCCTGGCCTGACCCCATTCATCAGAAGGGAGGATTCTTAGGGCTCTTTCAAATGCTGTTTTCAAATGTAAGGATAAATTTTCCTGGCAGAAGAATGTTTTGGATCTTTCAGCTAGTGGGAGAAGGGGATCCTTAACACCCAGCAGTCTAATTCCCTGGCAGTCTGACAGAGTGTAAATAAGAGACTTTGTCAAGTGTTTTGGGGGTCTCTGAGGTCTCATTGAGCCTTGGTACAGAAAGCTATTCCATTAGATCATGGATGGTATGTCAGGCAGATATATGCACCAGGGACCAGGAAGAGCACCCAGCATTGGTCACCTTACAAACATTCCTCATCAGGTCATGGAAAAGACCACAGATGGCTTTTTCCTCACTTGTATGACAGCAACTGCAATTCTCTGTTTCCCCTCTCTTCCTAAATCATTCTTTTCTAGCAGAAATAAACACTGGGTTTTAGTGTCTGAGCACTTTTCCCAAGCAGTCTGAAGTCCCTTATTCTCTAATTTCAACCTGTTTTCTATAAAATGAGATGAAACTAAACCTGTTGATTATTTTTCATCCCCAGTTATTGATGAACAAGCAAATTGGATTAAAAAGATATGAAGTGGATGGAAGAAAAGTCCTTTTTTATTTTGATGAGGTAATGATGTTGCTTCTCATAATTAAGTTGCTTTTCAGTGAAAGGCAAATGACCAGTGGATCAAGCACAGGTACATTGTGTTGTTGTTGAAGTTCCCTCACAGATGAGGATTTCTGTGCATCTTTAACTCACCACTTAAAACTCAAAAGGTAGGGGTTGTGATTTGGGTTGGAAAATAAAGAACAACTGAGGCAGGTGATTAACTTCAGCCCATATAGAATTTCAGGACAGCTCTCACTTAGTTTTTCCCTCACAATAATGTCACCTTCAGGTACAACTATCATTGCTAAAAAGATGGAGTAAAAATGCATCCTAATTGAGATCTCACAGCACATACCTGGGAGTGGAAGACCAGATCTTTCCTGGTTTGGTTGTCAGCAGTAAATGGTTAGCTAGTTGCATTAACAGCTTGAGTTTCAGCTGTGCCATTGTTCTATGGCAAGTATGTGCCAGAAAGGCTGACAAAGTATCATGTTTTAATTCATTTTGTTTGGAATTGTTTCATTATCTTTGTCTCTATATCTGGTATTGGAGGTGCCTTCATTGTCCCCAAGTGTCCAGCACAGTGTTACTTTAGGGGCCCATGCTAGGTTTCTAATAGTCTTTCCCTTCACTTAAACGTGCAGGTTTTGTTACAATGAGTCTTTGTCATCATTTCACACAGATTCCCAGCCAGTGCATGACCTGTGTCAAGTTTCAAGCTTTCAGAGAGCATATAGTTGGGAAAACAGCTCCTGTTCCCATCAAAGTGTACGATTACTATGAGCCAGGTATGTTCCTGCTTTCCTTTCATTTCTGCCACTCTCAGAGCTCTAGGAATTAACTGGGTTGTGATTTCTCCTTCTTGCTGGCCTGCAGCTTTTGAAGCAACTCGTTTCTACAACGTGAGCGAGAACAGTCCCTTGGCTCGGGAGCTCTGTGATGGGCCAACCTGCAATGAGGTGGAAAGCTCAGCTAGCCAGTGGGTTGGTAAGTTGCACCAAATCCAAGCAGATTTTTTGGAAAATGGAGCCCAGAAACACACTTCCCTGGAGTTCAGAACTCAAAATTATATTTAGAAAAGTGTTCTATTGCACACTCTGTATTGGTGGAAGTTTTTCAAAGGTTTGTGGGATAGCAATTGTTAAACTTGTGACAGCCAAATGCAGTGTGCTTTTCAGTCACCAGAATATATTATGTGCTTCAGAGGCAAGATAAAATATATAAATCTGGAAAAACCTCCATGAAGTGAGATGTGTTAATAAACATAAGGCAAAACCACTTCAAAATGCAAGTTGATTTTATGGCTTTAAAATACCTTCCAATGGAGTTTCATGACTAACTGTAAACAATTTCATGCATCAGTGAAAGGAAAAACCTTCCCCAGAAACTGTATGTTCCTTTCTGTTCTTTATGTCATCCAAAAGAGTTGCATCATCCCATATCTGTGATCTACTGCAACATGGTTCTTTTCTGAAAGACAACTTTGTTCCTAGAGTTTTTTAAGCCACCCAGTTTGTCAATTGCTAAGAAAAGTCTTAGGGAATTCGACATGAAAGCTTACATTGAAGAAACAAGAAAACTGCCACCCCATCTTCCCCTTCCCCATGCTATGCAAAAATACTGCTTTGCAAATTTTGCTATGCAAAAAAATTTGTTTGCTTTTCAGGCTTTGTTCACTCTGGACCATGCAATAACATTTTTGGCTGCCTGGAAGATGAGTATTTTGAGCAATGCATGTGTTCCAGAGACTGTGGCTATGATGGGGAGCCTGTTTGTGGATCAGATGGGCAGATTTACCCAAACCATTGCCAGATGGAAGTAGCATCATGCAGGAACAATACAAGGATAGAACAGATGCCCATGTCTCAGTGTTCTGCCTGTAAGTTTCATTCAGTTCCCTTTTCTGTTCAGATTGAGTTGCAGAACCCCATGAATCCTCATCTATGTTGTTATTTCAGTACAGAGGATTAAATTATGAGAGCAGCCTTCCTGCTTAGCTCAGAATACCTGTTTTTCTGTTCTCAGGCATGCATTTTACCAAACAAAATTTCAATGAAAATTAGTGGTACTATTTTATCTGAGATGAATGATCCTAGATAAAATGATATCCATGAAATGTAACATTCTGTGGCGATTCTGCATAGACTTTCAGTGCAGTAGCTCACTGAGTAATCCACCTCTGGAAATGCAAATGTTTTCTAGAAGTTCATTAACAGATTTTATGACCAAGGGATATATTTTTCTTTTTATTCACAGCCAAGACTTTGCCAGAAGAAAGGGAGACACATTCCCACACAGCCGAGCAACCCAGTGTTCAACAAACTCCAGCAGGTAATGTAATATCCTACCTTTGCATTCATACAGGAGCTTTTCTTTTAACAAAGCTAACCCTTGTCCTATAACTATAGGAAAGTACATATAGCTCTTAAGCACATTTAAGTAAAGATGCTGAATTTCTTCATCTTTTAGAAAAGACATAACATTCAGAAATCAGAAAAAATGAAGAGGCTAAGGAAACTTGGCGTGATAACAACAGACCTAGCTTCTTTAGTCCTTTTCCTTTCAGGAAATCTTGTGTGATATCTGCTATATTTAGTGTGCATGCAAGATTTAGGGAATTGTTCAAAGGAATGAGCAAGTGACCCTCCTGTTTTCTCAGCTTTAGTATGTTTGAGCAACACACGTTCTGTCATCTTTTCTTCTGTATTAAGGTAGAATGATAACATTTAACACTGGGCTGATGTAATATGTTTCAACAAAAAACTGAACAGGATGTGACAACAGACCAAACCATTGCAAGAACTAAGATCCAGGTGGATTAACTGTGTCTCTAGAAGTTCTGGGGCAAAATTGAGCTGGTAGTCTTCAGAGCTGCTGTTTGGGATAAAGGGCCTTAGTGAGCAAAAATGTTAAGGTCAGTAGATGGAGTAGTCAGGAATTTGGCTGCTCATTTTATTTGATGCTTATATTCATGCACTTTTTTTCAAGACCCCTGTCAAACTTGCTTATGGCTCACAATAAATCTCACCAAGAAGCAGTGGAGGGTCAATAGAATAGTTTGTTTCATGCTGTTTCTAGTAAATAAACTGGACTAGATTTTTCCTGGCTGCTTTCCAGTCATTAATTTTCCCCTGGACTCTGACTCTCCTAACAAATCAGTAAAACAAGTTAATTCTTCAAGAGAAGGCTCGGTGCCTTCTCACCTTTTTATGTCCTTGTGCAGCAGAGTTCAGACTAGCATGTGCCAACATGATGGACACCATCCTTTTCTTTGTCCTTCCTCTGCTTTTCAGAAGCTGGTGGACAGTTTTCTTATTAAGGTGTAAAAGAACAGTTCCATTAGGACTATTTATACAGGTCATTCAATTTTAGTGTTTGATGTCTCCCCTATTTTCCCTGCCTTTGTTTATGGACTAAGTGTGAATATATATATATATATATATATTTATATGTATATCAGGTTGCTATCTGTTAGAGTAGCTGAGATGGATGCTTGTTGCCTTTTATTCAGTGCAAATGCTGTGTACTCAGCATGGAAGCTCTGTTGGCAATCTGAACCCTTTAAAGCAGCATTCCCAAACTGCTCTGTAGGGCACTGCTGGTATGCAAGGCTAAGGGTTTTGCTGATGGTCTATAAAATGGGATTGCAATTACATACTTTTCAAATAAAAAATTGATAGGAAAAGTATGTTTTCCCGGGGAAAAAAAAAAAAACCCAACTGTGGATCTTGACAGTTGTCCACAATCCAGACATTTTCAGAACAGTGTTTCTGAAATAATCTGCATTTAAGTGTTTAGAAAAATAATCCCCTGCTTTCTTTTCTACACAGACAGAAGGAGTGTTGGCTCAATAGGCTCTCATAAGAGCAAAAGTGGAAATTCTGATCATTTGTGTGTGTGGCATTTTTATGGAGTTGTTAGATTAACAAACTTGTATGTTTGTCAAAGCACAGATATTTAGAACTGGTTTGGTTTAGGATCTGTGAGTGTTCCAGTGGAGAGTCACCTGGCAGGCAGATACTCTTCTGACCTGAGCTTTCTGAGCACCCATGGCAGAGTGAGCATTCAAAAATAAAACAGACTAAATCCTGCATCAGGAAAAGCACCCAGCATGTGATTTTCATTAATCCTCTGGGCTCCTCTCAGGTCAACCACGTGGTACATGGATCAAAGTTTAACAAATGAATGAATCCTTCCTTATACATGGCTTTCATTTGGCTACACTGCTTTGGTAGCACTGAAGCATGTGATGGGTTTAAGTCAGCTCAGGTGCTCTGGGTTCCAGTGCAAGTTCTGATGAGCCATGGCTAAATGTGTGATTTTCTAAAAGGATGCAAAACTCCAGGAGCCAAATCAAGCTTAGGGCAGAGTTGGTGAAACTGCCTCAGGTTGTTAATCATCAGGAAACAGCATTTTCTTGGAGAGCCACGTGGTGTTTGTATTGTCTGAAATCCTTCTGTATGTGCCATATGACTTGGGCAGGCTCAGCTTGGGGTGATGGATGCTTTCATTGTTGGCTCTTGCCTGTGTTACCCCAGCAATGGGAACAATGAGAGGCAGCTTCCTTCCAGCAACCAGTGAGAAACTTCAGAATGTGCTCGGGCTCACTCTGGCATACACAGACCTTCAGTTTAGTTCCACCTACGCCAGCGAGCTTGCTAGAATAAACAAGCTTTTCAGTTCTGCTGTTCCAGGTAAGCAATTATATCCAGGTAGTCCTGAGAAATCAGGATGCAGCTCTTCTTGCAGCAGCTAGCTGTTGTCAGCAGTCCTTTCATAAAGTCAGCAGCAGATGTTGCAGCAAGTGAGGCAGAGTGGCTGAGGTTTGATCTTGAAACTGGAGCCTTTTTTTGTACAGGTGGGTAGATCTTTTTCACATCTTTAGAAATATTCTCTTGATGGAGAAAGCAAGTGTGCAGGGTGACAGGACTCAACTGAAAGAGCTTATGTCTGGAGCCCTCTTATTTGCACAGTTCTGCTCCTAGCAGTTGGAAGAAAACTCCCAGGTGGAATGATGAGATGTTTTATTTGGTGGTGGTGGTATTATTTAAAAAAAAAAAAAAATATTTGCCATCCCCAGCTCCTAACAGGAACATCAGAAGGAACTCTTGCTTCCAGGTGGAGTCATCTCCCATCACTCCTTGGCAAGCACATTATTCATTATGCTGTTCTTTTAGGACTGATTGAACTGGCCAGGGGCCATTTTTCCTTCCACTCCATCGGTGCTCAGCAAACATTGGCTGAGGCACAAACATTTGGAGAGGGGGGAGTGGTTTGTGTGCAACAAGAAACATCAGCCTTTCGGCTTTGCTTTGATTCCAGTGCTGCATTCCTGGTAAGAGTGAGCTCTCTGATGCTCTGTGATGCTCTTCCTAACTCCACTTGGAGCTATTCCTGCTCCACCTAACCCTAATTTGGTCCCTGGTGGACAGCAATCATCCACTCATAGAAGCAGCTCATGATCTGGCAGGTTCTCCCATGGAAAAGGCCAAGAAGAAGTGAACCCAGAGGCTGACTCTGCTTTCAGGCAAGTGTTCCCTTGCTGAGGGCTGAGCCTGGTGCTGGGGAGGATGTGGGAAGCATCGTGGAAGAGCCTTGAGATTTTTTATTTCTAGAGAACAAACATTTTCAAAGGCCTTGATCAGTGTTCTCCTTAAGTAAAGCCAACTTTGTGAGGAGGAGGAGGGGGACTTCTTACAACAACTATGTTTCAGTGATTGCTTTGGTTTGGATTAGAGCAGTGTATCCAGAAAGCAAACAGGAAAGATGGGCAGCTGAGTTGTCTTGAGGAACAGTTCAGAAAACAAAGACCTAAGGATTTTCCTAGAAGTTTCACCTTGCAGGCTTGCCCTCTGGACAGGGAGCAGTCACCAGCTCAGCTTGGAGAGGAATGATAGGTACTGTGCAGGTGACCTGACAGGTTCTAAGTATGGATTGGTCTCTCCCAAACTGAGGTACTTGGCTTGGACCTGGTCAAAGGAGAGAGATTTATGTTCAGGGTGCAGAGTATCTCATCTGTGGCATCTGATGTTCCCAAAGACCCCTCTTTTTTTAACTTAATGTATAGAAGCCTCGGGGTAAACTGGTTCCTAACTTGAGCACTTCAGTAAATTAGATACTTTAAAATGAGACTGGACTTTTGAAATTATTTTTTTTCTATGATTCTTTACATTTTATTCCAATGTCTGACTGGGAAATTGAAAATACTGATTTATGGCAGCTTTTCTCCTTGCATGTGAATCCATTAACATGTTTATCCTCCTGCACTCATAGAGCCCCTGATGAACATCCCTTTTTTGTCATTCCTCTTCTCCATGATGCAATATATGATGCTGAAATGCATCTCTGCTTTGGATAAAGCACATCCTGAGCCTCTGTGGTTTCCTTTCCAGCAGAGGAAGGCCCTCCACTGCAGACAGATCTGTCTTACTACTCCTATGAATATGACCCAGACCCCTATGCACCAGAAGCTGATGTTTTTGAGTTGGTGGCAGAACTGACAACAGCAGCAAGCACATTAATAGAAGTGGACAAGATTCAGGAAGTTGTGACCACAGTAGAATGGTGAGCTGGAGAGCCAGGGGATTGTAAATCCAGTTTGACAGTCAATGTATAAAGCACTAATTCATGTGTTGGTAAAATGTGCTCAATTCCTCAGAAGGGGCATTGTTAAAACTGACTCCCAAGGAGTCACCAGGAGCAAGATTTTGCTATAAAAATCACAGACTGGTTTGGGTTGGAAGGGACCTTAAAAATCATCCAGTTTCAGCCCCCTTGCACAGGGAGGTTCCCACCTCCCACCAGCTCAGGTTGCTCCAAGCCCATCCAACCTGATTTGAACACTTCCAGGGATGGAGCAGCCACAGCTTCCCTGGCCAGCCTGGGCCAGGGGCTCAGCAGTGGCTTTATGACCTGAAAGTCTCCATCCCCAGGGAGAATAAGTGACCTTTTGGGCTTTTCTGCCCAACTCCAGTGGTGTTTCACAAAGATACATAATGGGAAATTGACTTTTCTTCATTCTGTTCTCTTTTTCAACAGAAATATATAATTTAAATAAAGAGAAGAGGCTCAGAATCAACTCCTGTACGAGTTTGTTCCTACAGATGACCTGCTGCAGAACAGATACTGAATGATGACTACTTCCTGATGCACTCAGAACTGTAGGCTTTGCTGCCCTATGGGGAGGGTCTGGAGCACTAAGGGGGACACTCAGCATTATTTTTTTGTCAGTTTTCCTGCCTTTTGTTGTGTCTTCTTTGGAGTACTTCCAAGGATGGGTGGCCAATATGCTGTGCCTTCTAGGTGAGAAAAATAGGGGCTGGAATTCAAAGCTCTTAGACCATTTTTAAAGTGTTTTCTCTAATATCAGGATATTGCAAATGCAATTTCCTAGCTATATTTAGCAGCTGAGTCCAGGCCTTGTGCTTAGCTGAACTGCTGTTGGAGGAAAGATGGCTGAGAAGTTTTCTCTCGAATTATAATAATAAATATCAGTATGTTTTGCTAATTATGACCTACCAAGAGGCTAATCATCTTCTCCAGCTCATAAATCTACTGCACCTGGAACACTGCCCCAAAAGAGTAAAACCCCTGGTGGCTCTATGTTCAGGGAAGTTGCTGGGAGGTACCTTTTCCAAGAGAAAACTGCAATCCACTGTCAGGCCTGCAAGGTTTGACTATTCCCCCATGGGGCTGCAGGCTTCAGCTGGGGAGTTTGCCCACTGCAGCTGTGACAAGGGTTAGGTGGGTAACCCCTCTTTGTGCTGCACTGTGTGCTGCTAGCAGCTGCTTGCAGCCTTCTCAGTCCTTTCTCTCCTTGTAACCCTGGCATGAAAATAAAGCTGACCCAAGGCACAGTCCTGCTAAATACTGATTTCCCCAAGCCCTTGTATCCTGCTCACACTAGTATTCCCATGCACTGGTTGTTCTGGAGATGGTAATTATGCATAAGCCCTGGGTCTGCTCCCCAGTACACACTGCTGGTATCACAGAGGCTGAACTCCCCAAAACTGACCTGCCCCCAGCAATGTGGTAAAACTAAAAACAAAAGCTTTGTGCTTCCAAAAACTCAGAAGCCAAGATTTTTTTGTTTCCCTTCCTGCCTGGAGCAGCATTGTTCTCTTAGGAGGAGTTGGATGCCATTCCCTATTGCAAAATAGTGTTAATATTTTATCTTCCCACTTTTATTGTTACCAAGACACAGAGTGGGCTGGAAACTCCTTTTGAGGGTGTTTATTATTGAATGGAAACAGGAAAAAGCCCCACTCCATTCATTTTTAGGGCTTGTTTACACAGGAACCATGACAAGAATATATCCCAGTATAGACATTCCATTCCAGAATAAAGACAATTTTATTCCAAAAAAATTACTACATGGGGACAAAACAGGAGATATCCAAAAGTTGGGCATATGTAGTTCCCAGTTGGCTTTGTCTTGGGCCAGATATTTGCAGAATATTGTTGACATGAGGAAGGTCTGGGTCCTGAAGTTCCCAGAAATTTCAGAACTGCTTTGCTGGCAGGTTTTTGAGCCTTCTTTCGTGGCTGCTCTGAGTTCTCACAGGATCTGGATGAGGCTGATGCACATGTGTACCCACTGCTTCTCAGCAGAGGTTTTTTTGCCACGTCTCTTCAGTGTGCACCAACAAACTCTGTCCTCAGAGTGTCCTGCACAGCACAGCAGAACCACTGGCAGCTGCATTGCTCTCTGGCAGGTAAATAAATGCCTTTAAACTGAATTCCATCTCCTGGAAGCAACTGGCCTGGCAGACCCTAGATATTGTGTACACACACAGGACTGAGTCAATATTTATCCCCTGGGTAAATAACAGACCTAGTTTGAGCTGCAACAAGAGTTTTGAGGTTTTCTTCTCTTTTCTAAATATCAAAACTGCACAATTCAGACCCTGCTGTTTGCTGGTTCCAGCCTCAGCTTTTTAATGCTTTGTGGCTGGGAGAATGAGACATTTAGTCACCCTGATAATGTCTGTGATTAGATTCCTGCAGAAGATGGGACCTATGTGCTGGATTCTTCAGTCTTTTGTCCTCTCCCCATTTCTGGCCTTAGTTTCCTTGTCATGTCTGCTTCTGAAGGTATCTGAAGTCATTTTATGTTGCTTGGTCCTTTCATAGATCCTTGGGAACTCGGGCAGTACCACCACTGGGGACAAGGAGACAAAAGTAGGGAGTTTCAGCCAAGTATTAAACCTGACTTTCTTCATTTTCCTCAGGCTCTGGTACATGTAATGGAGTAATTCAAGATGCAGACATCTTCCCATTGCTGCCAGCTAAATAATTCTGCCTGCTGCTGCCAGCCCATCAATCATGGCCTTGTCCTTTGTGTGCCAGGGGACTCACCTGTTTGAGAATCTTGCTTCTGTTTTACAACTAGAAGAAAAGCCACAGAGACCTGGACCCCCAGAAGGCTAAGACAGAGCAGCCTTAGCATCCATAGACAGACAGAACAGGACAGTGTATGAGAGGTAATTCATCTGCCAGGGTTTCGGGTCTCTGCTTCCTCACAGCTTTGTCACTTTCAGGGAAGTCACTAGTCCATCTGCTCTTGGCAGCCTCCAAACCCCCCACCCCTACCCCCCAAGTCTGCCACACCAGTCTAGCTCCTTTCTGTAGTTATTTTTGTTTTAAATATCATTTTATATAAGTCAGTTTTTTATGTAGGTGGGAAGCCAGCAGGGACAGCAGATGTGCTGCTGCTTTGGGCTTTGAATTTTTTCTGGCTTAGAGACATTTGCCTTCCCCTGCCAGAGAGATGCTTCTACTTTCCTTCTTCTGTGGGTCCCTCTTTGCAAAAGAAGAAAAGTGCCAGTGAGTTTGTAGGACACGGAGGTTCCTGCTTACATCAAGTTATGTTACTGAACTTAGCAGTAGCTAAGCAGCTGCAGCAGCAGTGCTAGTTATCGGTGATTTTTTTGCTTGCAATCCTTTCAATGAGATTAATATTTATATATTTGTAACTGTACGTTTTGCAAAGTAATCACTACCGTGGTATTTATTTTAAAGCAATAGTTCCCTTGTTCTTTCTTGTCCAAATGTTTTGGTCTTGCCTCTTTTCCTTCTTAATCAGCCTTGGTAGAAAACAAATACCAGAAGAATGTTCAGCTTGCTTGAAGATCATTGAAACAACAGCACTTGCTTTGCTGACATTAATTATTGACATTTGATGCACAATAACCTGGTTTTCATTATTATGAATAGATCATCTCTTTAGAAAAACTCAGCTCAGTTTTGGTTTGGGGTTTGTTTTTTTGTAGTACTTGTTATTTCTGACTGAGTGGCCCTGGCTTACCCCAGGTCTCCTGTGTGCAGGAGCTGGCACACCCTCTGCACATCTGGTGCTGCACCAACAGGAGGTATGCTCTAGTTTTACACCTGCATTTCCCCCCCTGCACATACACACCAACATTGCTATGACCATTTTTGTTTTGTTCACACAAATCTTAGAAAGTCTGAGTCCAGAAAAGGGTTTGGTTTAGATTCTGATAAATATTTTATTAAAAACTGGTTTTAAGATAAACTCATCTGCCTCTGCTTGTTTACATTGTAACTTTGTTTGATCAGGAACTCAAAGGGTGTTTGTCACTTGTTTTCTACCTTGCTGCTTACTCTGGGATATGCCCAGGTTGTGTCTGAGAGATGAGCTGAGTGTGTTTTAGTAAATTTGCAGCAGGTTTCACTAAGTAACCTGCCTCCATCACCTGTTCCTTAAGAGCCAGCTCTTGGTTGTGTGTGACATTACATGAAAGAAGAGGGGAGTTCTAGAGCAAGGCTTTTATCAACTCCTTTAATATTTCCTTTCAAGATACATAAAAATTTTAAAAAAACAAAACAAAACAAACCCACTCTTTTCCATAAAGAAATTATGGATTCCAGGGTTCAATTGCAAAAACTGGAATTACTGAATGGGATTTTTATGGTGTCACCAGCAATGACCTGACATTACTATGGTGTTGCTTCCTAATCAAGCCAAGAAGATATTTGGTAGAAAAGCCAGTGCTTTACATTCTCTTGACAGAATATTTTAGTGCAGGAGAGGACCTTTCCCATAGGTACCTCCTGGTACTTTTGAAATGTTTAGAAGTTTGGTTTAGCAAGTACCTGTTCTTTTTCAGTTTTAGGTGAAGGGAATATGCCTTCAAGGACAGCAAGAAAAAGAAGTAGAAAATCAGACTGCAAGATGCATTAGGAAACCCAGCGCTAGGTACATTGGCAAGAGTATCCCTGGCTACCTGTGACCAGCTGGGAAGCTGCATGTCCCAGTTACACATCTGTACATGGTCAGCATCCATGCAGACTGCACATCTCTTGAGGAATCCTGTGATCCAGGTTTATTCAAGTTTTAGCTCTGCAGACAGGAGAAAGGACTTGTCTCCTGGGAAATACTGCTTGTTGTTCTGGATGAAACTTAAGGGATCCCAGTGTTACCTTCATCTTTTGCCCAGTGTACGTTCCAAGTGCCTTGGGAGCAGGGAGCTGGGCTGGAGCCTCACACCAGTGAATCTTTGGAACTTTTCTGAGGGAGTGTTTCCTTGGAGGTTTTTAGGGATGTGGTGTTTTGTTTCCTGTGACTGAAAAATCTCCTTCTCACCTTGTCCCTGAAGTCTTCAGAAACATAGTAGTAGATGAAGGGGTCAGCACAGCTGTTGCAGGTGCTGATGGCCAAGCTCAGCATGTAGCTGATGTACAGCCTGCCATACAGCTTGGATGTATAGCTGGAGTAATGGACAAGGAGGAGAACATTGCTGGGGGTGTAGAAGGCCACAAGAGTGAACAGCACGAGAGCTGTGAGCTTCACAGAGTAGGAGTACCTCTTCCCACTGTCCAGGAGGGCTCTCAGGACCGAGCAGTAGCTGAAGAACATCACCAGCAGAGGAGCCAGGAAAGCGCAGGCAATCAGGCAGACGAAGTAGTAGAAGTAAAACCCATCATCCTCATGCCTGGGGAGAACATCGTGGCAGAGAGTGATGTCTGTTCCATACAGGGGATATGACTGCTGCTGCAGAGTGAGGGGCAGGGTGAGGACAGCAGCACAGAGCCAGATGGCAGAGCAGGTGTGGGCAGCAAAGGTGGGGGTACGGAAGGAGCGGGAGAAGAAAGGATGGACCACAGCCAGGTAGCGGTCGACGCTGATGCAGGTGAGCAGCAGCACTGAGCAGTACATGTTCCCATAGAAGAAAGCTGTGGTGAGCCTGCACAGGCCTTCTCCAAAGGGCCAGTTGTTCCCCAGGAAATAGTAGAAAATCTTGAAGGGCAGCACTAGTACGAGCAGCAGGTCTGCTGCAGCCAAGTTCATCAGGAAGATGGTGGAGGTCAACTTCTCAGCCCTGGTGGCCAGGACCCAGAGGGCCAGCCCGTTGGCAGGCAGCCCCAGCAAGAAAATGAGGGTGTAGAGGCAGGGGATGAGCAGCACTGTCACCTTGCTGTCGAGCTGGGAGTAGATGGCCTCGTGTATCCACAGGTAGGTGACATTGTCCACGATCGCCCTTTCCCCAGGTATGGCTCGGGGACATGGGGTGATCTCTGATGGCTTTGCCTGCTCGTTGGTGCTGTTCTGAGAATAATCTGTCAGATAAAAGCAGTCTATTACTTGTTGTTGGTACAGTCACCCTTGTGCTTGGCAGAGCTTACCCCCAAGGCTGTGGGTTTGCATTTTACACTGGGGTCTCTACAACTGGGAGAATTCTGTAAAATGCCTCTGTGTGCTGGCAGAGGAACGTGCCTGACAGAAGTCAGTGGGCAGGAACAGCCATCAGCAACCTCACTGGAAATGCACCCAACTCCTCTGCCCTGTGGCTGCCCACAGCTCACAAGTGGTGCTGGATTGCAGAACTATCAGCAGGACTGAGGAATAAGAGAGCAGTTCCTCTGCCTGCCCCTCAAAACAATCCTGAGACCTGGGGCCACTCCAGGATAAAGCCATGGTTGTGAGAGTCTAAGTTACAGGTCCAGATTTTGGTTTTGAGTGCTCTCTGGTTTACTTCTCCTCTAGTTTTCCTTTCTCTTTCTAGTTTGCTTCACACCAGTTCATTCCTCTGTCACCTTCTATCATCCCCTGCTTTAACCTGAGTATGCCCAAAGCTCAGTTACAGCGTGCTCCCTTCTGCTTTAAAAACCAAGAGCTTTCAGGGAATAATAAAGGTACCAACTCTCCAGTCCTTTCAGAAACCAATTTTGCAGCCAGGAGATGCACACTCACCATCATAGTCTGAAGAGGTTAGGCAGAGTCCCCAAAAGGCACAGCACAGCACCAGCCCGTGTGACAGCCTCCTCGGGTTCCTCAGGGTCCCCATGGTGGCAGAGGAGCCAGGAGTGCTCTGCTGTCCTGGGAGCTGTGGGAAAGGCCCTATGACTGTCCCTGGTTACGCATTTCCTTCTCCTGGTCCTTAACTCAAGGAAGCACCAGGCTTATCCTGGGAAGGATGTGGGATGGGGGCTGCCACGACATGCACGTTGCTCCAGCAGAGACTGAGCTCCAGTGTCAGATGCAGGGCTGGGAGGGGCAAACATCTCCAGATCTACAGTGAATTGGGGCTGTACTCAAGTGACTCATTTGGGCCTCCTTCCTGCCCCAGAATGTTCCTGGAAATGACAAATGTGCTCAGATTTGATGCAGTTTGAATTTGGTTTAGAGTGAAAAACTGAACTCCTGACCTCCCGTATCAAGCATCCTTCCACCCATGAGAGGCCCAAGTGGCTCCATGTGAGATCTGAAGTCTTTCCCCACACCCTGATTTAAGATGCAAGTTGAGAAGAGATCATCCCCTCACAGAAACATAAATAAAGTGCAGGGGAGCTGTAGATCCAGAGAAGCCTCCCCGGCCCCTGAGGTTACACAGAGCTCTTGCACCCTCTTGTTGTGGCAGTTGAGGGTTTTTTGTGTCTGCTTTGCAGCCCCCACATCTGAGTTCTCATTTCTTTCTGCTCCTGCTCTCTGGCTAACAAGGGGATAAGACATCTCCTTCCTTCTTGCTCTCACTGCAGAAGTTGATTAAAAGCCCTGGGGGCTGGAGATATTTGCATTTGCAAGGATCAGCCCCAGCCCCAAGTGCCCCAGCATGCCAGCGGTAAGTGGGAAGGTCCCAGGGTTTGATGGAGACACAGTGCTTCCTCTGATAAACGGGGAGAGCAGATCCAGCCAGCAGGAAAGGGGCCTGATCTGGGTGCACAGGAAGACTGCTGTTGGGCAGATAATGATGGATTGCAGTCCCTCTTGCCCAAGGAGAGATGCATTTTTCCAGAGATGTGCAGCCTCCTCCCAGTAAACCCCAAGGGGGTTGAGCACTCTGTATTAGCTAATAGCTGGGAGCAGCAGCACACTGCTGCCACAGACCTGCTGGTTGTAGGGAGAAGGCAACTCAGATCATTTTGTAAGAGAGACTAGGAGATGTTACCTACATCTTTAACATCCTTTGCTGCTTGATCCCTCTTCTCTTAACTCCTCGAGAATGTGAATTCCTCCCATGCTCTACCAGGGAAGTCCCAAACCCTCCCCAGCACAAGATGACTTCCCAGTGGTCATCTCCAGTGGGGTCACAGCTTCAGGGGTTGCTGGTTTTTAGGCTTTTGTCCCCACTCCCCTGCCTGGCTCTGCATGGGAGTAAGGACAGAAGCTGGAGCCCAGGCAGTAGGAACTGTAAATTTGGTTTGGCAACCCAAGGAGTAGTTTGTTTCTTTCTCCTCAGCTCATGAATGGCCTCTTCTGTGAAGGTTGTAAATCCGAGCCTGGCTGCTGTTTGATGAGATTCTTCTATTCCAAGGAGAAAATGATCCTATTTCCTTTGCTTTCACCATATTCCCACATCTTTGTGCTGAGCGTGTCAAGAGGTGGAGTTCCACTGGCAAGGACAGGGAAGAGGCAATGTTAGATGTTTTACTTTTGTGATTCTCTCAGGATTTATGAACCATTACAGAATGACTCATGTGGCCACATATTTTCCATGCCTCAGCCAGGATCCTTTCCATGCTCTGTATGCAAAAAATTAGACATAATCAGGTTCAGATAGTGTGCAAATCGCAGCCCTGCTTCCTATGGCCAGATCTCTGGAGTGGAGCAGAGAGAGGTTACTCATTGCTGTATCCTTCATTTTTCAGATGCTGTGTGATCCTTAGTGACTGCTTTAGATGCAGAACATCTTGCTTGAAAATTCTAATGCCAGAGGTTTGTCACGGTTTGTTAACATCTCTTTAAGTCGTGTGATCCCTGCTCTGTGGGGTAACAATTTGGTTTCAAAGTAATTCGTTGTGCAATAGAGAAGGCACTCTGGGAGAAGGCACTCTTTTATTCCTTGGCTCTGAACCCACAAGATATAATGCTGGAAAACAAGCTAGGGATTGGAGAACTCAGAGGGAGGGTACAAACATCACCTGGGCTGTCCTATACATCTTTAAGGCTCCAAAGAGATAACTTTGGTAGGCAGATAATGGGGTTCACTCCCTTTCTCCTCCAGCACCTCCAGCACCAGAGAGTTCTTCAGCTGCAAGTCAGCACGTGTGAAGACCAAAACCTTAGTGCAGCTCATACCTGCCCCAGGCTAAGCTCACCTTTACAATGCAGCAGCTCTGCCTCAGCAGCAGCAGCAGTAAGCCTTTCCACCAGTGTCGGCACAGCCTCACCTTTCCCATGAAGGCAGTGCTGGTCCTGCCTGGCCCAACCATTGGCTGTAAGGGCATCTGAGCCTTCTCAAAACCACAAGATGCAGGAAACTTCCACTGTCTCTTGCAACAGAAATTATGGTCTCTTGAACAGGATTCCCCCACCCCAGCTTTGTCTGTGCAGGCTCTGGCACATACAACATGAACTTCATGCCTTGGACACTCGCCCTGACTTTGCTCCCCTGCTCCCTGTGCCAGGTCCCCACAGCTCCTGGGAATTTCTCTGCCTCTTACCTCTTCTGCTTGCTCCACAGTTCTCCGGTTCCACCGCTTTCCCACCCAACCTTTTCCCTTGGTTCTGCCACACTTTTTCTGCTCACATGCTCCTCACCATTTGTAAGCCTCATGCTGGTGTAATACCTCCGAGGAGACAGGGATTTTTTACTCTTCTACTTTATTCAAGTGTTTACCTCAGCATTTAGGAAGTCCACATGAAGCCATTTTTGGGGGGTATTTGAAGCTTATTAGCATCACTGCAACTAAAGATATTCTGGATTAGCTGCTTTTGGTCCTTTCTCACCTAGATGACACCAGGGTAGGGGCTGCCTTGCCTGATACAGACAGTACCATCCTTTTTCAACACTGGGGCTCAGATGATCCTTTTTTGGACTCATCCTTTAGCACAGGTATGGATTAGAATTGCTAGACTTCAATTTAGTCCTTAATTTTGATGAGGGGAAGGTAGAACATGGTTTCATTGTGGAGGAAGAACATGGTTTCATTGAGTTACTTGAGTCTAATCCAGAGGAATGGCTACAGCATGAAGAACTCACCCCCTGCTTATACACACATTTCTAGATGACCTCTCATGGGTTCACAGTCCCACCTTTCTCTCTGTGATATGGGAACACATGGAGGGAAAAAGAAAAAAAGACCTGAATTATTAACTTCTGAGTGAGGGTACTCCATTTAGCCATTCTTAATTTAATTTAGAAAACCATTAGTTGTTATTCCACCCTGCAAACCTGAGGGGTATTTTAAAGCTGGCTGTCTTTGCCATTGCCAAAGCTGTCCACTTGCTGAGATCTCCAACTGCTCATGGGTGATGTCAGCTCTGGGTGTCCATCCCCTTGGGTGCAGGGGATGTCCTCTTTGTGACAAGTCCAAGGTCTCTGCGAGAAGACTCATATAAAATGGACTGTGTCCTCTGAGACACCACCACCGTCATTTTAATCAAATTATTCCATGCAGTTTATGCATTAGAGGATTGTTGTTGGGAGAACAACAATTTGTTTCCCTGTGCACAAGCAGCAGGCTGCAGAGAGAGCAGAGTCTCCTTTTGTTATGGCAACGGAAGTGTTGAGAATGATGTAAAGGAAACTCCTATCAGATCTGGTTCACAGCACCACAGCTTCATTTGCAAAAAATCTACACATTCATGTGGTGTGCAGGGCTCCACGGGGGACACAGTTAAACATGTTATTCCCCAGGAATCAGGGGGGAGGTGGAAGGAAAGGCGGGTGGAGGGTTGTTTTCCTGGTTGCAGTTGTCTTGTCTTAACCTGGAGCAGATGTGCTTCTGGGTTTCAGAACTGGATCAGTTGCATGTCTGTTGTATTTAGCATGCAAGCCCTTGGGAGCCAGGCCTAGACCCTATTTTTGCACCACACCTCTCATGGCAAAGGTACTGTGAGAAACAAACCAAGATGCAAAAAGATACGTGTGTTGTTTTTTTTTTTTAAACCTATTTCTTCATGGAGCAACTGTGCCACCCCATGGCTTCCCCTGCTCTTGGCCAGATGTGGGCCTTTGCTCTCACTCATTACAGCCTGCAGGCTGCCTTGAAGACAAGTTCTTCCACCTTTTCAGTTGCATTTTTCTACCACTTAAAATCCAGTTTCAGGTGCAAGACAACCAATTCTGGGGCTTGTCAGAAAATTAATTTCAAACAAACGAGAGCGGTGGGCTTTTTAAAACCAATATTTTATTTTACTTTAATGTGCAAATAAATATTAAAAACAAAAAAACCCAAACCAAACCTACATTCAAAGAGCTGGCAAAGCAATTATAAGCCCAAAAGCAAAGATCCTTCAAAAAGAAATGGCAGAACAAACTCTTGACTCAAGGTTGTGCTAGCAGATAGACAGCGGGTCAGACATTAGCAAGCCACTCCCAAACCTGCACTGCCTGCTCATTCCATTCACATCCTTTGCTACTATCATTTTTGAGACAAGAGCACTGGAAAGGGCTTTGTCTTCATCTGTTCAGATTATAAATTAAGGTTTACAAAATAAGGATGCTTAAAAATACCTGAAGTACACTTAAAAAGGGGGAGATGGAACAGGATGGCGCGCGGATGCGTTAAAACCTTGATACACTGGGAATCAAATGCATTTTAAGCCACGATTGCAACCTATTTTCTAGTAAACATTTTACTGTATCATAAAACCATAAAATTTGGCACAGTTGTCATCTCTGCTGGAGGACAGCAGAGAGGCGAACAGGACTGAAGTGTATTTTGTTGAGCTGTCTGGAAGGAAAAGGGGGATTTCTGTGCTTTGCACTGGGCTTGTCCCCCCACTGCTCCTCCACCCAGCCCACACGTGGTCGGTGGCTTTTGTCAGAAGCACAGGGAAAGAACATTCAGATCATTTCAGCAACTAAAATTTAACAGAGACCCAGACAACAAGAACATGAGTTCTTGATGAAAAGTCCTCTGCTGGGCAGTGGTTGTGCAAGTGGCCACAAATGCTAGGGACTGGCCTCCCTCCTTCCCTCCTACAGATTATTTTGCAAAAAAGACAAAGAGTTCAGTACAGTTTTCTATTAAACATACCCCAAAGGCCAGTTTTTCTACTGTCAAGTGAGACAATTGTAAAACCAAATGTTGTACAGTGGAAATAACCCAGGACAAATCCTACAGGCTGCTACTTAGGTCAGGCAGCATTATAACCTAAAAATCAAAGCCACAAAAAGTATTGGGGGTGGAGGGGTTATTACCCCAAAAAGCCAGGAAAAAAGATGGAGGCAGAGCTGCAAGGAGGCTGGACCTGCCTCCAGACATGATGTTTGTAACACACTTCATGGACAGTGTGCTTGCCCTTGGCCCCTGGAAAACAAGAATGAAGTCACAGTGGGGATGCAGGACAGACACAACTGAACTTTCTTAGATTTTTCAATAAAGTCAGACAATTCATGTAGTTCAGGGTAGATTTTTTGTTAGGATTCATTTCAAAAAAAAGCTTAAATAGAAGTACAGATGATTCAGTGGAAAAGTTTGTCTGCGATGGCTGTGGCTGGATCCAACACTGCCCATTATAGATTTCCATGTGTCACTGCAATAACAGCATCTGTGCTGACCCAGCAGGAACAGGGAAGTATTTGGGACAAACCTCAGCCACCATGCTGCGTGAGCTCCATCTGCTGCTGCTCCTGATGTGCTACAGCCCAGCAGAACCACGGAGTCCGGGCATGCACAAAGGAAAGTGAAGCTCCTGTCTCCCGAGGCTGTCGATCAACATGCAAAATTCAAAAAACCAAGAGGCCAGACCTGGCGCTGGATAATTCCTCCCCAAGCACATGCTCCAAGCAGCTCCAGAGCTGAGAAGGCAGAGGCTGCAGCAGGTGCTGAGTTCATAAAGCAGGGTGATGGGATCCTGTGCACATCTGCTGGGGGGCCAGGGCCGCCTTGTGCTGCAGATGGTGCTGCAGACTGCAGCTCAGGGAGCTCCAGTTCATGCTCCAAAATACTTGGTTGATAAGTGAGAGCGTGAGTTTTTAGTACATTCACTCTTCTCTCAGTTTTGGCATTTTTCTCCCCAGAGCACCACTAACAAATAATTAAAAATGCATTCATTGCCTTATTAGCAGGGATGGATAATGAATCAGCCCAGAGCAGGTTGAGGGATCTGTGCCAGGTGCTCTCAGCTCTGCTGGCACTGGACGGTTTCACTGAAGAGTTCTGCAGGCTCCCAGGTGGTATCAGTTCAGGAAGGTAGACAACATTTAACCCTTCAAAGTGGAAGCAGCTGCCAGCATCTGCTCAAACACCAGCCCAGCCCCAGCTCTCCAACAAAGCCACTGGTGGTAGTTCGCCCAGAGCCTGACTCCCTCACTCAGCCTTCCAGTTCTGGCTGGACAGCAGTGGCCTCCAGCTAGGAAAGTCTTTCTCCTCTCTGGCAGAGGGAGGTAAATGTCTCTAAGCCAGAAACAATTCAAAGCCCTACACTAAAAATTGTGTGGCAATGCCGAGAGCCCTCTTCCCATAATGCTTTTTAAAAGTCTCTTCATGATGGCTGGAGGATTACACAGCAAGGAGAGAAGTCTATGCCATGGATAATACACCATAATCCAAAGTAAAATGCTGTTTGGATAAATACCATTAATACATACATTGCATTCCCACCACTATTCTGAGAGTAAATGTGTTTCATCAGCAACGCTCCTACTTCTCTTGGTCCCAGCAACAATCCTCTGGTCATGGTGAAGCTGGACGGCGACTGTACTGAACTCTGTATCTGTTCACTGGGACCCCGTGGACATTCACTGTCTCACACGTTGTTTTGCAGGGCACCATCTCCTCATCTTCATCTCCCATTAGCCAGTCTTGAACTACATCAACCGCCTCCATGGTCACATTCTCTTCAAGCCACCGATTGTGCCACTCTTCAAACTGCTGGTGATGCTTCAGCAGCACCATGGGCTGGACCTGAAAGCAAGACAGGAAAGATCACCGAGAGGTTTCTGGGGAAGAAGCCAAAACCCTCACCACTTGTGCTTCCGAGATGTGCCTGCTTTACAACACAAACAGCAAACAGGAAACTGCATACCTGCACTTCAAGATCTCTATTTCTGAATGTTTGCCACTGCCCCTTAAAATCTGCACAGCAAAGAAAAGGCTGCTAAACTAAACCAAAGTACAGAGCATTTACCAGCTCTCCTCCACGTTTCGTCCGACACAGAGCAGTAACTTCTGGGTGCAGTTTGCAGGAATTCAGCCACAAGACTTCTTATCAGTACCTGTCTTTTGGCTCACATCCTCAACCTCTGCTACTGCCTGAGTCGTGGGGGAGAAGGGATAGGAGATGCACCTGCTTGGCTCTGCAGAGAGCTCCCCTCCTGTACATGTAATCCTCTGAATTCATGATGAACATCATTTTGTGGGTGTTGAGCTTGAACCTGCAGTCCACGTTGCAGGCACTTTCCACCCCAATCAGCCTCTTCCAGGAGCTCTTCACTTCGCTCCGCAGAGCTCTCACTTGCTTGCACTGCCACTTGCGAAACTTTTTGAGGTTTCTAGAACAAAATAAGGATCACAAAGCATGTGTCATGCTTGGTTATCTGTTCTCTTAGGCTAGCTGACAGCACAAGGATTAAATTTGGATTTCCACATTTAGCTTTCAGACTTTCTCCAGGATCTTCCTCCATACACAAATATTTAACAATGTGAGAACAAATTAAGACTGCAAATCCCTCCCAGAAGGGATTGCTGAGACAGTCCCACTCCATTTTAAACACAATTTCATGAACAAGCCTCAATGCAGTGGCTGTAAATTTTTTCTCCAGCATTCTTACACAGTGCACTGCACTCCAACAGCCCCTTTGGACCTCAAACATGAGTACATTTCTCTAGAGCTGCACATCACCTAAAATCACTGCCACATGTGCAGAGATGAAGCAGCAGCAGCTGCTGCAGAGTGACTCAGGAGAGGGAGCATGCTCACCTTTGCAGAAAGACTGGTTTCAATAAGAAGCCATCATTCTGGTTGTTTGGAGCTCCTTCCACCCCAACATACTGCTCCATGTAGTTGGCCAGGTGCTACACAAGGGAGACCAATTTCAAGTCAGATTTCTTTCTCAACAAGACAAACACCACTGCAAAGAACTAATTTATTTCCAAGCTTCTTTTTAATGAAGCTGATTTCTGTTCAAACTCTTTTGCTTAACAACCCCATTTCTGTCAATGACCACAGCCCCACATGTAATCTTCCCACGTCCCGGGGAAACTTCTCCTCCTGGCAAAGTCTCACAATTTGGAACAAGAAAGCAGAAAAGCTATCTCAGACACCTGCTCTGACTGTGGTACAGAAGACTCCATGGTCACTGTGATATTACCTGGACCTCCACTGGATCTTCTGTCTGGGTCTCTTCTGTATCCAGAAGCTCAATGGTCATGATCACCTGTCCTTTCCGCTGAAGAAACATCACCTGGATTAAAGTTACAGACACAAGTATTGGCCACATGGGTTTACAATGATGCTGAATGTTCACATGTCGTTTGAACAATAAATATGAACTAGGAGAGGAATTTCCAGGGATTTTCAGCAAGCCAGTATGCCACTTCACTGGCTTTACTCTGGTTCTGGTAACTTCTCTCCATATTGCTCTCTCTCACCATTGTGGCCTTGGAGCTTTAAACTCATTTGTCCCAGGGAAGTGTGAAAGTCAAGTTTACGAAGTTCTCTGGCCTCAAATTCTTACCTTGAAGCAGTTCTCATCTGCCATGCAACGTTCAGCCTTCCACTGATAACTTGTCTCCTTTGCTGCCCGGACACACCTAGAGGATAAGTTACCTCCAGCAGCACCTCGCTTCCGCTCATTCAAGTAGAGCTCAACAACCTTCAAGCAGATGTCATCACTCACTAGATGGTGAAGCTTCCAGTAAAAAAAAGGGAATTTAGTCAGCAAGAGTTATCTCTAATGTATTATGAAAGGAGCACAACACAGCACAGCATCACACCTCAAACCAAGTCTCAAAGCTTTAACTCCAGAGACTTTGCACATTTCATTCTTTTTCATTACTTTGCAGTAAAAGAAACAGAGAAGCGTGTGGGGATGATGTTCCTTAACTGTAACAAAACTACAATCAGAAGATAGATTTGGTAACAAGGACTGGACTGGGTTGAGTTGGGGTTTTTTGGTCTTAGATGTATTTGGGGAATGGCAGAATTTTGAAGTCTGGAACCTAAAACATGTTGGAAAAGGCCAGGAAGAGTAAATCCCCTAAGATGGTCCCAGCACTAAGCTGAACTATCTCACTGGAGAGTTTCCCCTCCACAGATAACTTTTCTATGAATTTGCCTTACATTTAGTGAGTCCTTGCACCACAGGGTACTGTGAGAAACCTCTGTCTATAGAAAGGAGATGTGCAGCCCCCCAAGCACACAGCACAGCCATAAACTTAATCACCTGACGGACAATATTCTGCACCAGTTTGTCCATGGTAAAGCCAATATAGGCATGGATAGTGAACATCTCCCTCAGAGTGTCCTCATACTGTGTTGGGTCAATATTCCCATCCAGCAGACTCCTCACCATATCCAGGAAGGCAGGGTAGTACTCCTCCAGTTCCACCTCACCTGTGTGGGGAGAAAGTGCAGTCAAGAAGGGGGAAGTCAAGAAGGGACAACACTGCTCAAGAACCATGAAATTCATGCTGAGGACAGACAGTTCTCTGCAGGGAGTGCTGACAGTCTGTAACACTTTCATCTGACATTCTTCATAACTGCCTCAGTTACTTAATTATTTTGTTAAAGAGCCATTTACATTTTAACTCCAAGTAACAGATTAATAAATACAATGAGATGCCTGACATCTGAGAGCAGGGGGCTGTGTGAAGTCTCTATGAACTACAGGAGAGCCCCCAGAAGATAAATTACAAATTTGCATACTGTTAAATTAGCTTTATCTACAAACACAGTGATTTGCACAAATGATCACAAACAGAGAGGCTGGCACCTCTACTTTCCTTACAGACTTTCCTGCTGGTCTCAGTTTCTCCGATACATAAAATCAACCAGCAACCAGAGCACTAAGAACAGACAGTGTCCCAGATTATCCTTACTTGGTTGCTTCAGTCTTAGTTCCATGGCTGGATCATTGGTTTTTTCTTTTCTTCCCTCACACAGGAGTTTTTCTCTCTCTTTTTCAGTCCTATATTCTAGCAGCTGCTTCTGAGCTTGGCGATAAATCTTTAGGAGTCTTGAGCACAGAGTCTGGTGAAGGCGGAGGAAGAAATACCAATTGTTATTGACAAAGAACAGACTGTAAACATCATCCAGTGTGTTGTGTGGCTCAGCAGCTGTCGCATCACAGAAGGTTGCTTTCATCTCCAAAGGGCTGCTTGGAGGCCCAGGCACGTGTTTTTTTCGTAGCTCAGGAGTATCCAGGTTCTGCCCCTGATGGTTTTCTCTGTCCTCATCTGTTGATTCTTCAGAAATAATGTGCTCAGGGGGCTGAGAGAAAAACAGCTCAGGTATGAAGTGATGCACTATCTGCCGGATGGTTGCTTGATCCTCCTTTTGGATTGTAGGCTGTCTTTTTACATAATAGCTGATAAGAGAGGCTGCATCTTCCAAAATCTGCTTATCTTCATAGATAAAGATAAGATGAGGCTCGTTTGTGGATGAACTTCTCCCCTCTGAATGCTGCTCCTGATGCTGTAATCAAGAGACAAATAGATAAAGATCCTTCCAATCCATGCTCAAGAGCCATTCCTGCCAGAAGAAATAAGCCAGTATTAACACTATGCTTGGGATGGGCATTTTTGCCTGAGAACTCCTCAGAGCACTACCACTTCACCACGGTCCCAGGTGCTATGTCAGCATCTAGATAACACTACAAGGGAAGGACACAGAGGATGGATTCTTTACCAGCACATACCTCATCATAGACACTCTCAATTTCATTCAGCAAACTCTTGGAGCGCAAAGCTTTGGTGTCATTTTGTTTGAAGTTGACAGCCTGGTGGTCAAGTGACTTCAAGTAGGCTTTCTCATACTGCTCCCTCCAAATCTTGTTGAAGCCTTGCTGGGCCTCCCGCCACTCTTCCTCTTTTGCTTTCAACCTGCAGAAATGCATCAGCTGCTTCAGTTCAAAAGGACAACCACAGAAATACAACCAAAGCATTTTTGATGTCGCCAACTCTGAGGCACTAAAAACCTTTCTGTACTCCTGGAAAGCAGTAAACAGCTTTGAAAAAGCCCCACCACCGAAGAGGAGTTATAATTTGAAACAGCATCTCCAGAAAACAGTTGTTGAAAAATGCTTTTAAAATTCTGTATCAGGTTCTTAAGGTGAACACAGGAAAATGGGAATTACCTCTTCAGAACAACAGGAACTGCAGTGACTGGGTTTTTCTTAAGGCTTTCAATGATCTCTGGTGCTTTATCACCATAGATACGATAGATGGCCCTGCGCTGGATCACTTCTGATGTTCCTCCCAAGCAATCATCCAGACGGAATTTCTCCTGATCCTCCTGAGTCAGTCGAGACAATTTTTTCTGCACACTCTCCAGCACACGTATCGTGGCCAAATTGGTCTCCAAGACAACATCCAACTGTTGAAAAGAGTTCACAAAAGACACAGTTTAAAAACAGGCATAGCAGGAAAATGGAGACCAGCAGCCTCCGGTTTGTGGCAGGCAGTCCAGCCCCACTGGGTGGAGCTAAGAAGCATCAGCAAGGTTTCTTACTGGAAAACAAACAGCCACCACTTCTCCCAAAGGTAACACGCTGTTTAGAACTGCACTCGTGCCTAGAAGGATTAGACTCCAAGGAAGTAGAAAACACCACACTCTAGCTTGAACCAACAAACACTAATAGAATTTCAAGTAATTCGCGGTCAATTAATTCACTCAAAATCCTCACAGCTAAAGTTTTGCTTTCTGAAAAGGCAGAGGGGCAGAAAGGAAGCTCAGCAGAGAGCAGAGTTACCTCAAACCGCTCATCTTCACAGCGGTGCAACTGCTCCTCATAAGGAGTCTTCTTGGAGCTGACAAAAGTGGAGTCTTCAGACCAGGATGGAAATGAAACCCAGGTATCATTTAATACCTGCAACAGTGCCAAGACATGACATTGAACAGAGCATTATGAGCCCAGAAGTTCTGATAAGTTCTCTGTTTTATTTTTTGCACAGTTCTTCCCTGAATTTCCATTGAAACTTTCAGACCAAATTCAGGAGTCACTGTCATGACTGCTCAGACAGCACAGACTCACTCTGCAGTAGTCTGCAGCTGTCAGTAAAAAAGGCAGAGTTTCCCACACCAGCAAGAGGTGGGAGCACCTCTGCTAAGATGCCTGTTCTCAGTGCCTAAGACACTGCCTCAGCATCTTTTATCTGTTTCAGGAGAAAAACTGTTTCTAAAAAGCCGTATTGGTCTCCACGGCCAGAAAATTATTTTAAGGGTATTGAATATTCTTTTCTGTCTGTAGGAATAAACTTGTGCATGCACACACTCAAAATACTTTGGCCTGAAAGACACAATTTGAGATGGGGTTAGATAAAATTAGTAAAATGCACGTGGATACTCTAATTCCAATAAAATGAATGAAAAATGGGTGTCAATAAAGCTGGCTAACTATCATTAAAGAGGGGAATCCACACACAGAAGCTGTAGCATTAACTACATGTTATGTACATGCAGTGTGTGTTGGGGGACTGAAAAGGTTGATCCCAAAGTACCTCCTTGCAAATGGCTGTTCTTCCACTGCACTTGGGCTGCTGGTAGGTTTTGGGGAGAGCCCGGTAACTGGATCCGATGCGTTTACAGGAAGCGTAATCAATTTCCCGACTCATCCCATCCCCAGATCTGTCACTCAGTGGAGAAGCAAACGAAAGCTCTTTCACACCAAGAAAGGACTTGAACTGTGCGAAGAGTTCTGGGAATTTCCTTCAAAAACACAAGTAATTTTTGTTATTTCTTCCTGACAGTTTTCAGGTGGTTAATGTGCAGCATGAAAGGGAGGGAGGAAATAAAAAAAAAAAAAATTAGCATTACAGTGAGAAATCTTCCACCAATACTTTACCTTTGTTATCATTCTCATTGAATTACTTTATGGGGGTTTTTTACTTTTGGTAGGAAAAGAATTTCCCTTCACAACTCCATTTAATACTCCCCTTAACTACTGAAGAGTCACTGATCCTCGCCGTGGGGCTCTCCCTCTTCTGTTGAAAGCGAAGCAGCACAAAAGGCTCACAACAGAGCTAAAACTATTTACTCTTTTCACAGATCTGCTGAAATTTCATGTTTACGTCTGTATTATATTTTGAGATGAGAACAGGGATTGTGAACAAAAACCACCTTCCAGAACTTATGAGATTCTCTGCCCACAATGGCTTAGTGTAATATCAGGTACTCTGCTGCTTGTGAGGCTTTCAAATGGATGCACAGACAGAGGAAAATACCCTCCCCAAAATGCTCTTTAAGAGTTGTGTAGATACGTTAAAAGATGCAGATTTTTTTGCTCCTCTTTTTGGATTAGTTTTCAATTTCTTGCAGGCTACCTAGAAGATATTTCTGAAGTTAAACTCAAATCTTGAGTAACAAAGTTCATAATATCTACCAAAAAGTAACCCAGTGAGAAAGCAGTCAGTAACTTACCCTAAAAATGGTGTAACTAGCTGGAGCAACTCAGAGCCAGAGACCAGCTCCTGGTTGAAGAGAGCAATGCAACGAAGAAAATTTTCATAGACTTCCTGACTCTTTAGCACCCTACGCACCTAAAGCACAGTTTGGAGAGAAATTATCAGATCCTTTGAACACCACTTTTATTTAATTCATATTCTATGTAGCCTGAACCATGGATACAGTGACAAACCTCCACTGCAATGTAAAAAGAGAGTGTGCACAAAAATGCCCCTTTCAAACAATAACTACAGATGGTACCATGAGGAAACACACTGAAAAATAATAAAAACCCATGTTTTTAAGAGACAAGCATTCAGGAAGAAGTTAATTATCAGTTTCTATCTTCCAAACCCTCCTATTTTCTCTTTTTTTGGTCTGTCTCTCTCTGTCATTTGAAAAGGCAGGGGATTACTAAGTAATGACACACGGATTGTATAGGAAACTATAATAACCTCATAAATGGCTGCAAATAATTCCACAGGAGGTGAGAACAGGCCAAATACTGACCTTGTCAAAGAAGGAAAACTCTTGCAGTGTTCCATATTTTCCCACTGTTGCTACTGACAGATCTTTGGTACCTCGCAGTTTCATTTTCTTCTGTGAAAAGAAAAAGCAGTTATACTTAGATTGCTGTGACTCAAATGCTCCCAAATTCCACTTTGCTGACACCCAACAGCTCTCTGCAAAGGCTGAAACTCTTTGTTTCCCAACCAGTGATCTAGCATTGCTGTGTCACAGCAACTACCATCAGATGACTCCCAGCTAAGAAGAACAAACAACAAAAAGGATAACTTCAGAAAGAATTCCAAAGAAAGATTTCTTTGTAGGACTGAACTGTCCCTTTCCAGGGTCAATACTTAGTACAGAATGCCTTAATGTTTAGTACTCAACTTGTTACCACACACATTAAGCATCCTTTTGAAATTCCCTTCTACAGTAATTATTGTTTTAAACATAACATAAAATTTTGTTTCTTCTACCCAGCACTTACATACCTCGAAGGCACTACTCATTACAGCTTTATCTATGCAATTATCTAACCACAACAAGTAATATCAGGTTATTCTGAATTTTTGTTTGTTAAAAGATACCTTTGCTGGGCCAGAAACAGGACGCAGTAACAGTGGTCTGGATCGCTTTTTGCCGTGTTCCAGATTCTTCTCATGCTCAGTTTTCTGGACACTGTTCACTTCACATGGTCCATTTCCTGTGAACTGAAGTGAATAAACAATTATTTCAGTGTTCTCCTCTCAATCGGCACAGATAGAGGCTCCTATAGATCAGAACAGGACAGAGAGCACGAAGTTAAGTCACCTGTCTGGCAAAATTTCCAAGTTCATCTACAAGCTGTATGTTTTTTCCATAATTAATTTGCATTCCTAAAGCATCCTTATGTCATCTACAAAAAACCAGAGAGTATTAAATATTCTGCCTTGTTGTAAGCACACACATACCAAAGACCTTTTAGCCTCTGGGAGGAACTGTCCAAACTCAGAAAGCAGATCCTCCTGTCCTCTGAACAGATTTGCTACTTCAGTAAACACTTCTTCCTCTGACATGCCTCGGAAGGGTCGGCCTTTAGTGTTCAGCTGTTCTTTCTGAAAAAATACACACAGCTGTTAAGTCCAGAACATACCTCCCTCTGCAAGAAAATGCATCAGCTCAGCCAAAACCTTATGCTACACAACCTATATCCACACAGATTATCACTAAAAGTTTAGTAAAGACAGATCCAGATAGGACCACTTTACACCTCAGACCCTGGAAAGTTCTTCAGTTTTCACACTTCTGTCATTTTGTGTGAATATCTGTTGGACAAAGATGAGTGCTTGGGAACTGCATAAGCCTGTTCAATAAGAGACATTTCCTTTGACAACAACCACTCAAACAGTTACAGTGCAAACCCCCAACCACCTATATGGAAGAGTTTTTACCTGGTAAGTGTGAAGAATTTCTAAAAAGGATCTGTAAATTTCTGGGTGGTCAAGGAAACGTGTTTTGATCTTATTCACGTAACTGATTGCATTATTGAACTCCACAGAATCAGACTCCAGAGAGATTTGAGATTTATCTTCTTTGTAGGGAAGCTGTTGCCTGAACTCCTCAGAGCAGTCACTGTGATTGTGTGAATTCTCCTGGGAGTAATGCAACAACAGCCCACTGCCTGGGAGAGCACTGGGGACAGGCTCAGAGGGCACCTGGTGGCACAAGAGAGACAGTGACTTGTACAGAAACAGCAGTACAAGTTCAACAACAGCCTAGTGTTGGGATTTTCAAGCTGTTTAGCTAAAAAAAGATTACTCTGTGGAAAAAAAAAAAAAAAAATTAGCCTGTAAATTTCCCCAAGTCATTTATTAACACCACCAGTTTCAAAAATATCCTGTAAGTCCTATCTGGCTGATGAACTGTCTGACTCCTTACTGGTGTTGACTCTCACCACCTTATGCACTACACTGCAGAGGGGAAATTAAAAAATATTCACTGCTGTTTCTGTTCCCACTGCTTTGTTTCAGAGGAACTGACAGATTTAAGAAACTCTTAAAGATGGTACATTTCTAAGGAACTGAGAGATCTAAGGAACCTGATCTCTTAAAAGGTATTTACTGCTGCTAATTAGTTAAACCACAAGTTTATCAGCAGAATGCAGGTAATAGCTCTGCTTCAGCCCCCACAACCACAACAACAAAGCAGCAGAGGCCAATCTATATCGCAGGAGCTGTCTTTCCTTGCAGGATGTTACCAATCCCAGGAAGCAAGTTTTGCCTGCTGCTTGAACACTGGAAGACTGGAAATGTGATGATTCTTTCAGGATCTCTTTTTCAAATGTCACTACAGACACCACACAATGAGACTTGAAGGCAGCCTATCCAGCTAATTACAATTTCAGTTTTCAAGCCTGCCTGAAGTATTTGGAGTTGCAGTGGCACTTCCTGTAGGAATTTAATTCTGTGCAAGCTAAACTAACAACTGATTTGAGAATAAATATTTCAGTTTATATTACACCTATTATCAGAGACTGAAAACCACATAAAAACTTTAGCAACACACAATACTGGTAAATCTAGGTAGCCTGAGCTGTGAAAGAGATGTGTCTAGTGACATGTAGAACAATTTGCTTAGAGTATAAGCTCTATAACCTACCTGACTGTTCAGAGGTGACTGTATACTCAACTTCCCATTCTTTGGAATTTCTATCCTGTAGCCCAGAGGGAGGAAAGCATTGAATCCTACAATGAGGTCAGGATGCTCATGGAATAGCTGGGAAACACGTCGGATTACTCCAGGTGTGTCAATGCTAAAATCAAGAAGAGTTTGTTACTTGTGTCCAAATCAGAAACACAAGTTAAGCCCAGCAAATTACTGAGGTTTCTGGAGCATCTGGCTTCTTTAGAGTCACAATTTATCAGCAAGAAAGTTTGGGAACCTTAGGTTTAGGGTTAGCCCGAGCTAATGACCACCATCCACCACATGTCATACTGGGAGTGTTGTCCACAGAGAGGAGATAGGAGTTTGCAGGTTACCCAAAACAGGCAGGACAGCCATCACCTCGGGGGCTGACAGGGCATGGACAGGCTCTGCACTCAGATTTCTTCATTTATTTTTCCAGATTTGCATTTCAGAACAGAAACTACAAATAGATTTGTCTTCTCCTGCAGGTTTTGCCTCTGGAATATGATGGACAGAGACCCTCTAGTGTATAGTGACTGCAGTAGTGGGGTGGCCTTTGTGTGTGTGTGTGTGTCTGTGTGTAGGTGGAAAGGTGGCTAGGGGACCCTGCCAAGGACAAGAAGGTCCTGGAGCAGCTCTGGGCTTTACCTCTGACTCTTGAACTCTTTCATGATCTCCAGGAACCCATTGTAGGTGGCGGGGTCACTGCCGAAGCGGATCTTCACCTGGTCCAGGTAGGAAAGTGCATCCTCAACCTGTGGAAAAAAATGAGGGGTGAGGCCCAAGAAAGGTGGAAGAGTCTCTGGGGCACCCCATGGCCCCAGGATGGGAGCAGGAGCACCCCATGGCACCGAGGGAGATGGCAACAGGCCCAGGAGGGGGTTGGGGGGGAGGCCCACAGCACCGGGAAGGGGCACAGGGGAGGCCCCGGGGAAGGCGAACCCCCGGGGGGGCACTGCGGGTTTGGGAAAGGCGGTCCCGGGATGCTGGAAGGGGATGGCAGGGACGGGGCGGAGCACGGTACCGGGGAAAGGGGACCAGGCCCCCGGGGAGAATGACTGCGCTACCAGGGCGGGAGCGGTATAAAGGAGGCCGGGAGGGGCTCACGGTGCCGGTGGAAGAGGGCGGGGGTAACCCCCGAACCCCACCCCAACAGTCCCGGCGAAGGAGGCAGGCACCGACAGCTCGTTCAGCGACGCGGAGTGGGCTCGGTAGGTCACGGCGGGGCGTGCAGAGCCATCCCGCGGATCGTGGTGGCGGCGGGGAAAAGGAGGAAGAGGAGGCAAAGGGAGACGGGGAGCGGAGGGGGGGGGGGTTAAGGGACGGCGGGGAGCGGCCCTTCACCGGGGGAGGGGGAAAGGACGAATCCCGGCGATGCCGGCTCCACCGAGGCCATCTCCTCACTCACATGCACCGGCAGCTTCTCTTGCCCCGCAGCTCGGCCGCCGCCGCTGCCCCATCGCGGGGCGCTGCCCCCCCGCCCGCCGCCGCCGCCGCCCCCCGCCGCCATGTTGCGAGTCGGGTGAGAGTCGCCCCCCTACGCCCCCCCCCCCACCCCCACCCCCCCACCGTCAGCGCGCGCGGGGCGCTCTGCGTCACCGCGCACGGAGGCGGTGGCAGCGGCGGCACCGGCCCTGCCCCCCCCCCCCTCCCAACACAGAGCCCTCCCCTCACCGGAACCCGCACGGACACCGTCGCCGGCGCTTCCGACAGTTCAAGCGCTGTGGCGGGAGCAGCTCCTCAGGAGGAGGCTCAGCATCGGGATCGGGACCGGGACTGGGACCGGGACCGACCCGGTCAGCGGTCTGGAAGGGAGGGGAAGGGAATCAGCGGGGATCCCGGGTTGGGGTTTGGGGGGTGCCGGTGTCTCGGGAAGGCCGCGGGGTCCCCTGACGCTTCTGAGCTCCGTCCCGCAGCGAGCTCGGGTGTAATGAGGTAAAATGAGGGTGTAATGGGTAAAATGTGGGGTTAGGATTTGATTGTGGGGGTTTTGGGTTTGTTTGTTGGTTGGTTTGGTTTTTGGTGGTTTTTTTCGTTTGTTTTAGTGTGTTTTGTTTTGTTTTTTTCCCCTTTCTCAGGTGACTGTCGCTGTGGCACAGGATAGAAGGGGTCTTGTGCCGAGGTGTCAGTGGGTCCGAATAACCACAGCGAGAGAAGGAGCGCTCAGCAACGTTTAATGTTGTAATTCTGAGTCACCAAGGCAAAGGACAGGAAGAGAAATGGGACTTTGTGCTGATTTGTACCACTCAGCCGTGCTTTTTACACCACTGAACAGATCTGGGAGCACTTACTGGTGTGACAACGGCTCCCAGGAAAATTTCCCGGGTTGTAGCATTTCTTGCTTGAGTTTTCCCCTCCTTTATTTTTTTTGTTTTGTTTTGTTTTGTTTTGATTTTACAGCACACGTGGCCACAGTGCTCTGGTTAAACGGAGGAGGGGTGGTTTGGGGACAGTGAAACTTCTCACGAACTATGTAACCAGCTCGGGTTATTGCAGCAAATCCCTCTGCAGTTGGGACAATTCTGTTAGGGGTTGTGTACATACACTGCACAGCCAGCAAGGCACCTGTGGAAACCAAGCTCAGAATAAAGCATTTAGTGTGGAAGAGGATTGTCCTTAAAATGTGCCAATTTTGTGCCTTAAAACGTGCCAAAAATGGACCACTTCCCTCAGGTGGTCCCTGGTCACCAGGCAGTTTGAACTCAGTAAAAATGGGTCAAGTTAAAAGCAAGGAGGAGAGGGGGAGGGAAAAAATCATCCATGCTGCTTGCTTCTCCTTAGAGCATTATAGATAATTTGCATGATAGAAATTTGGGGTGACAGGTTTTTTTCACAGTTACTCACCACTTGCAACATCCCAGACAGTGATGAACTGGTCCAGTGACCCCGTGTACAAGTACTGATCATCTCTGGAGAAGCAAGCACAGCAAATGCCTTTCAGGAGAGATAAGGGCTGAAAATGGAGGGTGAGGATTAGATTGTTACGCTGGGTAAAACAGATTGAAGTGAAGATGCTTTCAGTGGTTATTCTGTTTCAGTGGTTATTCTGTGTTTAAGAATAGAGGTAATAAATAAAGATTTTCATAAGAGTGATCCTAGAAGGAGGGTGGGAGGTGTTACAAAGTGGAGCCCCTGCTAGCTGTGCAGGAAAGAGGGGCTGTGCAAAAGCTCATTATTCCATCTGTGGGAAGGAGCAGCTGTGGTGTGTTGTCTGGTGAAAAAGTAACAGCATTGATCCATTCTCCTCATCACTTCTTTTTTTCCCTACTGTTTTCTCCAGAGTTGACCCAGTTTACCCATTCTGCTGCTCTTGTTAACTTGGAATCATAGAATTGCTCAGGCTGGAAAAGACCTTCAAGATCATCAAGTCCAACCTCATCCTAACCCTATTACCCTCTTTCTGATGAGCCACCACTAAACCCTGTCACCAAGCACCATATCCAGACAATTTTTAAACACACTCAGGGATGGAGACTCAACCACCTCCCTGGGGAGCCTCTTCCATTGCTTAACAACCTTTTCTGTAAAGAAATTTCTCCTGATACTCAACCTAAATCTCCCCTGACACAACTTGTGAGGTCTCCTTCACTGATTTGTGTCATCTGTCTTACACCAGCTAAATGAGCGTCAGAAAGCTGTGGATAAATCCCTCCTCTGACTTCCATTCCATGTCAGAGTGGTGTTTACAGCACTGCCCCCTTGATGCTTTGCATCTGTCCTGGTTTGGTCCAGGATAAAGGTAATTTTGTGTCTTGTTATTTTGCTTTCAGCTAAGTCTCTTGTTGGTAACAGGATCTCTGGCTGCTGGGAAACCAACCCAGCTGCTGAGAACAGCTCACTGCCTGTCAGCCCCACGGAGAAGGTGGGAATTTTTTTTGAGAGCTGGGAATTCTCTCAGTTGGATCTTCCCTAACTACCCGGGCCAGCAGTCCCCTCTTGACTCTCTCCCCACTGGCAGTACCTCATGGCAGCACAGCTCCTGTTCCTGCTGACAACACTCCAAGTCCTAGAGGCACTGTAGGGAATCTGCAGGTCCACTGACTGGGCGCTGCTCCCTGTGGCTCCCTGTGGCGCACACTGGCTTGAGGCTGGCCCTCTGGATTGATAAAGTGGCAAAAATAAAAGGACAGGAAGGCTGTGGAGAAGTCTCACCATCCATCTGTTATGAACAAGATCCAAGAAACAGAATGAAAAGAGTGAGGAGAGCACATCTGTTCCTGTAGCAATACAGTTTGGGCTTACACAAGGCAGGATGATAAAGGGCCCTTTGCCTTGGTGCTCAGTCATGTACCAGCCCTGTTTGCAATTGCTGCCACAAATGATTAAGTGGGTCATTTTGCTGTCAGGACAACAAAAGCACACACTGACCTAGATATGTCTGAGAGAACCTAGTCTTGCTCCTGGCACAGGCTCTGGGGTTCAGACAATAGAGGGGGGGAGTTCCAGCTGGGAAAACACAGCTTATGAACAATCTCAAAATGTCTCTTCCCTGTCTGTAGGATCAAGAACACTTTTTTTCTCTCTGTATCTTGTGGCTGGTGTCACAGTGATGACACTTAGTTCTGATTCCCAGCTGCTGGTGGCAGGTTGCCAGGATGGCTCAATGCTTGTCTGGAATATGGAAGATTTGGAGATTCTGCACGCCCTTCCTGGCCATTCTCAGCTTTGGAAGGATCTCTGTAATTTATTTCAGCTGCTGTGTTGATAATTCTAGTATAGCAGTTTGTGAAAGTGAGCTGATTTCTCTTTTTTTTCAAGCTTTCTTTGCACAGCAGCTATTGGTGCTTTGCTGAGGGATTGTGATATTCTTACCTCTGGCTGTAGGCATGAAGCATGCCCCTGCTGAGCACTCGAGCCCCCCTTTTGCCCAGTCCTTACCCAGCACATCCCCTTTGAGCTCTTCGATTTGTCCAAAATAAAGTAAATGAAAGGGCAATTCACTCAACTTCCTCAGATTTGCAACAGTATCAGTGAACCAGAGTGGCTGAGGTACTACCTAGGAGTAGCCACAGCAGTGGCTTTGAGGCATGGCTTATGGATTAATCGGTTTACTTTCACAGCTACGGGGTCAGATGCTATCTTATGGCCTACCAGACAGCACTTCAAGGATTTCCCTGGTTTTCCTGATAGAAGGAAATGTTTTTCCTGACTCTAAATTTCCCTTGCTACAATCTAAGGCAGGCTGCTTTTCTACTGATGTGAAAATGATAAATCACTTTTCATCTTTTTCCTTGTTGAAAGCACTGAATAGTTCTATTTACTGTTATTTCTATAGTCTTTTGATTTCAGACCCTGTCCAGCAGTCTGGAGACAGAGCCCTGGTCCAGAGGGCTAGATACACCCTGAAGAGCAGCCTGAGGAAAACATGGCCTGAGTGCCATGTGCTGGAGCCATCTATGTACCCCACACCTGCTGAGCTGCAGGGAGCTCATGAGGATCTCAGCACCTCTGCCTCTCTGTTGCTGGCCTCTGGTGGAAGTGGCTCAGGGGAAATCAGGTACAACTTGCACAAATACCTAATTACTTATTTAATGACTTGTGCCTTCAACTGTTCCCCCTGGGACTCTTGTATTTATTCTCTTTCCTTGGTTTAGCAAAACTTTTTCTATTTCTAAAACCAGAACCAACCTGAGTAAGCAATCTGACAGTTCTGCTGGTGTCTCAGCCTCCTTTCCCCCTCTGCAAGCTCTCAAAGTTCTGAGTCAGGGTTTGGGTCTGTCCCCAAAGTGCTTCAAGGAGGCTGAGGTGGGCTGCTTGCAGTGCTTAGGAGTGATCAGAGGGATCTGAGAGGGCAGAAGCAGGTATCAGCTTGCAGCGTGGCACCCTGCTCTGTGCCTGCTTGTTGCTCTGGCATTTTCATTTCTAGTTCTTTGCACAGGGAATTTATATTTATTCCTTAATTACTGAGGAAACCCCCTCAAAACTGAGGTACTAGACAGGAAGCAAGTTCCGAGCAAGAGCTTCTCGTGTATCACCATCTGCCTCCTGTCTACTAATTAGCACACACAACCCCTGTTGTCTTTGTTTCTGAAGTGACTTCTGTGTTCAGGCTGGACTGTCTATGCCTGTCAGGGCTCCTTTTGTCTTTTAGGGACTGCTGGCAGCTCAGGCTGATCTGTGAAGTTGCTTAGGCAAGCAAATTACTTTTGAAAACCACCTTGCTTGTCCAGTAGGGCTTCTGAGTGTGTGTGGCCTGTGCTGTGTCTGACTTTAGCCACAGGGACTGAGTGGGCGCCACAGTGCTGGCACTTACAATGAAGGTGGGACCAGCTGACAGCTCCTGATAGGCTTCAATTTCCTCCAGAGAGAGCTGTATGTTCCTGTGATCAGAGTCTACAAGCTCAGAAATACCCCATCTCAAGTCAATTATCTGCATGAAAATATATTTTTTAAGATTCTGAAACTAGTTAATACTGTCATAACAAACAGTGACATGGGAAAATTAAGTCATTTTATCATATTTACTTCTTAGACCAGTCTGAACACCAGTGGTATGCACCTTTAATTACAGGAACTCTAAGAGGTGCAGAGTCTCTTGATAGGGATTTCTCAAGTGGAAGGCAGATTTGGACATGGATGACCAAGCAAGAAACTCAGTCTTTCAGAAACCTCAAGGCTGTAGGTTATCTCCTGCATCATTTGAAGCCTATCTTCTACCAAAGATAAGGGTCCCCTTTAATCCTAGAAGTCTGGTGTAATAAGGACTAGTTCAACTACCCCTGAAGTATGTACTATGGAATTTATACTTGGAACTTTTTTTCCAGTTGAATACAGAAACATAAGGATGATGTGAACTCTCATATTCAGATGCTTGGAGATGATTAGCCACCTAAATGCACTGAAATCCATTCAATTCAAGCATAAAAATACACTCAAAAGTGCTAGAAAATTGGTACAGCAGGAGGTACAGCCCGATTGTCAGTGGTGCTGTGGGTAGGGTGGCATGTGAGGGTTAGGGCCAACAAAAGTTTTCAGTGGTCACTCTTTGCATTTTTTGGCCAGTCCCGTTCGTTCGGAGCATTTGGAGCTATATTGAGCAATAGTGGGTGGAAACACACCACACAGGGAATGTGTCCACACTTAAAAGGGTGTTGCTACTTACTAAAGGGGTATATCCACACCCAAATGGGGTGGGGGTTTGCTTCACGGGGGGTGGTATTTATTCCCAGAAGGGCGGTGCTTAATGCAAAGGGGTTGTGTTGACAACCAAATAGGGGGGGTTGCCATTGTATGGTGGTTGTTTCCACTCAGGAGGGCTGGAGTATAAGCAAAGAGGGCGTGTCCACACTCAAAGTTGGCGGGGTTTTCATCACACAGGGTGCGTTTATTCCAAAGATGGTGGGAATTAACACAAAAGGGCTGTGCCCACACGCAAGGGGATGGGGTTGGCGTTACACAGAGGGTGTGTCCACTCTCAGGAGGGTGGGACTATAGCCAAAGAGGGTGGGGATTGTATCACAGTCATTGGGATTGGATGGGCATTTGGGGTGAGCTGGAATGGTAGCCAGGAGGGTCAGGGGGCAGGTGACTGTTCATAAACACAAGAGGAATTTTGTACCTTGCTGGTATCTTATGTACCTCAAGAAATCACACCCACAGCATCGGATTCTGGAATGAGCAGATCAGCAGAACACCATGGGCAGCTATCCCTCCCAGTTGTGTAACACACACACAATTCCTGGTCAAATTATCCCTGTGTGCGAGACAGAAAATGTAATGGTATCTGCTAACAGTTGTACAAATTACATGTCTTACGTTTTGAGACAGAATCGATCGTATTACCCAGAGGGATGGAGCAGCTGCTCTGTGAGGGCCCCTTCCAACACGACTGATTAATGAATCTGTGAAATAAAAGAGAAAATTGAGAGGTTTGGGCAAAGATCTCCCAGGTGGTGTGTTTCTACGCTCGGGGGCGTGTTGCCTTTCTTGGAAAGGCCTGACCTGGTCCACGTGGTTACTCAGTAACTAAGCAACAGACGCCGAGGTGTGGTGAGCCGCAAAGAGGGTTTATTGCAACGTGACACGGGTTTATATAGACGCACCTTAGGGTTTGGTACATCACTTCCGTCAGGTTTCAGGTTACCTGCTACTGGTCGTAGGGGGAGGGACCCTGACTTCCCGTAACATCGCGATATCTTCCGTTCGCCAGACCCTATCTGACCACATTTCCCCCCTCCCTATGCACAATTAAATAGGCTAAGTATAATCACAAGAGTCTACCTAAATGTTAGTTAAAAATTTACCATTTATAAATTAGTATGATCTTAAAAATAGGGTATCGTTATTTAGTGCAAATCTTGAAAATATGTATAAAAATAAATATAAACACATCCCATATCCCTGAGTTAGAAACTTAAGGCACCACGTGGGAATAGAGATTAGAATAAGTTAATAGGGAATAATAGAAACAGAATTGGAGGTAGTCTGGGGGCTATCTGAGATAGCACTATGTGAGCGTGTTGTCAGAGCAGCTGTTGGTGTTCTAGGAGCAGAACGCTGACACTCTCCAGCCGGCTTTTGCTGGTGTGGAAGCCTCAGGTGCCGGCAGGATGCTCGCCGACTGATCTCGCTATTGGAGCATATGGTTCATGGGGGATGTCTGATGATCCGGTCCTGTGAACGATAACTCACAATTGTCATTAGATTTGTACTGAATGTCTGGTTTGATAGACTTAAGCAGGCACCACTTAACTTGGCTGTCTTTCTGACTGCAGCATACCCTTGGCCTGTTAGCGCTAATCTCCACCCCTTTTCCCATTCTTGCTTAAAAATAATCATGCCTGCTTCGTCAAAGATGCGTCTACCTGTATGTTTTATATCAAATGGGAGCATGTCGTCTCCCCCGAAGAGCCCATCCATAAGGGTGGAGACCATGGCAGAATTTAGTCCTTTGTCTGCAACTGCTTGAACAATTGCTTGTACGTCCTTGGGGTTAACTGGAGAGTAAACCCTTTGTCCCCGATCTGTGACCCGGACTGGGAATGCCGGTGTGTCTGGGATCCAGGCGGCGCAAGCATTCTTTATTTCCCCCCAGTTTGTAAGGGGAAGCTTTTTTGTTTCTGGCTCTATTATATTAGGGGTGCCAGTTCCCTCCTTTTCTGGATTTAATTCAGCTGCAGGCAACTTATTCTGGTTAGTCTCTGGTCTGGATCTGGAGTGTGATCGGTTTTGGCGCTCGGTATTTGGGCTCCAGCTCCGTCTGTGTTCCCTGTAGTCAGGGGGGCTGTGGCTCCGCTCACCACCTGTGGGAGCAGGGGAGCCCCGGTGCTGCCCATTCCCCCTATGGGCAGGTGGGCTGTAACCCCGCCCATTACCTGAGCGGGTGGGGGAGCCCCGGTCCCACCCACTCCCCCTATGAGCGGGTGGGCTGTGGCCCCGCCCACTACCTGGGCAGGTGGGGGGACTCGGGCTCCGCCCACCTCCCTTGCGTGTGTGGGGACTGTGGCTCCACCCACTTTTGGGCCGGGCCGGTGAGCCTCGGTCCCGCCCACTCCACCTGTGGGTGGGTGGGGTTTGGCTCCACCCATGTCCTGTGCGAGGAGAGGGGCTCCGGTCCCGTGTGTTCTCCCCACGGGCAGATGTTGTTTCCCCATGAGGGTATTTATTTGAGTGGTTGTTGCAACCCGTTTTTAGCCCTTCGCTCGTGCTTTCCTCCCGTTTCCAAGCTCCCCCATCGCCCTCATTCCTTCCAGGCTCTTCCCCCCTTTCCAGCCATGCTCGTGTTGGGACCGGCGCGTCTCGCCCGCTCCTGTTGGGTGCCCCCGCACCCTGCCCCTTCCCCTGCTGCTCGGTGTTGTCACGCGGGGCGTATGGCGGTGGCCGGGCCCAGAGACCTGCTGCGACAGTCCTGGCTTCCTCAGCCAGCCCGTCCCAGGAGGACCCTGCGCGGTTTCGGTCCTCCGACGGGGCCGCAGCAGATGGGGGGAGGCGGCAGGCAGCATGGTCGGGGAGGCACCTTCCGCCTGTCCCTGCCCCCGGCCCCCCCAGCCTCCCTCGGCCGCCAAGCCGCCGCTTCGCACGGGGCCGGCAGAGCCGCCGGCGGGCTGGCCGGGCAGGGGGGGCAGCAGCCCGGGCACCCCCCCTCTCCCCCTTCGGGCAGGCGCAGGCAGGCGGCACGCAGTGGGCAGGCAGCGGGCAGGATGGGTCCTGCCGTCCCGCAGGACTCGGTGACCTGGGGCGGTGGGGCGAGGGCTCGCGGCCGCGGGATGGGGACAAGGGGCGGCCAGAAGGGGAAACAGCGCGGTAGGGCGAGTGGGCGCGGGGGGAGTGGGACTCGGCGCGAGGGCATGGGGACTCGGCGCGGCAGGGTGGGGGTTCGGGGTTCATATCGCTTTTCTGAAGGACCTTTGGCTCTGCAGAGTCGCTGACCTCTGGTGGGTGCAGCGTCTGCGTGGCCGCTTCGACCCGCAGCTTCGGGAGGGCCAGTAGACAGTCCCTTACTGCCTTCCAGGTTTCTTGGTCCTGCATGGCCTTTTGCAGCATCTGCAGGACTTTTCCCCACGCTTTCAAACTTTTCCCACTACCCGTGAACATTGTCTCCTCGGCAAACGCTATGGTACATTTGGGCCAAACCTCTGAGTGGAGAATATCCACCGGATGCTCGATTACCCCCAACTGTATTAATCTCGAAACAGCGAGTTTAAAATCATTTGGCGTACAATCAACCCCCCATTGCTTATGTATTGGTGATACGACGTTAACAAGGGCTCCCATCCTTCCTTGTTGGTCCAGTCTGGAACACACGTCCTCTGAGCATGGGTCGGGACAGCACACTTCCGTCGACTCCGAGCTGGGACCCCAGAATCTTCCTTCGGTCTCCGGGCCTGGAACAATCTTCCTTCGACCCCCTGACCTGGAACTAAACTTTTACTGACCTTCTTCCATCGGTCTCCGGGCCTGGAACAATTTTCCTTCGACCCCCTGACCTGGAACTAAACTTTTACTGACCTACTTCCATCGGTCTCCGGGCCTGGAACAATTTTCCTTCGACCCCCTGACCTGGAACTAAACTTCTTCCTTCGGTCTCCGGGCCTGGAACAATCTTCCTTCGACCCCCTGACCTGGAACTAAACTTTTACTGACCTTCTTCCTTCAGTCTCCGGGCCTGGAACAATTTTCCTTCGACCCCCTGACCTGGAACTAAACTTTTACTGACCTACTTCCATCAATCTCCGGGCCTGGAACAATCTTCCTTCGACCCCCTGATTGGGAACTATTCACACTAACTTAAACTAATTACTACTACTTAACTACTACTTAAACTAACTACTGCGCTGGATCTAATCCCGGGTCGGTTTTCGGCACCACTTGTTGCTTTTTCCCGGGTTTCGGCACCATATGTCGCCTTTCTTGGAAAGGCCTGACCTGGTCCACGTGGTTACTAAGTAACTAAGCAACAGACGCCGAGGTGTGGTGAGCCGCAAAGAGAGTTTATTGCAACGTGACACGGGTTTATATAGACGCACCTTAGGGTTTGGTACATCACTTCTGTCAGGTTTCAGGTTACCTGCTACTGGTCGTAGGGGGAGGGACCCTGACTTCCCGTAACATCGCGATATCTTCCGTTCGCCGGACCCTATCTGACCACAGGGGCGACTGGGAGATACTGGGTACGAGGGGGATTCTAAATTTTTAACTTTTAGTTTGCCCGATTGCCGGAGCCGCATTTGTAGTTTTTTGCTTAAAAAATGGCCGACTTCCGGGGACTCATTTGTAGTTTTTCGCGAAAAAGATGGCCGACTTCCGGTACAAAATGGCCGACTTCCGGTACAAAAATGGCCGACTTCCGGGGACTCCGTTGTAGTTTTTCGCGAAAAAGATGGCCGACTTCCGGTACTAAAATGGCCGACTTCCGGGGACTCCGTCGCAGTTTTTCGCGAAAAAGATGGCCGACTTCCGGTACTAAAATGGCCGACTTCCGGAGACTCCGTTGTAGTTTTTCGCTTAAAAAAAGCCGAGTGCCGGTCAATGTCTTTGTATCGGATTCTATTCAGTGCGTGGCAGTGTGCATTGTGCTATTCAATTTTTGGCACGCATCGCGCTGTGTGGTTTTTGGAGCAGCACATCTGACACGCAGGACCAATCTGAACCCTGTTATGTAAGGTAACAAGGGAAAAGTCTGAGTTTGCAGCAGATGATTTGGAATTAACAGAAGAGGCTTTACAAAAGGTTTTGAGTTTATGATCCTCACAAATAAGGAGAAGAGGCTTCAAACATATCTGTAAACGGGTTACACAGAACTTGGAGCCCAGGGGAGAAAATTACCAGAAGCAGAAAACAACTATACTTTGAGAGTTATTAGCACATTTTTGGGCTGCGCTAGAACAACTCACAATAGGATATAAAGTGTCTCTGCATGCCATAATTCCCATCATGCACTGAGTCAAATATATTCAAGTTAGAGCCAAAGTAGGAGTCTATGGTGTGGCTGCCCTCCACTAGCAGCTAGCCACTGCCCCCCATGAGTAATCAAGAACTAAACCCTGATTTTGCAGACAAAAATGAATCTTGAATGAGGTTTGGAAAAACCTTTGCTCTATTAACTCATCCTGAGACAGAGCACATTTGGTTTACTGTGAGATCAGCTAAGTATATAGGAGGACAAAGTCTTGTGAAAGCAGTACCTTACCCTCCCCATTCTGAGAAATTTTTTTGAAATCATGAGAGAAAGCAAAAGCAGCCAATAGGCTGAATTGTCCAGGCAGATATTTTAGGTAACCACCAGTAAGATATCTAGGCAGATAGTTTAGGCAGCCCTACCATCTGCAATTGGGGACTTGGAGACCCAAAAATCCACCCACTCCCCCTCACATCTTGGGGACATTCCACATGCCCTCCTAACCTCCCCACTTTGGGGACATCCATACCTTGGGGACATCCCCCCCCCCTACGCTCCCCCAACACACACACCAAGACTGAGGACCCCCACTCCCCAAAATTTTGGGAAACAACCCCAAATCTGGAAGGATGTGCCCACAAATTCGGGGACAAGGACTCCAAGTTGGGGATGCCCCCTTCCCCGCAAAAAAAAAACCAGGGGACACCCCTCTGAAGATTGGGGATATACACACTCTGGGGACACCCCACCCTCCTCTGAAAATCGGGGACACCTCCTTGTCCAAAATCGGGGAAACACCTCCAAATTTGTGACTTTCAATATTGGGGAGGTGCCCAGAATACTGGGGGCACCCCCTGTGAAGATTTGGGACACTCACACTTTGGGGACCCTCCCCACCAAAAAAAAATTAGGGACAATCTTTCAAAATTAAGGACACCCCCAAAAATTGGGGACACCACCACCTGGGGGCCCCCCCTCCTACACCCTGAGATTGGGCATGATCTGATAAAATTGGGGACACCACCCCAAAAATTTGGGGGACCCACCCTTTCCCTCCACTGCCCCCCTCCCCGCTACTCCCCCAGCCCCCCATATATATTTTTATTTTATTTTATTTTATTTTATTATTTTATTTTATTTTATTTTATTTTATTTTATTTTAATTTAATTTTTGTGCCAACCCCGGCCCAACCCACCCCCAAATTCGGGGTCCCCGGGGGTGAAACCCCCCCCCCCCCCCCCCAATAAAACTCATTCTGCTTCAGTGGGGCTGCTGCCTGATGAGATCTATGGGGCAGGGGGGATCTATGGGGCAGGGGGTGAACTATAGTGTGGGGGTGTCAATGGAGAGTATCTATAAGGCAGGGGGGGATCTATAGGACCCCGATTGTTGGTGCTGCTGTGGGTAGGGTTCCATGTGAGGGTTAGGGACAGTTTTCAGTGGTCACTCTGTGGATTTGAGATCCTGGGCCAGATAGTTGGAATTCTGGAGCTGAAATTATCCCGAAGAATGTTAATACTTGAGTTCTGCATAATTATATATTTTCTAGTTCTAGGGACTTTCACGTCTCTCCGAGGAGTATGTGACAGTGCATCAGATTTGCAACTGTTTCGTTTTGGCCTCCCATGGATATATGTAGATACTCCTCATTCTATATTGTGTACAATTAGGTTTAGGGTTTAGAAATTTATAAAGTATACATTTCCAGGGAGTTTGGGATTGAAATATACATGCCAGGGGAAGTATGACACTGCATGAAAATTTGCACCTTTCTGATTTTGGCCATCCATGGTGCAGGTGACCTTAGATTCAGCCTTAATAAATGTATATTGTTCTGCCCATAACCTTATCCCCATCTTACTGCTGGAAATTTCTTAAGAGGTTCAGTGAGGATTTTCTGATTCTCTGTGTCCTGAGGTTTTTTGAGCCCCAGGGGTCAAACTGCAGGTGTGGGCAGGGGGTGTGGTGAGGGATCTGGAGAGGGTTTAGGGTTATGGTGTGATGTTCTTAGATGGGTTCCAGCTGAGGCTCCTTCATCCCAAGTGGGGACAGTCAAGGAGATGAGGGTTGTTTTCCAGTGGATTGTAGGAAAGCACTGAGGTAGCAAAACTCCATAAAAGCCCCCACTTCTGCCTAGCTCCCTTACTCTGTTTTGGGGTTAAGTGCATCTGCTCTAGATGAGATCCTGTAAACTCTTCAGGTTCTAGAACTGAAGATGGCAAAAGAACAAGTGCTACAAAAGCTAAGTGTATTCATATATAAAAATTCACATTTGTTAAATGGTTTAAAAACACTGATAAAATAGTTTAGCCGAAATTCTAAAAATCCAGATTAGTTTTAATTGTACCATGAAGTGAATCAAGAAGCAGACAGAGCAGCTGAGATATCGAATGTTTTTGGGCTTTACTACTAAATCAAACCCGTAGCCCGATTGTTGGTGGTTCTCTGAGTAGGGTGGCATGTGAGGGTTAGGACCAGCAGAAGTTTTCAGTGGTCACTCTTTGCATTATTTTGCCAGTCTAGAGCTCTTGGAGTTTCAGGGCCCTATAGAGTTCCATGTGTGGGTTAGGGCCCTCACTTTTAATTAGTGTTATGGTTTAGAAATATATAAATCGTACATTATCAGTGACCTTGGGATTGAAATAAGCATACCAGAGGAATTATGACACTCCATCAGATTTTTACTTTTCCTATTTTATAGATCCATGGTGAAGGTGGTATTTGCTTCAGGCGTAATAGATCCTTATTATTCTGCTCCGAACCTTGTCCCCATCTGACTTCTTGAAATTTTTGATCTGGTTCAGTGTATATTTTCTAAATCTATATGTCTTTTTCAGTGCCAGGGGTTAAATTGCAGCTGTGGGCATGGAGAGTGATGAGGAGTAGGGGGAGGGTTTAGGCTTAGGGAGTGATGTTCTCAGATTGGATCCAGCTGTGGTTTCTTAATCCCAGGTGGGGAAAGTGTAATAGAGAAAAGGGTTTTTACCAGAGGATTGTGGGAAAGAGGTGGAGCAGGGAAACTCTATAAAAGCCTGCACTTGTAATGAGCAGCCATGTTCTTTTGTGGCTGAATCGAAAGAGGGTGGAGGCATTTCATCAAACTCTTTAGGTTCTAGAATTGAAGAAAGTAGAAAAAACAAAATACTACAAAAGATAAGCAGATTAATTTAAAAATAATCAAAGTTACAAAAAGTTTTTGCGAGTTGAAAATAATATTGAATCAGAATTATATGAAAAGAGACTGGTTTAAAATGTGTCATGATGTGAGGAGCAGAATTCTTAATTAAGAAGGAGGAAAAGAGACTAATGACAAAAATGATTCTGGTTCTGCTACTAAAGCCTAATTTTTGGAGGTGCTGTATGAAGGGTGGCATGTGAGGGTAAGGGCCAGCAGAAGTTTTGATTGGTCACTCTTTGCATATTTTGTGCAGTCTTGAGCGTTCGGAGCTTTGGGAGCCCTATTAAGCCCGGCGGGGAAAGGTCTGGTATGTTCGAGTTTTCTGGTCAAACGTAAACCTGTAGCCCTACTGTTGATGGTGCTGTGGGTAGGGTGGCATGTGAGGGTTAGGGCCAGCAGAAGTTTTCATTGGTCACTCTTTCCATAATTTGTGCAGTCTCGAGCGTTCGGAGCTTTGGGAGCCGTATTGAGCCCGGCTGGGAGAGTGGACGCCGAGGGCTGGTAAGTTCGAGTTTTCTGGTCAAACGCAAACCCGTAGCCCGACTGTCATTCTTTGCATCTTTTGTGCAGTCTCGAGCCAAGCACAACAGGGCTCCCAAAGCTCCGAACGCTCGAGACTGCACAAAATATGCAAAGAGTGACCCATGAAAACTTCTGCTGGCCCTAACCCTCACATGCCACCCTACCCACAGCACCATCAACAGTTGGGCTACGGGTTTGCCTTTGACCAGAAAACTCGAACTTACCAGCCCTCAGCGTCCACTCTCCCAGCCGGGCTCAATAGGGCTCCCAAAGCTCCAAACGCTCGAGACTGCACAAAATATGCAAAGAGTGACCAATGAAACATTCTTCTGGCCTTAACCCTCATATGCCATCGTACTAACAGCACCATCAACAGTCGGGCTAGGTGTTTGTCTTTGGCCAGAAAACTCGAACTTACCAGCCCTCGGCGTCCACTCTCCCAGCCGGGCTCAATAGGGCTCCCAAAGCTCCGAACGCTCGCGACTGCACAAAATATGCAAAGAGTGACCAAGGAAAACTTCTACTGGCTCTAACCCTCACATGCCACCTTACCTACAGCACCATCAACAGTTGGGCTACGGGTTTGCCTTTGACCAGAAAACTCAAACTTACCAGCCCTCTGCGTCCACTCTCCCAGCCGGGCTTAAGAGGGCTACCAAAGCTCCGAACGCTCGAGACTGCACAAAATATGCAAAGAGTGACCAAGGAAAACTTCTGCTGGCCCTAACCCTCCCATCCCACCCTACCCACAGCACCATCAACAGTCGGGCTGCGGGTTTGCCTTTCACCAGAAAACTCGAACTTACCAGCCCTCGGTGTCCACACTCCCAGGCGGGCTCAATAGGGCTTCCAAAGCTCCGAACGCTCGAGACTGCACAAAATATACAAAGAGTGACCAATGAAAACTTCTGCTGGCCCTAACCCTCACATGCCACCCTACCCACAGCACCATCAACAGTTGGGCTACGGGTTTGGCTTTTACCAGAAAACACAAATTTACAAACCCACTGGGTCCACTCTCCCAGCCAGGCTCAATAGGGCTCCCAAAGCTCCGAACGCTCGCGACTGCACAAAATATGCAAAGAGTGACCCATGAAAACTTTTGCTGGCCCTAACCCTCACATGCCACCTTACCTACAGCACCATCAACTGTTGGGCTACGGGTTTGCCTTTGACCAGAAAACTCAAATTTACAAGCCCTCTGCTTCCACTCTCCCAGCCGGGCCTCATTAGGGCTCGCAAAGCTCCAAACGCTCGAGACTGCACAAAATATGCAAAGAGTGACCATTGAAAACTTCTGCTGGCCCTATCCCTACCATGCCACCCTACACACAGCACCATCAGCAGTCGGGCTACGGGTTTGCTGTTGCATTTCTTTGAAAGGCCCGACCTGGTCCACGTGGTTACTAAGTAACTAAGCAACAGACGCCGAGGTGTGGTAAGCCGCAAAGAGGGTGTATTGCATCGTGACCTGGGTTATATAGACGCACCTTAGGGTTGGGTACGTCTCTTCTGTCAGGTCACAGGTTACATACTATTGGCTATAGGGGGAGGGACCCTGACTTTCCGTAACAATGCGATATCTTCCGTTTCGCCGGGCCCTATCTGACCACAGTTTGCCTTTGACCATCGTAAAAGAGAAGCCCGAAACAAGCTTAACAGCATTTGCCTGATGTTTTGAAGGTGAGACAGCCTTAGATTTCTCCTCTAGCTTTGCTTTCCAGGAATAAGGATGTTGGACTCATTCAGAGAGAAGCTGAAAACTAAGACCGCGATAACACCTTACAGCTTTCTGAAACATTCCAGGGACTGATTTCTAAAATCGGATCGCTTCCTGGCTTCCCGGCTGCCTATCTCTCCTTTTTGCAAAACGTGCCTTAGGAAGGCTGGGAAGTGAAAGAAAACTTCGAAGTCCGAGCCACTTGCCAGGTCTTCTAACATGGCTTCATGTAAAACCGAAGCCCGAAGCAAGCGGAACAGCGCTTGTCTGAAGGTTTGAAGATGAGAGATCCTTAGACCTCTCTTTTAGCTTTGCTTTCCAGAAACATGTTACTAGACGCATTCAGAGAGAAGCTGATAACTAAGACCGGGAAACACCTTAAGAGCTTTCTGAAACCTTCCTGGGACCTTTTTAGTAAGAACGAGTTCTTTCTTCCGTCTCGGATGCTTAGGTCTCCTGCTATGCAACACATGCCTGTTAGAAGATTGGGAAGCGAAAGAAAGCCTCCAAGTCCGAGACACTTGCCAAGTCTTCTAACATCGTTCCACGTAAAAGAGAAGACCGAAGCAAGTTTAACAGCACTTGCCTGAAGTTTTGAAAGTGGTACAGCCTTAGGTAGCTCTTCTAGCTTTGTTTCCAAAATAAGTATTTTGGACTCATTCAGAGATAAACTAGAACTAAGACCGGGATAACACCTTTGAGCTTTCTGAAACCTTCCGGGGACCTTTTTCTAAAGTCGGATGTCTTTCATCCTTCTCGGATGCTTAGGTCTCCTTCTTTGCAAAACGTGCCTTAGGATAGCTGGGAAACAAAACCAAACCTCGAAGTCGAAGAAACTTGCCAAGTCTTCTAACATCGTCCCCCGTAAAAGCGAAGCCCGAAGCAAGCGGAACAGCACTTGTCTGATGTTTTGAAGGTGAGACAGCCTTAGATCTCTCCTCTAGCTTTGCTTTCCGGGAATAAGTATATTGGATTCATTCAGAGAGAAGCTGAGAACTAACACCGGGAAACACCTTAAGAGCTTCCTGAAACCTTTTTCTAAAGTCGGATGTCTTTCATCCTTCTCGGATGCTTAGGTCTCCTTCTTTGCAAAACGTGCCTTAGGATAGCTGGGAAGCGAAAGAAAACCTCGAAGTCCGAGACACTTTCAAAGTCCTCTAGCATCGCTTCACGTAAAAGAGAAGCCCGAAGCAAGCTTAACAGCATTTGCCTGATGTTTTGAATGTGAGACAGCCTTAGATTTCTCCCCTAGCTTTGCTTTCTAGGAATAAGGATGTTGGACTCATTCAGAGATAAACTAGAACTAAGACCGGGATGAGACCTTAGAGCTCTCTGAAACATTCCAGGAACTGATTTCTAAAATCGGATCTCTTCCTGGCTTCCCGGCTGCCTATCTCTCCTCTTTGCAAAATGTGCCTTAGGAAGGCTGGGAAGTGAAAGAAAACTTCGAAGTCCGAGACACTTGCCAAGTCTTCTAACATGGCTTCACGTAAAACCGAAGCCCGAAGCAAGCGGAACAGCGCTTGTCTGAAGGTTTGAAGATGAGAGAGCCTTAGACCTCTCTTTTAGCTTTGATTTCCAGAGACATGATACTAGACGCATTCAGAGAGAAACAGAGAACTAAGACCGGGAAACACCTTAAGAGCTTTCTGAAACCTTCCTGGAACCTTTTTATAAAGTACGAGGTCTTTCTTCCGTCTCCGATGCTTAGGTTTCCTGCTATGCAACACATGCCTGTAGGAAGACTGTGAAGCGAAACAAAAGCTCGAAGTCGAAGAAACTTGCCAAGTCTTCTAACATCGTCCCCCGTAAAAGTGAAGCCCGAAGCAAGCGGAACAGCGCTTGTCTGAAGGTTTGAAGATGAGAGAGCCTTAGACCTCTCTTTTAGCTTTGATTTCCAGAGACATGATACTAGACGCATTCAGAGAGAAACAGAGAACTAAGACCGGAAAAACAGCTTTGAGCTTTCTGAAACCTTCCGGGGACCGGGAAAGTCGGATGTCTTTCATCCTTCTCGGATGCTTAGGTCTCCTTCTTTGCAAAACGTGCCTTAGGATAGCTGGGAAGCAAAACAAAAGCTCAAAGTCGGAGAAACTTGCCAAGTCTTCTAACATCGTCCCCCGTAAAAGCGAAGCCCGAAACAAGCTTAACAGCTTTTGCCTGATGTTTTGAATGTGAGACAGCCTTAGATTTCTCCTCTACCTTTGCTTTCCGGGAATAAGGATGTTGGACTCATTCAGAGAGAAGCTGAGAACTAAGACCGGGATAACACCTTACAGCTTTCTGAAACATTCCATGGAACTGATTTCTAAAATCGGATCTCTTCCTGGCTTCCCGGCTGCCTATCTCTCCGCTTTGCAAAACGTGCCTTAGGAAGGCTGGGAAGCGAAAGAAAACCTCAAAGTCGGAGACACTTGCCAAGTCTTCTAACATCGCTTCACGTAGAAGAGACACCCGAAGCAAGTTTAACAGCACTTGCCTGAAGTTTTGAAAGTGGTACAGCCTTAGATAGCTCTTCTAGCTTTGTTTCCAAAATAAGTATGTTGGACTCATTCAGAGATAAACTAGAACTAAGACGGGGATAACACCTTTGAGCTTTCTGAAACCTTCCAGGGTCCTTTTTCTAAAGTCGCATGTCTTTCATCCTTCTCGGATGCTTAGGTCTCCTTCTTTGCAAAACGTGCCTTAGGATAGCTGGGAAGCAAAACAAAAGCTCGAAGTCGGAGAAACTTGCCAAGTCTTCTAACATCGTCCCCCGTAAAAGCGAAGCCCGAAGCAAGCGGAACAGCGCTTGTCTGATGTTTTGAAGGTGAGCAGCCTTAGATCTCTCCTCTAGCTTTGCTTTCCGGGAATAAGGATGTTGGATTCATTCAGAGAGAAGCTGGGAACTATCACCGGGAAACACCTTAAGAGCTTCCTGAAACCTTCCTGGGACCTTTTTCTAAAGTCGGATGTCTTTCATCCTTCTCAGATGCTTAGGTCTCCTTCTTTGCAAAACGTGCCTTAGGATATCTGGGAAGCAAAACAAAACCTCGAATTCGGAGAAAATTGCTAAGTTTTCTAACATCGTAAAAGCGAAGCCCGAAGCAAGCTTAAGAGCATTTGCCTGATGTTTTGAATGTGAGAGAGCCTTAGATTTCTCCTCTAGCTTTGCTTTCCAGGAATAAGGATGTTGGACTCATTCAGAGAGAAGCTGAAAACTAAGACCGCGATAACACCTTACAGCTTTCTGAAACATTCCAGGGACTGATTTCTAAAATCGGATCGCTTCCTGGCTTCCCGGCTGCCTATCTCTCCTTTTTGCAAAACGTGCCTTAGGAAGGCTGGGAAGTGAAAGAAAACTTCGAAGTCCGAGCCACTTGCCAGGTCTTCTAACATGGCTTCATGTAAAACCGAAGCCCGAAGCAAGCGGAACAGCGCTTGTCTGAAGGTTTGAAGATAAGAGAGCCTTAGACCTCTCTTTTAGCTTTGCTTTCCAGAAACATGTTGTTACGATCCGTTATGATATTATTTTTTATATTTTATATTTTATATTTTTATTTTGCAAGGAAAGATCAACCACCTGCTCAGAACCTGACAAATGAATTACAAAACTAGTAGGCTTTAGGATTTAAGCAAATTACAAAGATTTATTTTCTAGGAAGGGAGGCAATAGCGCTTTTAAAACTACAAGAGAAAGAGAAAAAAAAACAGTTTGCCAGAGAGAAAGCTGTTACAATTTTAGCTATAGTTGAGGTAATTAACAAAAGAAAAGAGAATCGTTAGTTGTGCTGTGTCACCCTTTCCGCCGCTTCTGGCTTTTGCTTCAGTCAGGTCTCTGCTGCTGCCGGGCCGTCCCGAGCTGGGGCTGCTGTCCCAAGGGGGGGGCAGACAGGACGATCCATCTGCGCTGTTCTGAGAGGAGTCACAGGGCTGGTTCTGGCAGGGCCGCTTGCTGTGAGGGAAGAGTCGCGCCTTTCTGTTTCTTCTGTCCGGACTTCTATACTATTTTCAAAGTTGATTTGAACATTTTTTTTTTCTTTCTAAGGAATTTCTTGTCTTCAGGAATGTTTACCAGTTTTCCTCTGTTCTGCTAATCCCATTGTCATTGTTTATCCCAGGAAACCAGACAGTTATCAAGTGGGATAGTGATATGCTAATTAAAGGTTTTAACATATCAACCAGACAGACAGATAGTGTCTCAATAGACATTTTCTTGTATTTTTACATACGTTCATATCACATGTTACTAGACGCATTCAGAGAGAAGCTTATAACTAACATCGGGAAACACCTTAAGAGCTTTCTGAAACCTTCCTGGGACCTTTTTATAAAGTACGAAGTCTTTCTTCCGTCTCGGATGCTTAGGTCTCCTGCTATGCAACACATGCCTTAGGAAGGCTGGGAAGCGAAAGAAAACCTCCAAGTCGGAGAAACTTGCCAAGTCTTCTAACATCGCTTCTTCTAACATCTATCGTCCCCCGTAAAAGTGAAGCCCGAAGCAAGCGGAACAGCGCTTGTCTGAAGGTTTGAAGATGAGAGAGCCTTAGACCTCTCTTTTAGCTTTGCTTTCCAGAGACATGATACTAGACGCATTCAGAGAGAAGCAGAGAACTAAGACCGGAAAAACCCCTTAGAGCTTTCTAAAACCTTCCTGGGACCATTTTCTAAAGTCGGATGTCTACGGGTTCCTATTCGAACAAAAACCTCTAACGTACCAGCACTTGGCAGCCCCTCTCCCAGCACTGAAAAATAGGGCTCCCACAACTCCGTACTTTAGGGACTGGGAAAACGATGCAAAGAGGGACCTCTGAAAACTCTGGCTGACCCTAACCCTCACATGCCACCCTACACACAACACCACGAACAATTGGGCTAAAGGGTCCTATCTCAAGCGTTTGGAGCTTTGGGAGCCCTATTGAGCCCAGCTGGGAGAGTGGACGCCGAGGGCTGGTACGTTCGACTTTTCTGGCCAAAGACAATCCCCTAGCCCGACTGTGGATGGTGCTGTTAGTACGGTAGCATATGAGGGTTAGGGCCAGCAGAAGTTTTCATGGGTCACTCTTTACATCTTTTGTGCAGTCTCTAGCATTCGGAGCCCTCTTGAGCCCGGCTGGGAGAGTGAACGCCGAGGGCTGGTAAGTTCGAGTTTTCTGGTCAAAGGCAAACCCGTAGCCCCACTGTTGATGGTAATATGAGTACGGTGGCATGTGAGGATTACAGCCCAGCAGAAGTATTCATTGCTCACTCTTTGCATATTTTGTGCAGTCTCGAGCTTTCAAAGAGTTGGGAGCCCTATTGAGCCCGGTTGGGAGAGTGGACGCCGAGGGCTGATAAGTTTGAGTTTTCTGGTCAAAGGCAAACCCCTATCCCGACTTTTGATGGTGCTGTAGGCAGGGTGGCATGTGAGGGTTAGGGCCAGAAGAAGTTTTCATTGGTCACTCTTTGCATATTTTCTGCAGTCTCAAGAGTTCGGAGCTTTGGGAGCCCTTTTGAGCCCGACTGGGAGAGTGGACGCCGAGGGCTGGTAAGTTGGATTTTTCCGGTCAAAGACAAACCCCTAGCCCGACTGTTGATGGTGCTGTTAGTACGGTGGCATATGAGGGTTAGGGCCAGCAGAAGTTTTCATTGGTCACTCTTTGCATATTTTGTGCAGTCTCGAGCTTTCAAAGCGTTGGGAGCCCTATTGAGCCCGGCTGGGAGAGTGGACGCCGAGGGCTCTTAAGTTCGAGTTTCCTAGTCAAAGGCAAACCCCTATCCCGACTTTTGATGGTGCTTTGAGTAGGGTGGCATGTGAGGGTTAGGGCCAGCAGAAGTTTTCATTGGTCACTCTTTGCATATTTTGTGCAGTCTCGAGAGTTCGAAGCTTTGGGAGCCCTATTGAGCCCGGCTGGGAGAGTGGACGCCGAGGGCTGGTAAGTTCGAGTTTTCTGGCCAAAGACAAACCCCTAGCCCGACTGTTGATGATGCTGTGAGTACGGTGGCATATGAGGGTTAGGGCCAGCAGAAGTTTTCATTGGTCACTCTTTGCATATTTTGTACTGTCCAGAGCGTTCGGAGCTTTGGGAACTCTATAGAGCCCGGTTGGGAGAGTGGACGCCGAGGGCTGGTAAGTTGGAGTTTTCTGGTCAAAGGCAAACCCCTAGCCCGACAGTTGATGGTGCTGTGGGTAGGTTGGAATGTGAGGGTTAGGGCCAGAAGAATGTTTCATTGGTCACTCTTTGCATATTTTGTGCAGTCTCGAGCATTCAAAGCTTTGGGAGCCCTCTTGAGCCCGGCTGGGAGAGTGGACGCCGAGGGCTGGTAAGTTTGAGTTTTCTGGTCAAAGGCAAACTCGTAGCCTGACTGTTGATGGTGATGTAGGCAGGGTGGCATGTGAGGGTTAGGTCCAGCAGAAGTTTTCATTGGTTACTCTTTGCATATTTTGTGCAGTCTCGAGCGTTCGGAGCTTTGGTAGCCCTATTGAGCCAGACTGGGAGAGTGGACGCCGAGGGCTGGTAAGTTTGAGTTTTCTGGTCAAATGCAAACTCGTAGCCGGACTGTTGATGGTGCTGTGGGTAGGGTGGCATGTGAGGGTTAGGGCCAGCAGAAGTTTTCATTGGTCACTCTTTGCATATTTTGTGCAGTCTCGAGAGTTCAGAGCTTCGGGAGCCCTCTTGAGCCCGGCTGGGAGAGTGGACGCCGAGCGCTGGTAAGTTCGAGTTTTCTGGCCAAAGACAAACCCCTAGCCCGACTTTTGATGGTGCTGTGGGTAGGGTGGCATGTGAGGATTACGGCCAGCAGAAGTTTTCATAGGTCACTCTTTGCATATTTTGTGCAGTCTCGAGAGTTCGGAGCTTTGGGATCACCATAGAGCCCGGTTGGGAGAGTGGACGCCGAGGGCTGGTAAGTTCGAGTTTTCTGGCCAAAGACAAACCCCTAGCCCGACTGTTGATGGTGCTGTAAGTACGGTGGCATATGAGGGTTAGGGCCAGCAGAAGTTTTCATTGGTCACTCTTTGCATATTTTGTGCAGTACAGAGCGTTCAAAGCTTTGGGTTCTCCATAGAGCCCGGTTCGGAGAGTGGACGCCGAAGGCTGGTAAGTTGGAGTTTTCTGGTCAAAGGCAAACCCCTAGCCCGACTGTTGATGGTGCTGTGGGTAGGGTGGCATGTGAGGGTTAGGGACAGAAGAATGTTTCATTGGTCACTCTTTTCATATTTTGTGCAGTCTCGAGCGTTCAAAGCTATGGGAGCCCTATTGAGCCCGGCTGGGAGAGTGGACGCCGAGGGCTGGTAAGTTTGAGTTTTGTGGTCAAAGGCAAACACGTAGCCTGACTGTTGATGGTGGTGTAGGCAGGGTGGCATTTGAGGGTTAGGGCCAGCAGAAGTTTTACTTGGTCACTCTTTGCATATTTTGTGCAGTCCCGAGCGTTTGGAGCTTTGGGATCTCTATAGAGCCCGGTTGGGAGAGTGGACGCCGAGGGCTGGTAAGTTGGAGTTTTCTGGTCAAAGGCAAACCCCTAGCCCGACTGTTGATGGTGCTGTGGGTAGGGTGGCATGTGAGGGTTAGGGCCAGAAGAATGTTTCATTGGTCACTCTTTGCATATTTTGTGCAGTCTCGAGCGTTCAAAGCTTTGGGAGCCCTATTGAGCCCGGCTGGGAGAGTGGACGCCGAGGGCTGGTAAGTTTGATTTTTCTGGTCAAAGGCAAACTCGTAGCCGGACTGTTGATGGTGCTGTAGGCAGGGTGGCATCTGAGGGTTAGGGCCAGCAGAATGTTTCATTGGTCACTCTTTGCATATTTTGTGCAGTCTCGAGCGTTCGGAGCTTTGGGAGCCCTCTTGAGCCCGGCTGGGAGAGTGGACGCCGAGGGCTGGCAAGTTGGAGTTTCCTAGTCAAAGGCAAACCCCTATCCCGACTTTTGATGGTGCTTTGAGTAGGGTGGCATGTGAGGATTATGGCCAGCAGAAGTTTTCCTTGGTCACTCTTTGCATATTTTGTGCAGTCTCGAGCGTTTGGAGCTTTGGGAGCCCTATTGAGCCCGGCTGGGAGAGTCGACACCGAGGGCTGGTAAGTTGGAGTTTTCTGGTCAAAGGCAAACCCGTAGCCCGACTGTTGATGGTGCTGTGGGTAGGGTGGCATGTGAGGGTTAGGGCCAGAAGAATGTTTCATTGGTCACTCTTTGCATATTTTGTGCAGTCTCGAACGTTCGGAGCTTTGGGAGCCCTCTTGAGCCCGGTTGGGAGAGTGGACGCCGAGGGCTGGTAAGTTCGAGTTTTCTGGCCAAAGACAAACCCCTAGCCCGACTGTTGATGGTGCTGTTAGTACGATGGCATATGAGGGTTAAGGCCAGAAGAATGTTTCATTGGTCACTCTTTGCGTATTTTGTGCAGTCTCAAGCGTTCAAAGCTTTGGGAGCCCTATTGAGCCCTGTTGGGAGAGTGGACGCCGAGGGCTGGTAAGTTTGAGTTTTCTGGTCAAAGGTAAACCCGTAGCCGGACTGTTGATGGTGCTGTGGGTAGGGTGGCATGTGAGGGTTAGGGCCAGAAGAATGTTTCATTGGTCACTCTTTGCATATTTTGTGCAGTCTCGAGCGTTCAAAGCTTTGGGAGCCCTCTTGAGCCCGGCTGGGAGAGTGGACGCCGAGGGCTGGTAAGTTTGAGTTTTCTGGTCAAAGGCAAACCTGTAGCCTGACTGTTGATGGTGATGTAGGCAGGGTGGAATGTGAGGGTTAGGGCCAGCAGAAGTTTTCATTGGTTACTCTTTGCATATTTTGTGCAGTCTCGAGCGTTCGGAGCTTTGGTAGACCTATTGAGCCAGACTGGGAGAGTGGACGCCGAGCGCTGGTAAGTTCGAGTTTTCTGGTCAAACGCAAACTCGTAGCCCGACTGCAGATGGTGCTGTGAGTACGGTGGCATATGAGGGTTAGGGCCAGTAGAAGTTTTCATTGGTCTCTCTTTGCATATTTTGTGCAGTCCAGAGCGTTCGGAGCTTTGGGATCTCCATAGAGCCCGGTTGGGAGAGTGGACGCCGAGGGCTGGTAAGTTGGAGTTTTCTGGTCAAAGGCAAACTCGTAGCCCGACTGTTGATGGTGCTGTGGGTAGGGTGGCATGTGAGGGTTAGGGCCAGAAGAATGTTTCATTGGTCACTCTTTGCATATTTTGTGCAGTCTCAAGCGTTCGAAGCTTTGGGAGCCCTCTTGAGCCCGTCTGGGAGAGTGGACGCCGAGGGCTGGTAAGTTTGAGTTTTCTGGTCAAAGGCAAACCCGTAGCCCGACTGTTGATGGTGCTGTAGGCAGGGTGGCATGTGAGGGTTAGGGCCAGCAGAAGTTTTCATTGGTCACTCTTTGCATATTTTGTGCAATCTCAAGCGTTCGGAGCTTTGGGAGCCCTATTGAGCCCGGCTGGGAGAGTGGACGCCGAGGGCTGGTAAGTTCGAGTTTTCTGGTCAAAGGCAAACCCCTAGCCCGACTGTTGATGGTGCTGTGAGTAGGGTGGCATGTGAGGGTTAGGGCCAGAAGAATGTTTCATTGGTCACTCTTTGCATATTTTGTGCAGTCTCGAGAGTTCGGAGCTTTCGGAGCTCTCTTGAGCCCGGCTGGGAGAGTGGACGCCGAGGGCTGGTAAGTTCGAGTTTTCTGGCCAAAGACAAACCCCTAGCCCGACTGTTGATGGTGCTGTGAGTACGGTGGCATATGAGGGTTAGGGCCAGCAGAAGTTTTCATTGGTCACTCTTTGCATATTTTGTGCAGTCCAGAGAGTTCAAAGCTTTGGGATCTCCATAGAGCCCGGTTGGGAGAGTGGACGCCGAGGGCTGGTAAGTTGGAGTTTTCTGGTCAAAGGCAAACCCCTAGCCCGACTGTTGATGGTGCTGTGGGTAGGGTGGCATGTGAGGGTTAGGGCCAGAAGAATGTTTCATTGGTCACTCTTTGCATATTTTGTGCAGTCTCGAGCGTTCAAACCTTTGGGAGCCCTCTTGAGCCCGGCTGGGAGAGTGGACGCCGAGGGCTGGTAAGTTTTATTTTTCTGGTCAAAGGCAAACTCGTAGCCGGACTGTTGATGGTGCTGTAGGCAGGGTGGCATCTGAGGGTTAGGGCCAGCAGAATGTTTCATTGGTCACTCTTTGCATATTTTGTTCAATCTCAAGCGTTCGGAGCTTTGGGAGCCTTATTGAGCCCGGCTGGGAGAGTGGACGCCGAGGGCTGGTAAGTTGGAGTTTTCTGGTCAAAGGCAAACCCCTAGCCGGACTGTTGATGGTGCTGTAGGCAGGGTGGCATGTGAGGGTTAGGGCCAGCAGAAGTTTTCATTGGTCACTCTTTGCATATTTTGTGCAATCTCAAGCGTTCGGAGCTTTGGGAGCCCTCTTGAGCCCGGCTGGGAGAGTGGACGCCGAGGGCTGGTAAATTTGAGTTTTCTGGTCAAAGGCAAACCCGTAGCCTGACTGTTGATGGTGCTGTGAGTAGGGTGGCATATGAGGGTTAGGGCCAGCAGAAGTTTTCATTGGTCACTCTTTGTATATTTTGTGCATTCTCGAGCTTTCTAAGCTTTGGGAGCACTATTGAGCCCGGCTGGGAGAGTGGACGCCGAGGGCTGGTAAGTTCGAGTTTCCTAGTCAAAGGCAAACCCCTATCCCGACTTTTGATGGTGCTGTGAGTAGGATGGCATGTGAGGATTACGGCCAGCAGAAGTTTTCATTGGTCACTTGTCGCAGATAAAGGACGGGGAGACAGTTTGATGCAAACTTATTCCGTTTATTAGCACTTTTACATGCAATTATATACCTTTTTCTTATCCTCACACTACGTATGGAATTACCTAATTGGTTAGTTTAAGCTAGCATGTCACTACTTGATTGGCTACATGGCTATGGCTACATGGCTATTTGCCCTAACAAGGAGATGCTATAGATACGTCAAGACAGGTAGATTTATTGTCACAACTTCTGTCTCTGGCTTCAATCACTTCTTCAGGTTATCTTATGCTGACCTTTACAGAACAGGGGGCTTTGTTACCAGGATGTCTGTGCTTATCTTTTTGGAGACAGAGGAGATAGTACGAGGCTGTGTTTACACAGAGCTCTGCCATGGCCTGTATGATAACCAGTTTGCTTTGACTGATTGCTCTGTGCACGCTGACTTCACATCCTCTGCACCCACATCTCCCCCCTTCTGTTGCACAAGAAAAACCTTAGAAATAGTTCTATCAAGCATTTGTTGAATACATTGAAAAAGACAAGGCAATAATAAAAGCAAAATCAGAATAACAATACCAGCATAGCAAAGAGTTTTAACTAAAGCTAAAAGCCATCCTTTAAGTCCCATATCATGAAGCCAGGTTGTGAAGACATCGTCGAGAGGAGTCACTTGTTGCTGAATCTTCTGTGTGTGTTTCTTTAACTGCATAATGCTGGCATGGATACTTTCACTGTGATCAGAGAGATTCATACAACACATGCCTTCAAATTCCTGACAGCCATGACCCTGGGCTAGCAATAAGAAATCTATAGCAGCGCGATTTTGTAATAAAGCGTGGCGTAGACTATTCTGATCCATTAAAAGGTTATCTAAAATTTCAGTAGTAATATTTGCTTGCTTTTCAGCCCAGCATGCTAATCTAGCGAGGTTAGCAAGCGCATTTCCTGCGGCAGCACCAGGAATAAAGATAGCTAAAGCCGTTCTAGCTGCCCTACTTAAAAGCTCTACATTATCATCACACTCTGGTGTGAGGCCAATACTCCTTGTATTACGAGTATGATACATGGGGTTTGCAAGCTGCCTTAAATCAGCAAAGCGAGGTGCAAAAAGAGTCAATGAGCCTAAGTAGCAAGGTCCACCGACAACATTACGTGGAATGCCTTGCCATGCTCTATCACCACAGATCAGAAATACCCCGGGAGGCAAGGCCTTGGCAGTATCATTCACCCAAACAAGCTTAATGTTATCTTTGGGATTATGAGTTGTCCCTATCACTGGCATTCGCTCAGATCCATTGTACCCACAGTATCCAGATCCCAGTCTATATTCTCCAGATGTAGGACTGATGTCCGGCCAGGTATCAGGGTATGCCCTAGCAGCATACTTAGGACCAAAAACTATGCAAGTAGGTGTCCAATTTCCTGATACATTACCGACTGCCTGGGACCCTAATAGATTTAATTCTTGTGGATCCCAGGGGAGGGGCCTTTTTAGCCCCAAAATCAGTTCTGCTGAACAATTTCCAGCTGAAGGGCTTGCTTTGCAAGACTTAGTTGAAAAGTCAGCAAACAGAGAATCATTAAAACCTGGAATACCTATCAAACAGGTACGAAAAGGATCTGTAGCGGAGGCCATTGCAATACAGAACTCAGTGGTACCAGTTTCATTTGCCCATGTTACCCACGTTTCGCCTAGGCGAGATATCTAATACAGCACAACAAGATACAAACAATTGCAACATACAAAGACAGTTATATAGCATTTTGCGTGTGCTGTAAAATCTGTGCTATGTCTTCTGTTCTTTCGGCGGTCCTTCTCGGTACGGACGAATATTCCTTGCTGGAAACCACTTAGGTCCTGAGTCTGTAGAAACACAAGCATAACCCCTGCCCCAAGTGAGTAGGGGAAATGGACCTTCCGTTTTTCCGGATTCCAAATCCCGTACTAACACAGGGGGTCTCTCCTGGAATTTAAAAAGATGGTTACTTGCAAAGTGTTTTGTGATTGGCGGAGAATTGTCTGAAAAGCAATTCAAGAAATTAAGAGTGTAAATAGCTTTTTGCAATCTTTCTTCTGGTGTGCTTACCATACCAGTAGCTCCACCCTTCTGTTTTAGTAAAAGCGCTTTGAGCGTATGATGCGAACGTTCCACAATTGATTGACCTGTTGGAGAATGGGGGATACCTGTTACGTGTCGGATTCCCCACTCCGCAAAAAAGGTCGTTAACAACTGTGAAGAATAAGCAGGACCATTGTCTGTTTTGATAGTTTGAGGGACTCCCAGAGAGGCAAATGCTTTTAAAAAGTGTTTTTTGGCATCTCTGGCCTTCTCTCCTGTGTGGCATGACGCATACATAGCCCCGGAGAAGGTGTCAATGGAAGAATGTATATATTTCAGACGACCGAATTCAGAAAAATGAGTAATATCTGATTGCCATAGCTCAAGGCTCTGAAGTCCCCTAGGGTTCACCCCTCCTGCTGAGGGTTGTAATGCAAATTGCTGACAGTCCGGGCAAGCCGATACGATATCAGCTGCCTGCTGTGAAGTTAGGCCAAATTGTCTTTTAAGCCCTTTAGCATTTGTATGAAAAAAGTTATGACTTAGGCGAGCCTGCTCAAAGCAGTTAGGAAGGGGAAGAACAGGCATTGTCAACAAATCTGCCGTTTTGTTTCCCTCAGCTACAAAGCCTGGTAAAGAGGTGTGAGATCTGATATGCATAACAAAAAAGGCATGTTGCCGCTTGTTAATAAGATCAATTAGCGTTCTGAGCAAAGTATACAGTTGCAAATTGGAAATGTCCCTAAGTGCTGAGGCTTCTGCCCTTATTACTATACCTGCAACATATGCAGAGTCTGTAATAAGGTTAAAAGGTTGATCATTGAAAAGCGAAAAAGCTCTGGTCACAGCAGCTAGTTCTACAATCTGGGGAGAACCTGGATGAAAGGTAATATCAGATTGCCAATCTTGGTTTTCAGAATCTCTCCATACAATTACAGCCTTATGAGAGGTTCCTGAACCATCTGTGAAGAGGGTAATAGCTTGCAAAGGCACGTCACTTCTCTTTGGAACTTCTGCAAGAGAGAATGACAAATGAAAAAGCTTATGCGGAGGGAAATGATTTGAAAATTGTCCCGTGAAGTCCTGTACCGCAATCTGAAAAGAAAGGGAATTTTGTAAAAGGAAAGAAAGATACAAATCAGTAACAGGCATATAGATCGTAGAAAAGGATTTTCCAGAGAGGGTCAACAATCGCTGTCTGGCTTTCATAATGATTTGAGAAAACATTTCTGGTTGCTGTAAGATAGTTTTAGAAGACTGGCTGGGTAAAAAAATCCACTCTAAGATCAACAAAGGATCTGTAAGTGTAGTGTCCCATTGAAAAATCATGCCTGAATATTTTACATCATCTTCTAAAATTATCAATTGAAAAGGCAAGTCAGGATCCCATCGGGAGGCTTTTCGCTGTGCTATTGCATTACAAACAGATCGCAGTGCTGTTTCTGCAGAGGGTGTTAGGCGTCTGGGTGCGAGCAAATTTGCATCCCCTTTTAAAAGATCAAACAGAGGGGCCAAATCAGAATTTGAGATGCCCAGAAGGGGTCGCAGCCAATTAATAGAGCCCAAAAGTTTTTGAGCATCATGCAGTGTAGCTATCTGAGTATTGATAGATAGCGTTTGCGGAATTATGGAATGATCAGTGATTTTCCACCCTAGATAATTCCAGGGAGCCTGCTTTTGAATTTTTTCTGGGGAAACTTTTAAACCTGCCTGTTCGATGGCAGTTAGCACTGACTGAATTGCTTTTTGCAACTCGCCCTCTGCGGGAGCAGCGATCAATAAGTCATCCATATAATGATACAATACTACAGTTGGAAACTCAAGACGCACGGGAGCCAATATTTTGGCCACATACCACTGGCAAATTGTTGGGCTGTTTTTCATGCCCTGAGGTAAAACCGTCCAATGGTAGCATTTAAGGGGTTCTCCCATGTTAATGCTAGGCACAGAAAAGGCAAATTTAGGTGCATCATCTGGATGTAAAGGAATATCAAAAAAGCAATCTTTCAGATCAATTACAATCAGATTCCATTCCCTCGGGATCATTGTTGGTGACGGGAGGCCTGGTTGTAACGCTCCCATTGGCTCTAAAACAGCATTTACCTTTCTTAAATCATGTAATAGCCACCAACCCCCTGATTTTTTCTGTATTACAAAGACTGGGGTATTCCACGGACTAAAAGTCGGAACTACATGTCCTTTTTTCAACTGAATTTGTACCAATTGTTCTAGGGCGTTAAGTTTTTCTTCTGACAAGGGCCACTGATTAACCCACACCGGATCCTGTGTTTTCCAGGTCAATCGTGGGGTTTCACGCCCCTCATCAGTGACCCTCGCTAAAAAAGCGTTTCTAAATGCAATCCCCATTGTGACAGAACATCTCTTCCCCACAGATTCAATGGTACTGGTAATACAAAGGGTCGAATAGTAGCTACCCTGTTCTCGGGGCCAATGATTTGAATAATATCTTCACTCTGGTAGCTGTTACCTACCCCGCCTACCCCTGCTAATGGCTGTGCCGTGCAAGTCAATTTCCACTGGCGCGGCCATTTAGCTTGGGAAATTACTGTTACGTCTGCCCCTGTGTCTATGAGACCTGTTAAAACAATCTGTTGATTCCCCTTTTTAAGTTTACATTGTTTCAATGGTCTGTCCTTTGAGATTGTCTGCGTCCAGTAGATTTGCGGGCAGCCTGTGGACCCGAAAGCGCCCTGCCGTGCAGCATCTGAAGGAAAAAAGTTAGTGTTCAGGGGTAACAAAATCAATTGTGCTATTTTACTGTTAGCTGGTACCGTGCAGGGTGGCGCAGGCGTCCACGCCATGATCTTTATTTCTAGCGCATCGTTGTCTATCACGCCAGGCAAAACGAAAAGACCACTAAAGGTAACTGACGACCGTCCTATAATAAGACCCATGGTCCCGGACGGAAGTGGTCCTTGGAACAAAGCGTCGATTAAGTGCACGGAGGAGTCGGTTAAAATTACTGTGTATTGGGTTGGCAGATCCAATCCGGCACTCCCTGCTGTTGCCCTTGTAATAACGGATTTATCTGCTGTTGCGCGTTGAGAGCTGGATATTGCTGCATCGGGGGTGTTTGATAAAGTTGTGGATTTTGTATCTGGTTTGATGAGGCTTGGTACGACAGAGGAATTTGTGTCTGAGCGCGGCTCCGCCCCGCGCTGTGTCGCCAGTTTCCCTGCGGCTGCAGCGGCCGTCCCTGGTCGTCAAATCTGGAACGGCACTGGCTTACCAGATGTCGCCCTTTTTTGCATTTACTACACACAGGGATATTTTGCGAAATTTTTTGTTTTCGACAGTTCTTTTTCAGATGACCGGCTTGGCCACATCCATAACACACAGGAGCACTTTTAATTCTCTGCCCTGGCGCTTGTAGCGCAGCAAAAGCAGCCGCTAAGGTTTCACTTTTAAAATCGGCAGTCCCGAAACGATTACAGGCTTCCATCATTTCTACCAGGGTAGGGTCGGATTTTGGCAGAGACTTAAGGAGTTTTTTGCAATCGGCGTTAGCATTTTCCACAGCCAATTTAAGAAGCAGAATATTTCTGGCTTCGATATTATCGATCTGCTTTTCTAGTGCCTGTTGCAGTTTAGATACGAACTCCATATAGGGTTCTTTCGGCCCCTGCATAATGCTTGTGAAAGCTTTCTGCGGCTTGTTAGCATCTGGGATCCTTAAGAAAGCTCTCTTAGCCTCCTGGGTGGTATCTAGCAGAGAATTTCTTGGAATTTCTCGCGCCTGGGTGGCAGGATCAGTGAACTGCCCCGTTCCCATTAGGTGATCTACTGTTAAAGCCTGTTGCGCCTGGTTATTACCCGCAGCATATCGCTGGATAAGCTTTTCCACCCTGTGCCTCCAGTTAGCCTCCCAGAGCACATATAGTGAGGGGTTTAGCAGCAAGCGGGCTAGTGTTTTCAAATCGTACGGCGTAAAGACATGACCTTCACAGACCGACTCCAGCAACCCCGCGAAATAGTGAGAACCCAGTCCGTTGTCCGCAGCTACTCTGTGCAGCTCTTTTGTAATGGAAAAATTGAGAGCCGTCCACTGGGGATCCCCCCTCGCTGGGTATATCACGGGAGCTACGAAGGGATTGTTCGTCCCGTATCGTCGCTGTGCAGGACGTGGGGGCACATTTATAGCAACAGCCATTTCAATTTCTCCCACGTCTAGAGCCTGTTTTTTAATAGCAGCCCACATTGCACATGGGTCACATTCATCAGGAAACAAGTCCGGCTCCGTTTCCGGATCGTAAGGATCGGGCTCAAGCGGCTCCGCGCCTGGCGGCTTCGGCCGAGCGGCAACAGCTACGGTCCTGGCAGGGGGAGTGTCTGGCTGCTCTTTGCCCTCTGGTAGCGAGGGGGCGCTGGGAGCGACAGAAGGTGTTCCTTCTGGTCCAGATTCCTGCGCTTTCACCCCTTCAAATACTATGCGCCAGGAAGAAAGGAGCTTAAGTGCTTCCTGGTCCCCTTTCGTGCTCAGGTCCCATAAACGAACTCCCGCTCTATCCCATAGTTCAGATTCAAAGATGGTAACAGCAGTAACATCTGGGAATTTATCACGGACCCATTTTAAAATGAGCTTAAGCTCATGGCCCGATATTTCTTTCTGCTGCTTACGTAATAGTTCCTTCATAACTTTATAAACGTCCTTTTCCTCATGGGAACTCTGATTACCCATGATAACGTTTCTCCAAGCTCACCTGCCAAACTCGAGGAGGTGCAAT